>JACEVL010000478.1:1506938-1676938 GCA_020284085.1 Aporrectodea caliginosa | reverse complement strand
TAGGGAGGAGGCCGAGAAACATGCCAAGGCCCTTGGTTTCGATTTCGAGTGGCTCGAAGACGGATCGATGAAAATCACATCCGAAATATTACCTGCGATCCGCGTCGATAAGAGAAGTGGGAAGACGATGTGGTTCAACGCGGTCTTCTCATTTTCAATAGTGGAGCAGTACAAGGGCGACACAAACGATAATTCGAGAACCACAGCCACCTTTCCCAACGGAGATGCCATAAGCGACGAGACGATTGAGATTATGAAAGAGGTCATGGACGAGGTCAGAGTCTCCTTCAAGTGGCAACACACAGATGTCGTTATGATTGATAACCGCACTGCACTGCATGCCAGGAGCGATTTCTTCGTTCCGCCAAGACGAATATTAGCAAGCCTATTCAAGGACCACCAGGGACCTATTTGAAACCATCCAGGAGTGGTCTATATCCACGACTGTCGCGCTGATGACATTCACTTCGAGAAACCACTGATGTGCACTATAATAGGAATACGATAAGCAAATTATCATTATAATTTATAGGAAATAGATGCGATGTGCTATATCCTCATTTTCAACGTGGCGCTCAGCGTCAGTATAATTTTATTGTTAATTTTGTCCCATATTCATGTCCTAAGTCCACCTCAAATACCAGGCCATGGTGGATATTCGTTGTGGAATCCGGTGACAATCGTTGCTCGGTGAGGCTCTGACTCTGGACAATCCCTTTGATTTCTTTTACTGTTGGTGAATATTCGTTGTCTTTGTTTGTTCTTCATATTGTTCTGTGCATTGGGGTGCTCGCTAGTCTGGTGGTTAGTGTGTTGCGCTGTCAGCCGAAATGTCGGGGATTCAAATCCCCGCCAGGGCAGAAATGTGTCAAGATATCTGCTACACATACACCTCCTAACCGACTCAGCTATAATGAGTACATTGACCGTAACTGTCGGTGGGAAGATGGGACGGCGAGGGAGAGGATTGTCCACTCGCCGTCATATGCCGAGGCTAAGGAAATGAAGTCGTTAACACCCCGATTCGCCGCGATAATTGCAACTTAATCTAAATGGACAACTCAGATGGTGACTTCTCTAGGTATTTGAGCTATATAAATTTGCGATTTACAGTTACATTTGCAATAACTGAACCCCATTTGCCTATTGGTGAACTATGAGCAATGAGTATACAACGAACTTTAATACTATATTATGAATTCCATATTTACTGTTGTATCAAGTACTATATTTAATCCTATATTAAATTACTCTAATTAAATGCTAATATGAATCTTATATTAGGTGATATATTAGGCTATAATTATATTGAGTACTATATTTGTCTTATAATACTTATTAAGCAAATTTTTAACAATCTCTGGATGCTCTATATTCCAATGGCGGTACATAAATATACTACCACTTAACAGTAATGATGATTTATATCCTGCGATTTTAGATACATATTACTATCCAAGCAAGCTGAAGAGCCCTTTCGACTTAGCTTTTTAAGGAAGAAACGTTAATGTGAACATACGAGCTTAAATAATAACCTTGACGGATGCATATGAAGCTATCAAGACCTGAACTGCAATCGGGCTAATAGTCTCTGGTCACGCGTTGCTGTTTTTATGCGCTGAAGTTTATTTGAAGGACAGCTGCAATTAACGTTTTAAATTTAGAAGGATTTTCTCCGATTTTGCTTCATTTCTCATGGGAGAATTGACAGATATTATGACCTTTTAAGTCCCTACAATGATTGTTCTATAATATGGAACATAGGCCTACTAAGTGAATTAAATGCTTAATATTGACATTTATTGTTATTTATAAGTTCATTACCACTTATTGTTATTTATAAGTTCTATTACTACTACTACTACTACTACTACTACTACTACTACTACTACTACTACTACTACTACTACTACTACTACTACTACTACTACTACTACTACTACTACTACTACTACTACTACTACTACTACTACTACTACTACTACTACTACTACTACTACTACTACTACTACTACTACTACTACTACTACTACTACTACTACTACTACTACTACTACTACTACTACTACTACTACTACTACTACTACTACTACTACTACCACTTACCACTACCACTACTACTACTACTACTACTACTACTACTACTACCACTACTACTACTACTACTACTACTACTACTACTACTATTATTGCCTGACGATTTATAGAGCCCAAGTTAACTATACAACTAAGTACACTGCAAATATGCATTTAGACGTAGGCAATGATAAATGCCATCTCATCGAAAAACAGGTTTCCAGATTAGGTTGTATTACAATTATAAGGGAAAGCAATCTACTTCTATTTGCATTGAACGGAAGTCACCTCCTACGTGGAAAATAATAACATATATGCAAATAAAAAGGATACAAAAAAATCTAACCATAGCAATATTGATTTAAGCAATGAGTTTTTAAGTATAACAATGTTAATTTAAGCAATGACTTTTAAATAATTATAACAATATTAATTTAAGCAAGAGTTTTTAAGGTTGGTCAGAGGTAACAAAGAACCTGGATCAAGAGTTCCATCATTCCTACACAATGCGTTTGTTTCGGTTGATAACCGAGTACTCGAATCTCCATCCTATGTAACTGCTATGGGGAAGTACCTTTGCACTTCTCGTTTATATATGGCACAGGAGCCGACTGGTTAGAGCGCTTGACTTTCAACACGTAGGGTAAGAGTTCGAACCTTCCCTGAGAACGGTCTTTGTGTGGGATCTCGAAAAATTCTTTCACTCACAATAGCTTCACGCATCAACATTCGGATATATTGAAGAAGCGAGCGTAGAGAATTCAATGTTATTATCTATAGCAATAATTTGCAAAAATTATAATATCCTGTATGTTTCCCGGCGTCAAATAGCCTACACACGGTTTATTTGGATTGGTCTGGAGGTGTTTGTTTAGTTAAACTTGTCTTCTACTGTATGTATGTATGTCTGTCTATCTGTATGCATGTATGAATGTTGGTATGTGAAGGATTTGCTCAATTGGTATTTTCAGAAGAACCGTTCAAGGAAAAGCTCGACTTCCTACACTCTGTGTTATAAGGCAAGTTGCCAAACCAATAGGCCATCGAACTCAGTGAGGGCCTGAACTCCGGTAGTGCCAGTCCCTAGCCTGGATAAAGGAGGAGGGTTACGCTATTTATTCTTGTTTTGAAACAGTGTCATTCAATTGAAACTATAATATTGTAGGTCACTGCGTTACACAAAGACTCGGCTTTTGATCAGATTCTTGGACGATGTTTCTTCTAGTTCTGTTCTCCGTAGGCTTTCTGTATCGTCTGACCTTTGGCCTTCAGGTAATCGGAGCGTTCCTCTCGCTTCCGGTCAAAGATGGACGCCGGTCGACCTCCACCGGAAGCTGTAACAGACCGGAAACAGAAATACGTCAGAGCTAAGCCGCGAATAACAAGGCCAAAGCGGGAATAAGCAGATGGAAAAGAAAGCTTATTACTCAATAGTCTCGGAAAAGAGCACACCAAGTACACACACAAACACACTCTGTGTCTGTCTCTGCCTCTGTCCGTTTGTCTGTCTGTCTGTGTGTCTGACTGTCTGCCTGTCTCTCTCTGTCTCTGTCTGTCTGTCTGTGTCTCTGTCTCTGTCTGTCTGTCTGCTGTCTGTCTGTCTCTGTCTCTCTCTCTCTCTCTCTGTCTGTCTGCACTCTCTCTCTCTACACACACACACACACACACACACACACACACACACACACACACACACACACACACACACACACACACACACACACACACACACACACACACACACACACACAATCGTAACTGTGAACTCCAAATTTATAAAACGCTGCTCTTAAGTTAAGCGTAGAGCATCAGCTTATTTACGAGCGCTGTGTCCAGTCAGAGGGGTTGTCCAGAGATATCCTTGGAAGATCCAAATCCGGTTGTCAGATGGATCAGAGAGACTATGTAAATGTAAAGCAGCCGCTTAGACCGTTTTTTGTTGAGAACGAGAAACCTTTGAAAGCGGGGCATTGGATGGATTGTGGTAGGAATTCTTGAAGAGGCGAGACTTCAATTTGGAATGGGGTGATAAGTAGAGGAACTGGAAACAGATAACGGTGGGTGAGCAGATGCATTGCTAAAGGGGAGCTGAGAATTTGCGGAATTCAGATGAAAGAGAAGCAGTGTGGCAAATGGATCTGTTGGAGCACTTGAGGCGACTAGTGACAGATAGCTACTACAAATAGCACACATATAAATAGGTGTATAATATATTTGGCTGTGCGAGCCATTTACTTATAAATGCTCGCTTTGCAATCTTTTCCAAATACGTCTCTCGTTGTTCTGTACAATATAAAGCCAATATAATGCATGCGTGTAGGTCAGATGCAGGCGACTTACTTACTTACATTAATATAATATGCCTGGGTGGTTAGCATGCTGGACTATCAATCAAGAGGTCTGAAGTTCAAATCCCCGCCAGGACAGAAATTTGGTTCGAGATTTCTGCTCCACCTACGACCATAGCCGACTTTATTATAATGAGTACTCTGACCGTACACTGTCAGTGGGAAGATGACAGGGTGAGGGAGAGGACTGGCCACCGGTCTTCATATGCTGAGGCAGAAATGAAGTCGCTAACACTTCATCCCCATGGTTGCCTCTAAGTTCAGCCCATAGTTGTTAAAAACGGTAAAATCAAAATAAAAAACGGAAAAAAACGTCTTTATTGAAAAAAATAAAAACGGAAAAAAACGAGAAAAAACGAAAAAAGAAAATAATTTTACTTTTCTACGTCGCATTTTGAATAACTTAGAAATTCAAATAACTGTTATAAATTTTATTTCCTTCTACAGTGCTGTTTATTTCAACTGATGACACTAAATTGTTACGTAAATTAGACGAAGCCTTGAAAGGACTGAGATCAGGTAAGAGATATCAGATAAAAATTAAAATAAAAAAATAGTAACAGACAGTTAATAAATAAATAAAGTTAAATAAAAAAAATAAAAAACTTCTTCTTCTTCGAGAAATAAAAAACGAAAAAAACTTCGTTTTTTTGAAAAAAATAAAAAACGAAAAAAACGTTTTTTACAACTATGGTTCAGCCTAAGGAATTGGTCTTCTTCTTCTTCTTCTTCTTCTTCTTCTTCTTCTTCTTCATCTTCTTCTTCTTCTTCTTCTTCTTCTTCTTCATCATCATCATCATCATCGTCGTCGTCGTCGTCGTCGTCATCATCATCGTCGTCGTCATCATTATCATCATCGTCATCATCGTCTTCTTCTTGTTTTAATATATCCATAGGTTAGAATGATTGCGTGCATTTCGGTCTTTGTGCGTTTAGACCGCATCACTAAAGCGCATCAGTATATCTTACTACGAGACATTGAATTGGTAATAGTGACTGCGTATCCCCAGAGCTTAGACAGACAGATCACTTTGTTTGTGTCGTTAAGGAAGTAAGTGGACCTTCATCCGATCCTAACATCAGCGAAAATCTTATTAACTTTTAGATTGAGAACAAAATCGGATTTCTACCAGAAACGAAAGTATACTTAGTCTAAATCTCATGTTGCACCAACAACACAATATTATTCAGACCTTGGCATGTTCAGTTCAGCAATCGCTACTCGCACGCTGCGTATGTCACTCAGTTTCAGCGCCCTTTTCTGCAGCTTCAGCTAAGTTATGGCGCTATATAAATTGTCTTATAATTATTACCATCTCATCCCAAAATATGGATCAGACGGATTTGATCGATTAAGCGCCGGAGACTCGGATCACCGGCGGCTAATCGATGAAAGCCAGTTTCGGCCAGATTGTATTGTTCAATGCGAGACAATAGCCAAGTTCGGATTCCTTTACATTACTCTATCCCTTATAATTAGCTTACATTACGACAACTTAACTCCGCCACTGATCGTACTCCGTCAGTGCCAGTCCCAAGCCTGGAAAAAGGAGGAGGACGACGCTAATGATCGTTGTTATCTACTTCTAGTGTCGTTAAACTGCACGTAACTACATTGTATAACCTTGATTAATCTCTTCAGCATTCACTCTGCGAGGTTGACCAGTGCTTCTAGCTTACGGAGCGCTGATCCCTTACAGTACTGATTACATCTATTTTCTGCATTAACTCATAAAACCCTTCGGGAGTAAGCAGGCCTTCTGTAAGGCAAACAACAGGCGCCATATCAAGTATCGAAATAACTAACGCTACCCAAACATACTTAATACAATACGTTACAATATTGTATTTATTGCGGTGTTGTTGTAAGTTTAATTAGAGAAGTGTTTTGAAACTAATCTATGATAAAAGATAGTCATCCCTACACATTTTATATAGATAGCATCCAACATATAGCGATCTTATCTGTTTTCAGTAATGCTGTATGAGCCATTTTCACGCCGATTAGCTGCACTTCTTTCAAAAGACAAAGATTTATGCGAAGCCCTTCAGTCCCTCTAACAACGGTATCTTATTTCTCTTCCGTGAAGATACAAATATGCTACAGACATAATTATAATTATTATTCCATTCAGCCATTTTTCACGCATATTACGCGTATTGGATTTATTTTGACGCCCCGGTTGTCGGTCAACTCAGAGACCCCAGTAGCCCCACATTCCCTCTATAGAATGGTATAATTTTTTGCTCTTAATATTAAATGACAGATAAGATATAGAAAATCTAGGGGTGGTATCCACCCCCTGGAATTATAATATTGGCGTACAACTTTTGAACGGTGAGGATATCATCTCACATTTTAGGGCCAACGTGTGTAAATGAACCCATTACGTACCTAAAAGGTCAAATTTTTATTCCTCAAAAAGATTGAGATGAGGCGTCGTGAGGGGTGGTTAGGGTCCCGAGGGTTAGGGTTCGGGAGTAATCAGGCCTTCTGTAAGGCAAACAACAGGCGCCATATCAAGTATCGAAATAACTAACGCTACCCAAACATACTTAATACAATACGTTACAATACATTTCGGTGTTGTTGTAAGTTTAATTAGAGAAGTTAATTAAAGATAGTTAATTAAAGATAGCTAATTAGCGATCTTTCTGTTTTCAAAGGATGAGTTACGCCGAAGCTGCCCTTTGTTTCGAAGGCCAAAAACGGCTCCTATGTCTTCCGTGAAGATACAAAGCCGACATAATTATAATTATTATTATTTAGAAACTCTTATTATAGCGTCAGTGAATAGTGCACACAATACGCACGATTGCATTTGTTTCAGGTAACTAAAAGCGATTTTCTTCCAGTTAGATAAATGAATCTGAGAATGTATCCCTAGAATGGCGTTACCTGAAATTCTGCCTTAGTTTTGAACTGAAAACGTTTGTGTTCGTAGACAGAGGATGTGGTATTTATGTATGTGTGTATAAATAGACTACATAAATCTAGATACCTCATATAGAAAGTTATTAGTACCTTACAAAAGCGCTGCGCATATGGCTATTTAACTGACCGATCTTAACAATTGCATTCCAAGACAGTTTGAATTGCCAAGACGTTAGTTAGAATTCACATTAAAGACAGATACTGGTCTCCTGCTCCAGGCTTTTGACGGGCAAATTTACTGCGCGATTAGCATCTCGACTTCTTTACCCTGTGCGAAGGGAGGGCAACGGGGAAACTGACCGACCATGTCCTCTGCTTTCGAGTAGTAGCAGTTTCAGTTTAACGACACTGTGTGATAACAAAGATCATTAGCGTCGCCCTCCTCCTTTATCCAGTCTTGGGACTGGCACTGACAGAGTAGGATCAGTGGCTTTCGACGGCGGGTTTGCCTCTTCTATTGGCAGAGAGACTGTTGGACACACGAACGTGTCACAGACAGGTGGACAGATAGAGGCATAGAGTAGACAGTAGAGAGAGAGAGAGAGAGAGAGAGAGAGAGAGAGAGAGAGAGAGAGAGACAGACAGAGACAGACAGAGAGACAGAGACAGACAGACAGACAGACTACAGTCAGGTACAGTCAGGTAGACAGACAGACAGATAGTTGGAGAGATAGACAGACGGACGGAAACAGTGACACAAGCATACACAGACAGAGAGAGAGAAGGGCAGATAGGAACAAAGCATGGGACATACCTGTACAGAGGCAGTCGTTAAACGGAGAGGCTGCGATTATAAATGAAAGTAGGTCCTTCGGCTAATTCCGGTATCTTTAGTTTTAACGAGGCAGCGGTTTCCGCTTGAAGTGCAGCTAAGTGCCAGGTGCTCAACTGAAGAGCACCTGGTCAATTACTCAATAGCATACTATCAAGGTTCTTCACGTCAACTATTTCATGCTCCATTCTATTCTATTCTGTTCTATTCTAATCTATTCTATTCTATTCTGTTTTATTCCGTTCTATTCTTTTGCTGTTCTATACTATTCTGTTTTGTTCCAATCTGTTCTATTCTGTTCTGTTTATTTCTGTTCCATTCTGTTGTATTTTTGGACTTCTCTCAGGTTCTCATATTTAGCCTACATTCTAACTAAATACGTTTCTGACGTCGAGATGAAATCCGGTAATTACGACTAATGTTACAACCATCTTGAATATAATTAAAATCATTCTCAAGGAAGCAACTGAGGCTGAAGCATCGACTTGGCACTCTTTCTCTTTCTCTCTTTCTCTTTCTCTCTTTCTCTTTCTCTCTTTCTCTTTCTCTCTTTCTCTTTCTCTCTCTCTCTTTCTCTCTTTCTCTTGTCTGTCTCTTTCTCTTTCTCTCTTTCTCTTTCTCTCTTCGCTCTCTTTCTCTCTGTCTCTCTCTTTCTCTCTCTCTCTCTCTGTCTCTCTGTGTCTCTCTCTGTCTCTCTCTCACTTCTCTCTCTCTGTATGTCTGTCTGTCTCTGTCTCTCTGTCTGTCTCTGTCTGTCTCTGTCTATCTCTGTCTATCTCTGTCTATCTCTGTCTATCTCTGTCTATCTCTGTCTCTGTCTCTCTCTCTCTCTCTCTCTCTCTCTCTCTGTCTCTGTGTCTCTGTTTCTAATGTGTCTCTCACTGTCTCTCTCTCTGTATGTCTGTCTGTCTCTGTCTGTCTCTGTCTGTCTCTGTCTGTCTCTGTCTATCTCTGTATATCTCTGTCTATCTCTGTCTATCTCTGTCTCTCTCTCTGTCTCTGTCTCTGTCTCTCTCTCTCTCTCTCTCTTCTCTCTCTCTCTGTCTCTGTGTCTCTGTTTCTAATGTGTCTCTCTCTGTCTCTCTCTCTGTCTCTCTCTCTTTGTCTCTCTCTCTGTCTCTCTCTGTATGTCTGTCTCTGTCTGTATCTGTCTGTCTCTGTCTGTCTCTGTCTATCTCTCTCTGTCTCTCTCTGTCTCTCTCTGTCTCTCTCTCGCTGTCTGTATCTTTGTCTTCTCTGTCTACACTTCTTTTTCTTACCCTCGGTAGTGTCTCTCTGTCTTTCTGTTACTCTCTCTTAGGAATCTCCAAGCATCTCATTCAAAACAAGGAACAAAACGAGTCAAGGCTGTGGTATCAGTCCATAAAAATCTATTCATTTGCTGCAATAGCACCAACAAACGGATAGACTTGGAAGGTTACGCGCAGCACTTAATAGTCGCTCCTTGAAGAGGAAGAAGAGCAGTCCATTAAGCTATCCCTGAGGAAGTCGTAGGTATGAAGCGGTATCGACTTCTTTTTCTTACCCTCGGCATATGGTTGCGAGTGGCCAATACTCTCTATTTCCGTCTCATCTTTTCATCAACAGTGTACGGTCGCAGTACTCATTATAGCAAAGTCGGCTAAGGGCGCATCAGGAGCAATCTTTTAGCAAATTTCTGCCCTACCGGGGATTTGAACCACCGATCTCTCGACTGACAGTCCAACACGCTAACCACTATACTAAGGTGCCCCCCACCCAAAAGAGTCTTAGACTTCCTATAAATCAATCCGATATCAATGCCACTCCTTCTTGACAGATTTATTGCGTGTAGTAGCCATAGCGCTTCGATGGATTATTGACATTTCGAAGTAGAGCTGTTCATCAAGGCATTTATGATGTACCATTAGAGGACCTTGATAATGCTTTTGACAAGGATTACGGTAAACCACACGATTTATAATTGAAGCCGTCTTACATTTTGTACACAGAAATTATTACACAGGTAAAATTTGGTACAATTATGATGCAGATAAACACTGGTTAAATTATCCTACAGATAAACTACAGTTACAGGTGAAACTATTCATGTTCTACAGGTGATTACACGTACACCTACTGTAGAAGTGAAGAAGAGCCATCCCATGAGCTGGCCTAAGAGGCAGTCATGGATATGAAGTGTTTGCTAATTGCTACTCCATTTTCTTAGCCTCGGCATATGAGGGCAGATGACCAGTCCTCTCCCTCACCGTCTCATCTTCCCACCGACATTACGACAGCGTACGATTACGACAGTGTACGGTCACAACACCTAACCTTACCCTAACTGACAGCGCTCGTGAATAAGTTGGTGCCCTGCGCTTGGCTTTCGAGTGACGCGTTACAAGTTTAGAGATTACGATTATGATTACAACAGTGTACGGTCAGTGTACTCATTATAGCTGTGTCGGCCAGAGGCGCAGGTGGAGCAGAAATCTCGATTCAAATTTCTGCCCTCGCGAGGATTTGAATCCCCGACCCCTCGATTGACAGACCAGCACGCTAACCACTATCGAGCATCCCAGAATACAGGCTAAAGTATCTAAACAGATGAAACACTTCATCGCAGTTGAAACAACTCAACAGCTGATGGCAGACGGTTTTACCTTCGCCTTCCGCTGAAGAGGATTCAGGAAGCGTTTCGGCGAGGACCTGGTAGGTTTTCGGTACGACCTTCTTGAAGGTCGATCCTCCAAGCTTCGCCAGAGGCTCCTCGATGACTACGCTTCTAGGCTCGGCGCTTAGTTTTCCGGCAGCGACTGTCGGAGTAATAAGGCTGCCATCTCTATACAAACAACGCATCAGTTACAGGCTGAGTATCAAAACAGATAGGTCGTCTTTGCGATCAGAAATTTAATATAAACAATAGGATAGAGTAGAATAGAACAGAACAGAGCAGTATAGAGAAGAAAGAAGCAAAACAAAGCAGTATAGAATAGAACAGAATAGAACGGAACGGAACAGAATAGAACGGAATAGAACGGAACAGAACAGAATGGAACGGAGGAGAATGGAACAGAGTGGAACTGAAAAGAACAGAAAAGAACATAATGGAACTGAATAGAACAGAACAGAATAGATTAAAGTAGAGAAGGACTGAATAGAAAAAACCCAGAATAGAACATGACAGATGGAATAGAAAATAGCATAACAAAGTAGAACATAAGAGATCAGAATAAAATATAGTACGATATAGTAGTATAGAATAAAATAGAGAGTAGAATCGAAGAGGATGGAAAAGTGCAAAACAGAACAAGGACACACTGTTATAGAACATCACATAATAGAATAGCAAGTTAGAATACAATAGGATAGAATAGAATGGAACAGAACATCGTAGTATAGAACAGAAAGAAGCAGAGTTAGAATAGAATAGATGCAGCCAAACAGGTGGTCGTGTGCTTTACCTTTGAATCGTCAGTGACAGTTCGTTTCCTGCTCTCAGCATCTCATTCTTGACGTCTGTGTGTGTCATGTTCTGGGTGGGCAGACCAGAGATGGCCACAATGTAGTCTCCCAGCATCAGACCAGCTCCAGCCGCCCGACCCTTCGGCTGAACCTTCAAGACACAATTGGTAATTGCAGATTTATTTAGTGTCACTTTAAAGGAACCCTTACAGAGGCGCTTCAAGCCTGACAACGTCAGACTGCAGTTTGGAATAGAATGAGGCAAAAAAGGCCAAGTAGGGCAAGTCGCAGACTGCAAGGTACGTGCATAAGGCATATAATAATAACATCTGTGCGTATTTGTATACATGTAAGTATGAATGTATGTATGTAGGCTTATGTATACATGTATGTATGCATGCATGTATGTATGTATGTATGTATGCATGCATGTATGTATGTATGTATGTGTATATATTTGTGTGTGTTTATATTTATATGAATCTGGCTATTTGTTGAGCGACTTCAAGAGTCTCACTAAGGCGCTTAAATAGCAATCTGTGTATATGCCTTTGTAAGTATGTATGTATACGTGTATCTTTGGCGTGTATCCCACACAGTTTAAAAGTGTAGGAGATTTGAAGACACAGTAAGAGGTAGAGGGATATGCAGAGAGAGAGAGACACACACACACGAGCGTGGGTGGTCTGTGGCTGAGCAGGTGAGATACATGTATATGCTGCAGCGAAACAAACCTCGGCTGGACGATACACGCGAAATAAGGCATTGGAATAAATACACAGGAATGTTGCGAATCGATCACCTGTGCTGTTCGCCCAAACGATATACTGAAGAATGGTATTAGTCAAGGAAGACGGGCGATTATCCTTGTCTTGTCGTTCGTACATTGATTAAATAATACTACTACTATTCCTTTATTTAAAAAACTCGTTGACACAAACGCAACAAGATTACAAAATCAACAGTTTAGATATCGATTAGACAAAAAAGAGAACAATATATAGTCAAATAGATAAGAGGGTTAGGAATGTATTAGTGACTGAGACCTATTACTAAAGAAAATTATTATTTAGCCAATACACCATAAAGTACTCTAGGTATAAAATTTCGATCATCCCTATCCGGCAGAGTGAAATCATGAGGCCGGGGTCGCAGATTATAATAACGAGTAATTATTGGTGGAAACAGTGAACGTAACACATGGAAATCGTTCCTTATCACTAGCCTTTAGTAGACTGGCGTCAGCATCACACACCAGCTGATCGATATCCGGTGAGTTAGGAGGAAGATATCCAGCATGCTTGATTCGCAGCAGAAGTCTATTAAATAATGTGTTTGTCAATCTCTCGTCGCCCTCCTCCTTTACCCAGGCTTGGGACTGGCATTACGAGAGTGGCGGAGTTATCGCTGTCTACTGTGTGACCTCGGTGTAAGAGAGCTGGCCGGCCGGGGCGAAGCAGATATAAAAGGAACAGAGGTCGTATCGCTTACTAACAAAATAATCATCGGTCACAACCTTTCCTTAATTATAGTAAATTACAGTTTATTTATAATTTTATAATTTTAATCGAGGATTTATACGGCGTCACTAAAAGAGAGACTCCACTATATCTATTTAGTCTGTGTTTAATTCTCTCTTTCGGAGTCGCCTTTCTTTTATTTTAGGCTGTGCTTATTATGGACCCTAAATTAAGCGGAATTGTAGCTATTTCTATCTTCGCCTTTTGTATCAATGTTTGCAGAAATTGACGTGTCGTATGTGGCATCGAAATAGAGTTGATGTTTGCCATATGTGTGTATGTATATATCATACACAGTAACTAGGTACGGATATAGTTATATTCGTAGATAGGTAGGTTATTAGGCAGGTTATTATCTGATCATTTTAGTGACGTCTACGATAGCTCTTTAAAGCGGATAATTAAAGAGAAGCGAGTGGCTAGGTTTACAGCGTGGGAGCAATTTCACCTGTAACAACATGATTGTGTCTGTATTCATACCGTGGGCATCAATAACTACTTTAGTTACAATTTCACAGCACTTTTCAGGTCTTATTTTGTAGTGAGTATTTGCGATTGTCACAATCCTTTTGTTCCATCCTGAAATACCTAATGCTACAAGTCTTTCACACGAGACACTGAAGACTAGTTTGACATAATTTATGGTGGTTAGAGAGCGGCTCTGAATAGGTTCTGTGGAAGTGACGCTATATAAATCTCCAATCCCAAAGGAAATCTTGCCAACTGATTAGGATTATTATTTCTACTACTATCAGTATTATGGTTATTATCATTATTATATTTAACTCAAAGGATTAAATCTGTAGGTTATGGAAAATTGATTTGAACAAGAAAGAAAGCATGTCAGGCTCCTTAAATGTATTATTATTTTATTGTTATTTTATTATTAATTAATGTAATAATAATAATAATAATAATAATAATAATAATAATAATATCATCATCATCATCATCATCATCATCATCATCATCATCATCATCATCATCATCATCATCATCATCATCATCATCATCATCCACCACCATCCACCACCACCACCACCACCACCACCACCACCACCACCACCATCATCATCACCACCACCACCACCATCATCATCATCATCATCATCATCATCATCATCATCATCATCATCATCATCATCATCATCATCATCATCATCATCATCATCATCATCATCATCATCATCATCATCATCATTAACTGCAACCTTCTATTGCGCCGGTGTCTAATAGACAAAGTGCACCAAAACCAAAACCGTAATCAGGTCAATATGCAGAGACGAGTCAGGCTATCATGGTGGAAAAACCTTTGAAGAAAGGTAAGTCTTAAATTGAGATGAAAGCGACAGAGCAAAAGAACAATATATTCAGAGATAGGCCTACAGTTCCAAGATCTAGGTCGAGCTAAAGAAACGAACTTTAACCAAGAGCAGTGAGTTCTCGTTGCTACAATGTGTTTGGCTGCTTACGTGTTCGATGTGCAGTGGTAATCCCTGATCGACACCGCCCTTCAGTCGCATTCCCCACGGCTGGGTATTGTCCATGCGCTGAAGTTCAATGACCGCTTGGTTCGCCATTGTTTATTCGTCTCTCTCTGCCTCTATATTTCTCTCTGTGTCTCTCTCCACACTCTCTCTCTCTCTCTCTCTCTCTCTGTTCTTCTCTTTCTGTCACTCTTTGTCTCTCTCTTCCTATCTCTCTCTTTATCTCTCTCTCTATATATATATATATCCCCTCTCTTTCTCTGTTTTTCTATCTATCTTTTTTATCTATATCTCGATATCTCTCTCACTGTTTCTCTCTCTCTATCTTCCTCTTCGTCTCTGTCCCTTCGTCAACGGTGACTGTTTCACGCCCTTATTTAATCTTTCGTCGAACGGTACTTAACCGTATTCGCTTTTTTGTCCGTGAAACCTTTTAGGTTTGATAAAACGGTTAACTTAATTTTCTAGAATTCGTTTCGCGTCGAACGCAGGAATAAAACACTTGTTCTTATCGAGTTTTTCGACGTGTTTACAAGTATCCTCTGGTTTATTTCCTGTCGTCTCCAGCGCAACTGAGAATGAATAACCGTCTAGAAACTCGGATATCGCTGACCCTCCTTCTGCCTTACCGTATGCTAGTAATATTGCTATATCGCGATTCGATTATTTTGGGCTTTACCTATTTGGCGCGAGATAGCAGGTCGTTATTTTAGGGAGCATGGTTGCGCCTTGCAAAGGTTGACCGATCACGTGGTCTACGTGATCAGTTGTATGCAATTTAGTGTCAGCAGTTTAATTGTAGGTTAGTTTATGTTTAGCAACACTGTATAACAAAGATAATTAGCGTCGCTCTCAAAGTGGTTTATAATATACAGAAGTAATAAAGTATGCTAAGCTAAGTGTCCTGATACGTACATAGGCCAACGCAGTATGCATACATACATGCAACAGCAGGGGTTTGAGGTGTAGTGTAAAGTTTACGAGGATGAACACTGTTGGCAGTCAGCTGTATAGGTCTTGGTAGATGACTTCGAAGAAATTCCTTCGCTTCGCCCATTTCTCAGTTTGACGATACTGAAGCAAATTGATTAGGCAATTTCTGCAAACCTCGCTGAAGGTTTGACGTAAGGAAGTTGGTAAATCCAAGCCAAGCGTTAGGCTTGCTGCACAACCTCGTCTCTAGCAACCTTGGTCACTAAACCGCCGAGCGCAACAGGTAGATAGATACATGTAGATAGCTAGGGATGGCCGAGATACCTACCTACCGTCTGTCGAGAGGAATCAACATCTCGCCGGGGAAGTTATACCTGGCCCGTTGCTTATCTGAGCCGTAGCGCAGAGTGATCCCGATGCTTCGTTGGTTTTCCCCAACTGGGAATCCAAACCAGTGTGTAAGCAAGAAATGCAGAATGGCGGGACTTGGAGGCTGCTCAACTTAACTAGAGAGTGCAGTTTAGCAATGGATCTATCATTTAAAAGAAGGCTTGTTTACTAGGGCAGTTATAGGAACCTCTATGAATGCAGTTTCTACGCGCATATAGGTGAAACTATTTGTATTTGAACACAATGATCGCGCTGCTAGTAGGTCACTTGGATTGGTTACTGAATTCTCTTTCAAGATAGTTAAAAATCGGTCACCTACTGATCTTTCCATAGTTTTTGGTTTTCTACCTCCATTGGCTCTGGGAAGCAGAAATGAGAACCCAATGCCCATTCAAAAGATATTGGCTTTGTTTGACTGGTTTCGCCCTTACCTTGCAATGCGGATTGCACGAGTGAAAACCTCCACAGCTGAGGCGATGGTTAAAGTGTAGGAGCCTTGAGCGAGTTCTTCGTGCACAGTTGGGCAGCGTCTTCGTTTGGTAGTGCCGCTTGACATGTGCAGGGGTAACAATAGTAACAATAATGATTATAATAATTATTAATATTATTCCTTAACAACAGTACTAATTAGTATTAACAGTTAGCGCCAATATCTAATGAAAACGCATAATTCAACGATTAAATTATAAATGTTGTGAGTGAATCGCTTCCTCAAGGTCCCTAAACAGTAACTGTTTCGTGGGAGCAGGAGGATCGAACCCGTGCTCTCTGCATCACAAGGCGAGCGCCCTAACCAATCGGCTACCCAGTCCCACTGTTATTGCGAAGATAATGCAGACGCCATATAAATGCAGTCGATCTTCTCCCACGCGGCATTAAACGCCCTCGCAAAGTCTATTATGATCGGTCGGTAGAGTCTGCGAGTTCTGTGAGATGAGCTGCGACCCAGATATTCCGTGTTTTCTTGATGCATGGCCTGGAAAACACAACCATTGTCCTCTTCACAACATCGTTTGACGCCGGATGTATGTATGTATCCATTATGTGATGCACTTATGTATTTATTCATGAATGTATGTATGTATGTGTGAATATATGCTTGCATGTGTATTTATGTGTAAGTCTATTTATACATATATAATTATGTATGCAAGCATGAATGCATGTATGTATGCATGCTTACAAGCATTCATGTATGCGTGTATGCATGTATAGATATACATGTATACATGTATATGTATGTATGTATATATAGGTATATATATATGTATGTATGTATGTATGTATGTATGTATGTATGTATGTATGTATGTATGTATGTATGTATGTATGTATGTATGTATGTATGTATGTATGTATGTATGTATGTATGTATGTATGTATGTATGTATGGCATTGTATGTATATGTATGCATATGTATGCATATGTATGTATGTATGTATGTATCTATGTATGCGTCTGTGTTTGTAGGTATGTATGCATATGTATATACTTATGTATGTATGTATCCAAGTATGTTGTAGGCGTTCATACAACGTAGGCCTCGCTCCACGCAAGCCGCCGGATCATCACCGATGCCCATCGGCCGAGAGTAGTAGGTGCGGGGTCTGCCGCCCATCGCCCGCCGCCGCAAGGCATCGCTGCTCCTCCTGCTGCCGCCGTGGCCGCTGGTGCTGCCTGACCACTTGCAGCCCCTCAGTCGCTGGAGCTGCTGCTCTATCGCTAACCGTTGCTCGCAATATCCGCTCCGATCCCAGAATGCATATAACCGGAAGACGGCTTAGTTGGCTGACCGGATGTCAGTCGGATCGCAGCGAATATAGCCGCGGTCGAGTAATATAAGTCGATGATGTAGCGCCTCTAGCAAACACCTCTCTTACTACGGTATGTTTGGACCGAATACTATTTGTTAACTGCTAGAAATTGTTTTGGATGTTACTACTGTGGCATTGTTGCTACTGTTACTACTAACTGCGGATGTTATTACTAAGGTACTGTTTCTACTGCTACTACTAAATGCATATTCATTCATTCGTTTGTCAATGCATCCATTTATACATCGATCCATCCACCAACCCACGTATCCATCCATGCACCCATCAGCTCAACCATCCACTCATCCATCCATGTGTCCTTTCATTCATCCATCCACCTATCCATCCACACATCCGTCCTTCCATCTGCGTGTCTATCCACTCTTCCATCTATGCATCCATCCAGCCAGCCAGCCAGCAATGCAACCATTAAGCCAGCCATCTATAATCCATCAATCCACCCACCAATCCATCGATCCATCCACTCATCCATCCACCCATCCATCCATCCAAGCATCCATCCATCCATCCATCCATCCATCCATCCATCCATCCATCCATCCATCCATCCATCCATCCATCCATCCATCCATCCATCCATCCATCCATCCATCCATCCATCCATCCATCCATCCATCCATCCATCCATCCATCCATCCATCCATCCATCCATCCATCCATCCATCCATCCATCCATCATCCATCCATTCAAACATCCATCTCTCCAAACATTCATCCATTCATCAACCCACCCATCCAGCCAGCCATCCACTCATGAATCCAACCATCCATCCATACACCCACCGATCCATCCATTTATCCATTTATCCTTTCTCCCGTCGGTCAATCCATCCACGCATTCATTCACTCATACTTTCGTTCATTCATACAAACAATGAGTGCTGCCCAAGGAAGTGATGAGCACTAAAGACGGTCCTTTCTCCTGCGAATGGGAACAGCCTTCGGGTGATTATATTAGTATAATTATTCGTTTATTGGTAACAAAACTGTTAGTCACACCGCTATCAGGTACATTGCGATTGAATAAAAGTTACGAATGAATGCTAAGCAATATCGTACCATACAACGAGAAGCCAATGTTAGAGCGACAATAAGGCGACAAATTATTAACTTTGCTTGATGAGTTGTTTAGTTAATTAGATGGAGAGTAACGTGGGATGAGATATTTATCAGCATTAGTGAGCAAAGGATGGCTTCTTACATGTATACAGGACTCGTGAGATGAAATGTTTATCATCTTTAGTAGGTAAAACAAAGTTGTGAGGGCGTGGTCTCATTTTGTAATGACGATCGACAATCGGAGGAAAAAACGGCCGAAGAACATGGAAGTCGTTTCTGGAGACAGCGGCCAAGAGGCGAGCATCGACCTGGTCCACCATTTCGGCCGCAGTTGGCGAGTCCTCCCTGAGGTACCCTGATCGGCGGACCCCTGCCAAAAGACGCTCGATCCTGTCCCGGTCCGTGGCGGTGGTAAAGCCCCACCAGGCAGGGGCAGCGTCCTGGAGACTGTAGTAGCTCTGGTCACTCACTACTTGTAGAGCCTCTGATGGTAGTCCATGCGCCCTTAACGTTCTCAAGGTATGAAGAGACCCGGCAGAGGAGGCAAGTGTGGCGTCTACATGATGGCTGGAAGTGGCCATCAAAATACCCTGCGGTCTGTAAATTCTTTTATGCCATTCAGGTCAAGCCTTAGAATAGAATATGCAATACAACTGTAATTTGATAATGCACTCCTTACAAAGTTCAGAAGTATACTTTGAAACCGGGCAACCATTAATTAACAGCCATAACTAGACTGGACGATTTAAGTTATGAGATTAGAGCGAAAGACAGACAGACTCTCTCGGTAGAAGAGTTTCGAACATGAGGAGGTAGAGAGTTCTAGATGGAGGGACCGGCAACTGTGAATGAACGCCGGCCAAAGACAAGACGCGTAGCAGGAACTATTATACTTTTCAGCAGATGTTTATTGAAGAGAGAAGCGGCCTATAAGATTCATTTCTTTCGACTTTCATAACCACCGTATCCTGGTTTCTGATTTCTGTGGTCTATCGAATTTCAACCTAGCTTTCCCAATGGGTTATGAGTTTCGCTTGCTATAAGATACTTACACTTGGAGAAAACCATCGACAGAAGTTTTCAGCAAATTGTGATACGACGCTAAGGAAGTAATGAGTTTGCATTGGCGTGACGAAAAGGAATAATGACTAGAAAGTTATTAAGATATTCTGTTTCATGTCTTTTTGCAGGCGCTGTATTGCGAGGCGATCGGCTTGCCATAGACGAGAAGCAATTCATGTAGCAATGTAGTTTCTTTGCTATCGCGTAGAAACATTTGGCGTTCGCTAGTTTTCTCTATAGTTGCTTCAGGACGTTCAGCCAATGTATACGCGTGTCTCTCCGCCTTGGTGTGTCTGTTCCTATACCTGTCTGTACGTGTGTGTTTCAGACGATACCTGGCTGCCTATACCCAGACGCTGCAACCACCTGTTCTAGACTTAAATTAATTGGGAAGAGACTGCGATGTCTTCAGACGCCGTCTACGATCGGTGACCTACTTCGACCAACGTCGTATAAATAGCTTCAGTCGGGATTACGTCGTCTACGAGGCAAGTTCATCCAGGGTCCACGATCAACACACGCAAAACAAGACGCAACAGAGAAGAGAAGATACAGCAATCGACGATAACAATCGAGTTATAAGCATCCTATGTACGACACCATCATCTGTATTCACAGCATCCTTAGTTGCAGCAGCAGAAGCCACAGTTTACCTTCGACTGAGTGCAGAATTGCGGATGGTTGGAGCGGAGAACATCGTTGGAATTTTTGCCGACATTCGCGGTTTCCATCGCAACGGAACTCTTTGGAATTCTGTGTAATAAGATGGTAAGGTGTTTTAATATTGTTCTTGACGAACCAGCGCTTTCTGTTGCTGAACCTATATTTTGAAACCCTCTTCCTGTATCTGTCCGTTCTGCTCAGTAACTCTCTTCCTGTATCTGTCCATTCCACTCAATATCTCTCTCCCTGAATCTCTCCGTTCTACTCAATGTCTCTCTCCCGGTATCTGTCCATTCTGCTCAATATCTCTCTTCCTGTATCTGTTCGTTCTGCTCAGTCGCTTCTGTCATTTCGTTCTTAACTTAAGCCTTACCTTTTAAAAATGCTTATACACCATGATAGGCTGCCTCTCTGTCTTACAGACGGAGCTTCTTAGAAACCTCTAAAACGTTGCTAACGATGTTATATTAATCTTGGAACAATATCGTTGATTTCATATAGTGTGCTCTTTCGAAACCTTTAAAACGTTTTCAACTATTGCTATATAGCTGTGAAACGCGATAGTCGAATGTTTCTCGCCTCATGAGTCATAATCGTTTGGAAAGTACTTGTCAACCATGATAGGCATCATAGGCTGCCTCTGTCTTACGGACGGAGCTTGTTAAACACCTTTAAAACGTTGATAACCGATGTTATATTAAGCACAATGTCCATGATTTCATAAAAAACTTAGAGTGCAAGTCCCAAGCATAGATAAAAAAGGAGGGCGACGCTAATGATCTTTGTTATCACAGTTTTATCTTTCCAGTATTTAGTTTACCGACTTATTTAGCACGCTAGAGTACTTCTCCGTTTGATGTCTTTTGTGCATCTGGCATCTTCTGTTAAACAGAAACCACTAATATATAAAAACTTATTAGAACGATCTAAGAGAGTTCAATCACAAAATAATCATAATAATTATGTTATTACAAAACAGACGTCTTCGGAGTTGTGAGAGAGTAAGGATAAAGTAAGAAGAAAGATCAGCAATAAAGTCAATTGAATAACATTCGTGTAATAAAAACCACACCGGGTTAATGCATCAGCATGCGGATCCCGCGGTTGTGCGAACGAGGACGGAGTGATTACACGCAATCTTTAACGCAACCTTAAGACACCTTTACAACGTTTTCAACTGATGCTATATAAATGTGAAATGCGGCAGACGATTGTTTTTATTACACGAATGTTATTCAATTATTTTACTTTATGTTGCAAAAATATTGAATATTATTGAAATTGTAAAGCTCCGTTTCGACACCTTTAATGGTGTTGTTCGGATGCTATAAGTTTCTTGTTCTGATTGTATTGTATATTTCTGTATTGTCGTCAACGGCCTTTGATGTCATAGGACGACGTTAAACTGTGGTCAAATAATTACGATTGTTTTAATCATCGTATCTGTTTGAAATTGCTTATCCTCCATAAACTGCAAATCTGTCTTACGGACTGATCATCTGGATATTGACCTCAGTACAGCTTGGTTTTGATGCGCCATCGGTTGATGCCTTGTGCATTAGACACCGGCGCAATAGAAGTTGACAATTATTTGCCTATGTCAGTCTGGCCAACTTCTAACAAGTCAGTTCTGTTGAAAGATCGTTTCACCAAAATTCTAACCACGGATGTTCGCGGGTGAGCGATAGTGTAATGCATGCTGAACTGTCAACCGAGAGGTTAGGGGTTCAAATCCCCTCCAGGGCATAGAATTTGGTTCAAGACTTCTGCTCCACCCGCGTCCATAACTAACCTCAGCTATAGTTGTACACTGACCGTACACTTTCAGTGGGAAGACGAGGTTGAAGTCTAACCACCCGCCTTCATATGCCGAGGCTAAGAAAACGAAAGTCGCTAACAATTACACAGCATCAATTAATATACCGAAGCACAACATACCATACGAGAACACAACAATGTAATGTATAACATGAAACAATATACCGTAATATAACATTACCGTAACATTCATTCATTCATTCATTCACTAGCATCAAACAATATACCGAAACACAACATTCTATAATTTAACACAACAATGTAATTTATAACATGAAACAATATACCGTAATATATAACAGAACCGTACTATGTTATATGCAGCGTTGTATAAGTTATATTGTTACGTTCTGCTCGAAGACAAGTTAATGTTTCACTGAGGCTCAACATAGCACACAAGATGTTAGCAGAGAATTTATTGAATTTTTTGGTATACAAATTCGTTAGATGACTCGTACATGATGATGTGTTCTATTACAGTATATTGCTTGGTGTTATGCGTTATATTGTAGTGTTATGTTATGGAATGTTATGTTACGATGTATTTTTTGATGGCCTAAAAGCTGATGGGTTATTGTTTTGTTACGCTGTAATTCAGATCTATCTAATATTATAATGTCAAGTCATGTCATGGAATGTTGTGTTATGGAATGTTGTTATGACATGTTGTGTAATGCCACATTGTTATGCCGTGTTAAGTTGCGTAACGTGTAGTTATGTTACGGACGTCACAGCTGCTGCCCCACTTAACACATGGCATATTAACGCCAATTCAGTTTCACTATGCATCGATTTCTTTCAATTTTTCTCCTGTTTAACAGTCAGCAGAGAAAGCAATTAACGATGCGTGTTTGCCGCGTGATATGCATCGGATATTGAATAGGAAGCACGTGCCTGATGTTTTCATGGCTGAGAATGCTGGTGCCTGAGGAGGAGGATGAGAGGAGACTCTTGACGACGGAAATGAGCTGGCTGAGAAGAATAAATGGCAGGAGCAAAAGAGATGAAGAGATAGGATTAGAAATGAGGTGACTAGAAGAGAACTAGGACAGACAGATACAATTAGTATCGATAGAATAAGGAAGAAAAGGCTAAAGTGGCTGGGACATGTGATGAGAATGGGCAATGATAGATTACCATCGATGGCTCTACACGGATAGGTGGAGGGAACTAGGAGTAGAAGAAGACAACAAAAGACATGGATGGATAATATACGAGAGGATCTGGAGAGAATGAAGATGATGCATTGCAGAAGCAAAGGAAAAAACGTCAAGGATAGAGAACTCTGGAGACGACAAGTTGAGGACTCATCGTTGGCCTTCGCCTGACGGAGGAGAAACAAAGAAGAAAAAAAGAAGCCTGATGTTTTCCTATGTAAAAAAAACCCACCGCAACGCTCTCCCTTGACTCTATAACGGAAGCCAGACTAGTCGTATGGCAATGGTGATTAAAAATGCATATTTATATAGCGCCACTTCCAGATAGACTCATCAGAGGCGCTCCCGACCTAGCACAATGAAACCACGATAGAACAAAATCGTCTTGAAGCGTTTGCGGAACAGAAGCAATTACAGTATGATTTATCCAGCAAATTTTCCCGATACGCAAAGCTTAAGATAATTCGTTTTGCCGCTGTATCTAAAATATTTGCATAGATGCTTTACGGTATGCTTAGTATAACTGGTTGTTGCTGTACCAACATGAATCACTGACGTTTGTTTATCAGGCCGACATACATGCACGCATGGGGAAAAGCAACTCGACGAAGGGTATCGAGCTTCCCATTAACGCTACGACTTTGTTTGGTAAACACAGAGCTTTGAAAGTGCTCATTAGTCTCTGCAAACACTTCTCTCATTAAGCGCCGCTGCAGGCGAGGCAATTAGCGGATTAATTAACTGGAGAATAAATTCACAGAATGAATCTGACTGTTGCAAACACGGCATAGCTCGATAATTAATACCTACAGCTACCGTGCCGAGTAGGTTGGATGGACAGAGGCGCTAAATAGTTTACAAATACAATACAATACAATACGATGAAATGCATGGGCATCCGCAGAGGAGAATTTGTTCCCCCTTGGATTTTGCTCATATTTTGCAAAAATAAAATCTGTTGATTATTATAACACGATTTTCAATGCAAAAACACTTAATTATTGATGTGAACGTTCATACATGTAGTAGCTGAAAACGGATCCCAGAACGCTAATAACATAATTATAATTATCATGTCAAATGCTTTCAAAAGCGCTAACGCTGTTGGGATCCGCGTCAGACCCCTAATCGAAATTCACCAAGGTTTAAGTGCATTACCAATGTTCTGTTGCTATTCAGGTCTACATTTGGGACTTCTCTGTTCCAACGTACTAATCCAGCATAGCCTGATATTTTGTTTCGCTGACCGAACAGATTTTAAATAGGCGTCTCCAACCGATTATGGTGTGGACTCTGTTTTCCGTTGAGGCAACTATTGACTGGTAACGATTTAAGGATTTATTAGGCCCTACTCATTAACTCATGCTGATACGGACGAGTCAAAGAAACGCCTTTGATAGTCCTTCTAATAGCGCTCTATAAAACCTCAGATAATATATACATACAATACTAATTATACAGAGTTCTGCAAAGCATCCAAGGAAATATTCCAGCAACAGCTGTATGTTTTATACAAGTGCATACCGTAGACGTAGCCTACTTTCTATTTAATCCCCTAGTTGAACTATATTTATTTACTTTATAATCCTCTGTCTAGGCTAAATCAGTTTTATTTACCTGGTTGCAGTGTATCACCCAATGTGATTCACAAACAAACCAATATACATGTGCACTGTTCAAATAAAACATGTGAAGCTTTGCATTCCACGGTATGTTTTATATAAGTGCATTCCGTGGGCGTTCTTTCTATTTATTCCCCAAGTTACATTCTGGGCACTGACCTGGAATCTATTGGACTGACTTGGATTACATTGGATTTGACTTCGTGTCTTGCTTTCAGACGACCTGAACAGCGGAGTTCATCCCTCGAAGGCACGAGAGCTCCTCCTACCTGGTAAAGATGGGATGCGCCATTTCAAGTGGTAGCGACCAGCTTTCGAATGTCCGTGTCTTCGACGTCGCCAACATCGACGACGGCGGTCAAGAGCGGAGCGCTGGAAAGATCGAAGTGACGGAAGCGGAGCTGATCCTCCACTATCCAGGGAGACAGTCGATCCGTTGGCCCCTGCAGAGTCTGCGTCGATACGGGTATAATGACCACCTGTTCTCCTTTGAGAGTGGACGCAGGTGTCCCACGGGGCATGGCATCTACGCCTTCAGGTGTGTCAATGCCGAGATGCTCTTTCACCAGCTGCAGCAGGCGATTGTCAGAGCCGGCGAAGAGAGGGCGAGGAACGCGGACACAGGACCAAGACGGGAAGACCATTACCTGCCGACAGGTATCTGCTGCGACGTTTATCGTCACTCTGATCATCGTCATTTCGATTATCGTTTGATTATCGTCACATCGATTATTATCGCTACTTTGTTTATAATCGCATGAAGCATCACAATTGATAGCCAATGGAAGATTTAACTGGGTTTTCTGACCTCCAGAAATGTCAAACAGACGCCGTCACAATAAGGGATGATTAATTGATTTAATTATAACGATTCTAAAGACATAAGGAGAGATGTTGCTGAACTGGATGATGGTGGATGGATACAGCAGACGTTGAGAAGCAAATCAGCAACAAGAGGAGTGACCTCATCGAACGCTTGAACCTACCTGAGAGAAGAGAACCCGAAGAGGATTAGGGTTTATAAAGATTGGTCTTCCAGTGAAGCGTTGAATATTTAACTATTTTATTGTATAGAGATGAGAAATTAATTTACCTGTGTAATTTCCTAGATTGGTCTTCGATTGGTTCCGCCTTACAACAGCAAAGAATCGGACGAATCGGACAAGTGGGACGGCTGGACAATCGTTTCGCAGACTACATCAGCTACCCTCACATCTCAGCGTCATGGCGTACCTACGTCAACCAGCACATCGCCAATCACCACCCGAAGCCCCTGAACTGTCCCGCTCCACTCGACGTCCGGCAACCCTTCAACGAAGGTAGCGTCCAGTACGCTGACCTCGACCTTCCCGTCTTCTGCGACGCCATCGAAATGGAGGATTACGACGAAGAGGCGGATGTGTTTCAGTCGCCGGAAATCATCGGCAGCGAGTCCTCCTCCTTCCGGTCCACCTACGTCAACGTTCCCATTCCGATCGGCAATGCGATTCCGCTGTTTTCGCGCGAATCCCGGACGTGGCTCCCAAGTAACGCCATCGTTTCGGCGCCCCCGACGAGCTCCTGCACGGCGAAGGTGACCTACGCCCAGCTCGACTTAGACACGCCCGGTCCATCGCCGGAAGGGACGGCCCCAGGGCCAGCAAAACCCGAATGTTCACCGAGGGATAAATCTGAAACATACGCGGCCATTGATTTCCAAAGAACGCGAGCACTCAGCACGAAAACGACCGAAAGCGAAGACGAAGGATTTCGTAAAACGCGTCACAACAGTAATATTGAAATGCTGACGCGAAACTGAGCTCCGTTCGGGTTTCGGGAATTCAACCGAAAAGTATTATAGCGCAAGGTTAGGACGCGAAATCCTCGTTCGTCCCTTCGCTGGATACGAAACCAGAACTGGTTTCAGAAACCGTTTGATATCGGATTACTTTGGATTATTATACAGTTTCGACTTTGGATTATACAGTGTTGACGTTCATCGTCAAAAGAAGAAAGCTGAAAGGACGTCGACATCAATCTTGTTGGAATTGTAATGGGACATTTTTAACTTGGATGATATTTTAACGAATCTCAGAGGGATGATTGCAATGGAAAAGCAGTGATATTGATTTTATTTTCGCAGATTAATTGTGAATGTATTTCAGCTGCAACTTGTAACCGAATTCGATACTTCGCGACCTACTTGTGCGATTCATCCGATTCATCTTCCTCTCCAATTCCGCATATTTTTCAGCTCCTCTATCATCATCATTGTCGCTAGTCTTTCGTAAATTAACGGGTGCTTTGCGATTAGCTTTAGGGTAGCGTTTTAGAGATGTGAAGTTTAAGAGTTTACGTTATCATCATTTGCCTCGTGCTCCTCTATCTATCACTCCGGGGCTTTCCGTTTCAAAACTACCCTGACTCATCTGATCAGCCGCCTTCCAGTTCTTCTCTAAACGACACCCGTCTTAGCAGCTGCTCTGCCTCCTCTCTTTATCTGGAACCTCTGGAAACCGGACTCGGACTTCTCTTGACTACCCTATGGAAAGACCATACGACTTGACGCAGTGTTAATAAGCTGGTGCCCTGCGCTTGGATTTTGAATGGCTCTTTAGAAGTTTGAAGTTTACAATAACGATTCTGTGGAATGAGTCACATGCTTAGGTATCTGACCAAAGGTGTTTTGTACAATTACAAATTCAGTAGTGGATCAACTCCAGTGGCCATGCAGTTGAACCATTACTTAGGCCTAATGGATGCCTGGATCGCTACACCAACATTTTATACTAGGCTGCTTTTGATGCTGACAAGAGGTCAAACACTTTGCTTTAGCAAATTACGGTGAAATTAATTATTTATTAAATTATTTAGGAAAATCCAGTTATTTATGTTTAGCAGATCAGGTTATAATGCTTTCTCTAGCATTTCTCTAGATAGAAGTTTTTGAACCTGGATTTTGTTTTCTAAGAACGATTCATATTATAATTGTCGGTGTTCTACAAAGCGCCGTTCCGTAGGGAGCACAATGAAATATACAATGCAATACAATACAACTGTACTTGATATTGCTGTTCTTGTAAAGTTCAGAAGTGCACATAAGACCATACGACATAACATCGATGGCACAGAGCAGTTGTGAGTGAAGGACTTGCTCAAGGTCCATACACAGTAACTGTCTTAGGTTAGAATCGAACCCGTGCTGTCCGCGTTACAGGCCGAGCGCTCTAACCAGTTGGCTTCCGTGTCACAAATAAGGTTGACAATTATACCTACGTGAGTGACTGAAAGTGTGGAAAATTTTAAAGACTTGACGATTTTGTTGATATTAAATGAACACTTGAACTTTGAATGAAAAATATATATTTTACACACATGTAACAATTATGTCTTCTGACTTGCATTGAATTATAGAGTGACCTTGAAAAACGGTTCTCTTTCCTTTCATTGTCGAGATGTTTTATTCCTCTTGAAATTTTCCGACAGTTTCTACCTTCGCTCTTTAGAGGTTATGGTATGCTTCAAGGTTAATGCATAATAAATCGTAAGAAAGTTAGGAGTAATTATACAATGGTTTGAACATGTAGAGAGAATGCCAGTTGATACAATGCTCTACATGCAAGATTCGAATGAAAAAGAAGCAAAGGCAGACCAAGACTACGCTGGATAGGTAATATTAATGAGGACATAACATCACTTGGACTAACACTAAGGGAAGTAATGGCCTTAACAAATGACCGAGGACAATAGAGGTTGTTTATTAGTAGGTCCTACACCTCGCCGCCAAATGGAAGACGTCAGTAACTGATGATGATGATGATAAGGGTGATGATGATGATGATGATGATGATGATGATGATGATGATGATGATGATGATGATGATGATGATGATGATGATGATGATGAATTATTCAAATAGCCGAAGTTTTCTGTTCAAAACCACTCGTTTCAATCTGGTTCATCGTGGTTTTAAAAGTAATTCTCCGTCCATGAGATTTTTCATAATTCTCCGTATCCGTCTGTCTGTTTACTTGTAATTGTAAATTATAAATTTACAATTTCTGTGGGTACATAGACCATAGATTTATATAGCGCCTCTTCAAGAGATTCATCAGAGGCGCTCCCGACCCATCGAATTACAACCAGGCTCGAACAGAATGGTTTCCAATCACTTACGGAATAGAGGTAAAGAAAGACGAAGGAGCTCATGTGGTAAGATACAAGGTAACATAATATTCAAGAAAGTTGGGCAGACCAGTGTCAAGCTTCTGTGCTGCACTGTGGTTGTTCTGGTTGTGGGAACAACCAGGTCACTCTGACGCAGAGGAGCGAAGAAATCTACCACCAGGAATGAATGGTATGGAGTCACACAGCCTACTGATATTTGAGTTTAAAGTTTGACTTGGATCCTACCTATCTCACCGACTTTGTTTTATTGCATATCAAAACTTCCCAATAGGCTACACAGCACAACACGAGACATTTTGCTCTCTCTAATGTATTCTGGTTTCATCGACTTACCTGTTTCCGCGCTGAAGTTCTCCTCGCTCTTACAGTACCGTATAAGAATTGCGGTGCCAGCGACAAGCAATAAGAATTCGTAACTGCAGAGTAAGTAAATTCTTGAAATTGGATCAAAATAAGTTGGAAGATATTTATGAGAAAAGCGCTAGAAATGCATGAGATTGCAATAGGTCAATATGAAAAACTCGATCTTTTCAAATCTGATAAATTATATTAAGGTGTTTTCATAAGGAAGCATCATGAACATAATTATATCATACAAAAGCAATTAGTTCGTCCAAGTAAAATTGCGAATTTAACAGAAGATTGGTAGCCTACAGCGCTTCGTAGGATGCTCCATGAGTCCACGTGCTTTATACTTACATTTTTTTAATTTTATATTTGATGATCTTTGTACACCAAAATGCGGTTAGCAGTTGGTTTTTCAATAAAGAATATACTTACTTACTTACTTACTTACTTACGTGTCAAATAAATTTGTCTTAGAATTCGAAATGAAGTCTAGATTAAAATTGACAACCTATACTAATGACCAAGATTTCTTGCCTATTAGCATTTCACTGCGAAAGCTATATAGATAAAATTTCAATATCTGTAAATGCAAATAAACCTATCAATTAAAGATAATTTAGTGTCTTTAATAAAGTTCTCATATATTTTCTTATTTAAAAGGTAGAACGATATGAGATAAATAATTCCTTTCATGTTATTTCCAAATCTCATTCGCGGTTCTTGTACCGACAATAACTGATTTTTAAAGAAGAATCACACGAAACGACTTCAGAAGTGAATTTTATTTTTAGACCGTTTTATTAGGTTGCCGTCAGATCAATTGGCAAGATTCTCTTTTAAGTCTACTTTAAAAACTAGTTTTTCGTTGCCATTGAGTCTATACTACCAACGGAGTTCGGCATTTTGTAGACAGGAACTCAGAACATGAACTCAACTTTATTTTCCGCAAACGAGCTAAAATTACTATTTACAGCTATTTACAACCACGTAACTAACGTCGTAACGTAACAATAAGTGAAGCATCTTCAGTTCTTGGAAGTGCGAAATGTTTTTTTATCACAGCAGAGAATCGACGATTTATGTTGCGCCGTTTTTAAACGTCTGTATTGCCTATAAAATTAAAGTTCTGCATTCTACTGGACATTGCCAATCATCTAGCAATGACAATCTTTCGGTTAATTTCGTAGATATGTTTTGTCTTGTCGGAAATTGTCTAGCTCTTTGCTCGCTTTCGTGGCCAGGAATGGCATGGAGTCGATGCCACATCGCGGTTGACTGGCTTCGATGCCACTTCGCGGTTGATTGGCTTCGATGCCACTTCGCGGCTGACTGGCTTCGATGCCACTTCGCGGTTGAGTGGCTTCGATGCCACTTCGCGGCTGACTGGCTTCGATGCCACTTCGCGGTTGAGTGGCTTCGATGCCACTTCGCGGTTGACTGGCTTCGATGCCACTTCGCGGTTGATTGGCTTCGATGCCACTTCGCGGCTGACTGGCTTCGATGCCACTTCGCGGTTGAGTGGCTTCGATGCCACTTCGTGGCTGACTGGCTTCGATGCCACTTCGCGGTTGAGTGGCTTCGATGCCACTTCGTGGCTGACTGGCTTCGATGCCACTTCGCGGCTGACTGGCTTCGATGCCACTTCGCGGTTGAATGGCTTCGATGCCACTTCGCGGCTGACTGGCTTCGATGCCACTTCGCGAAGTGATTTCACACAAGCTACAAGTAATGCCCCATTTTAGTCTACCGTACTCTGCGACAGCGTTAGAACGAACTTCCGTTGAACATTGGTCTCTCGCAATTCGTAGCCACAAAGTTTCAAGTCTTAGCTCACTTTTTTGATGTCTTTAGCACCGAATATCTTTTAAAAACACGTTCTCCACATTATCAGCTTTAAACGCATCTTTTCCTGATGCCATCATCGAGTCCTTTTGAAACTTTTGTTAGCCCGTCAGCTCTTACAATAGGTGCACCAAGTTTTCAGAATTCAGAAAATACGAAGACTTCCAGAAAATATGAATACCTCCATTCTCGTCTAGTCAAAAAAGAAAGTGGAAGATAATAGAGAAAACCTCCTCCAATAAACAGTACAACGCGAGACATAATTCCTCTATCGTAGGAACTTTCATAACCGGGAAACTCAACGGACAAAATAGAAAGAGTTTATTTGGAAAAATAGCGCAACATTTCTCGTAAAGCATGAAGTTTGTTTTCTCTGTAGGTGACGAGTTGTGATCGCGGTAGACTTGGATATGACATTCCCGCTCGTATCAGTGAACATTCTTGAAATTCAAGATTTGCTCTCAGTTGATAAAATACTCGTGTTGTCAAAAACTTCTTTCTCTTTCAAGTTTCCTCCTAACTCACCCTGTAAAACAATGGGTTTAACTCCGACACTGAAACTGTTGAATCTCAATATTTCGCGATGCATTATCCACTTGTAATTCGTCTCAGCTGTAACATATCTTCAAACGTAAAGCTCACTTTTATTTCGAAAATATACAAATCAGCTTGTCATTGAGGAGTTCATTCATTTTACTAGTCAACCGGTATCCAGTTGTATTGTTACGTGAGTTTCTTGAAAGCTGTTCAGTCGCGTAGTTTTTTCTTAGTATCCGCAGCCGAAAGTGATGAAGCTGCTATGACATTCACCGGTAACTTTCAGTTTCGCCTTCAAAACTACCCCGAAGTCGATATTATTATTATTATTATTATTATTATTATTATTATTATTATTATTATTATTATTATTATTATTATTATTATTGTTGGTCATCATCATCATCATCATCAACAGTCATCATTGTCATCATCATCATCATCATCACCAACATTATTATTGCTGGCTGTTATTATTATTATTAATGTTTATTATAATTATTATTGGCTGAAGAACTGGTAAGACAGTCCAGTCCACTGTTGTTTATTATTATTATTACTTATTATAATTATTATTATTGTTGCTACTATTATTTTCATTATTAATGTTATTAAAGACATTATCACATATAGGGCGAGTCTTTTACAAACCATTAGTCATATCATGCCCAAGATCACCACAGCACATCATCCTTTCATAGTGTTCTGAACATATTCTCCTTCCATTCACACTCCAGCGCCTGATTCAGCCTAAAGATACCCAAATATCACTTTGATTATTCTTCTCTTTTCAACATTATCGCTCAATACTAAATCGTCTACCGATTCCGTGCGGTGTCGTATCGATTACCGACTACTGGTCGTGTAGGTCTCGCCCATCGCCCTAACCGCCCTCCGCTGTTCGCATAGATTAACTGTAGAGCAGTCTGAGTCAGACGACACCAGGCGAGGTTGGACCCTCATCGAGCCAATTACCCGCAGCCCCTCAAGAAGTCAGAAGTCGCCGAAGATGGACGGGGGCAGAATGAAGCCGTCACGGGCCGTTGCTTTCGTCTTCATCGTCACGGTCGTTATGCTATTTGGAGGAAGCGCTGCCGAACAGGTGGGTGGTTTTACCATTAGATGGCTGGACTGCATAAACAGAGGCTGGGCTCTTTGGACTACGCTGCTGCTGCAGGAAATCAATAGCTGTCGGTTCATCTGTCTCCTGCAGTGGCTGGCATTGTGGTCGAATGACTGGGTGATGATTAACATTCTCATCTAATCATTGCTAATCTAATCCTGTTTTGTAGGCCACTGTAAAACGAACAGTTATGATTGCTCCATGCTGTAATTAATATATTGCATTTGGGTGTGGTGGGGTAGTGTTGAGGAAAGTGGTAGTAAAGGAGTGATGGTTTGGGTGCTAGGACAGTTGTGGGAATGGTATGACATGAGTGTGAGGATGGAAGTGGAAGGGGTATGATTGTAAAGACACTGTAAATGGTTTGAAAGGATGGTGGTAGGTGCTTGGTTGGAATGATCTTAGACGTGATATGATAATGGTTTAATAAAGGCCTCATACAATATAATGATAATAATAACAATAACATTAATAATGAAAATAATAGTAATAACAATAATAATAATAGTAATAATTATAATAAGTAATAATAATAATAATAATAAGTAATAATTATAATAAACATTAATAATAATAATAATAATAATAATAATAATAATGATAATAAACATTAATAATAATAATAATAATAATTATAATAAACATTAATAATAATAATAATAATAATAACAATAATAATAATGTTGGTGATGATGATGATGATGATGATGATGATGATGATGATGATGATGATGATGATGATGATGATGATAATAATAATAATAATAATAGTAATAATAATAATAATAATAATAATAATAATAATAATAATAATAATAATAATAATAATAATAATAATAATAATAATAGTAATAATAACGTTATCGGTCCAATAACGATAACTCAGCTGATAGGATGCTGTGTGGTTGTATGTCGTAAGGACTTGAAGGCAGCTGTAGTGACTCCATCGCAGTCGTCCTTTGAGCCAATGGTCGTCTTTGTCTGTCACCTGCCTGCCATGCATTGGAAGAGGAACGAAGGATGGATTCCAGATGAGACCCAAGGGTGCATCAAGGACCCCAGCAAGATCCTCGACTACTGTAGAAAGGTTGACGAAACACTATCATTATCAACAACATCACTAGCCATCTTGTATATCACCCTATCATCAGTAATTATCATAATCATCATCAATAGGATAAATTATTATCATCATCGCCATCTGTCATCATCATCCATCATCAGCTACATCATTAATCAGCTGACATATCACTTATATCATGATCTATGATCATCATAGATCATAATGAATTATTTTTCATCATTTTATTCTTCATCATCATTGTCAGCGGCAGCATCTATATCATCGTCATTAATTATCTTAAATATCAACTATTATCATGATAATCAGTCATAACAATTCATCATCATCATCATCATCATCATAATCATTCATTGTCAAGTTATTGAAATTATAACAAAGTGACAACGACGATGCTGATGATTATGATTATGATGATGATGACCGAATTTACACCAGAAAGCCCACTCAGGCGCTCCCAGTCCAACTCCGGCGATAAAGAACAGCTTTCAAATGCTTGTAAGAGGTGTACGCAGAATTGCAGAGTCCCTAGGTAAGTGAACACGCAGATCTGAAGGAAGGTCCAACCACTGAAAAGAGACGATGTTGCGTCTTTCAAATGTGCGCAGTGGTTACAACAAGTTCACCTCGAGATGCGGAACTAAGGTCAATAACAAAGCCTTTGGTTTAATTATCTGTGCTGATAATTAATTTCTGATCAAAGTCGTCTGTCCTGTAGATCTATCCGGATCTCTCGTTCAACTCCATCTCTGAATCAACTCGTCCGACGAGAATCCGTAACTGGTGCGAATCCGGACGGAAACGATGCAACTCACATTCATACTTCGTCAAACCGTTTCGTTGTCTAGGTAAAATTTGTTTCTTTTGTTGGGATATTGTATCGTAATTTACGTTATATTGACCAGACGATTGTAAAGTAATCTGCTAATTAGGTTTTGCGATTTCCGTAAGTGGAAAATTGTGAGGGTTCAAAGAATTGTTGACAGAAATAGAGTTTCATTGATGGTTTGATTCCTTTATTGACACACACACACAATATCATATTACAACAAATCTGTTATCACCTGACTAATGTGGCTTCTTTAAGGATCATTCTATACGTTCATGGCATTATTAGACATGCAGTGCGAAATCGCTGATTCTTTAGATAAAAATGAATTTTCTCTAGGGCTTTTGACACCGTTGACCATTCAATTCAATTTTAAAAATCCAATTAGCTAGTCGCCAGGTAAAGAGCTGTTAGATCATTTATAGGTCTCTCTCTATGGAATTGACTTCCTCCTTCTCTACGCTCTACACTCCTCTCTAGTAGCATCTCTACCTCTTTCTCTCGCCTTTCTTTCGTACCGTCGACTGAGAGCGCTTCTGAAAGGCTTATGCTATGAGAAGCGCTTTTAAAAATGATCAAATACAATACAATACAATATCCATATTATTGAAAGCCAGTGACAAATAGTTAATTTTGAGACGAAAAGATTTGGAGCATCTGAGAGACATTGGTAGCAACTATTATAAGAGTTCTCATTGAAAGCAGAGAGATCTAGATGTGGTGAATTGTTTAACAGACGACGCCTCAGTTGTTCCTTCATCCACTTCATTCGCCCAGACCTCGACGATCGACCAGGACCCAAGTCACTCAACCGAGTCCCCTCCAGAAGATGCCTACGTCCTCTTCATCCGTAACTTTCCTCTGTTGAACCTTACCGAACACGAGTACTACATCAAAGCCAAGACAGCTCTACACCAACGCCATCGCATCAAAATGGAAAAGGTAAGTATACTACGTGTGTATAGATACATGTATATTATACATGCGTGTAGGTTTATATGTATGCATGAATGTGGGTAGGTATGTTGCTGTGTACAGCGTGCAGTTTGTGCTGTGGGTAAAGGTTTGGACAAGTTACACGCCGTCGAGTAAGTGACGAGCACTGCAATGCTATATGAAGGCTTTATGCTCGAGTTAAGGTTTGACTGGGTTTTGGTATTTGATCATGCGAAACCGTTTTTGTTGTTACCCGTCTCTTGAAATGTCAATGTTTTGTGTGCGCCTGAGGATGACTTTGTTCTCATGTTGTCTCTTTGAGACTTGCTGTTTTTCTTACATGTAGGCCGATACATGTTGCCAATTGGCTAATTCTGTGCAAGCGTCCGGGTTAGAACTAGAGGTCTGCGGGTAGAGCATTTTTGCTACCCGACCCGTACCCGTAACACAGAACCGCTACCCGTACCCGTACCCGACCCGTACTCAAAATTACTACCCGACCCTACCCGTACCCGGGGTATACCCGTACCCGTACAGTACCCGTCACTTCATTAGCAATAGTCCCTGTCCCTACCAGGCCAACAGGCTTACAACTCAGCATGTAGTTATAATAATAAATAGGCTGATGATGATGAAGAAGAAGAAGATGATAGTAGTAGTAGTAGTAGTAGTAGTAGTAGTAGTAGTAGTAGTAGTAGCAGCAGCAGCAGCAGCAGCAGCAGCAGCAGCAGCAGCAGCAGCAGCAGCAGCAGCAGCAGCAGCAGCAGCAGCTCATTATTATAGTAATAATAATAATAGGCAGTCAACTTAAGGAACCTGTCACATGCAACTGTTGTGCTTTCTCAATTGCATTGAACATTTTATCTCAATGGTCTATATACTGTTACCTAGAACATTAAGTAACTGTTTGTAGTAAGCCAGTCAGGCCCATTGTGCGCCTACATTCTCTATGACATGCGACGGTGACATTGAAATTCTAAAATTTCACGTCGTTACGGGTAAAACCGGGTATACCCGTACCCGTGATGACCATACCCGTACCCGACCCGACCCGTGAAATGCTTAGCCGACCCGTACCCGACCCGCGGGTACGGGTCGGGTACGGGTAAACCCGCGGGTACGGGTATACCCGCAGACCCCTAGTTAGAACCTCCATCTCCTTAAATGTTTACGGCATAGGAATCAGAGTGACAGTCCTTAACACACAATTTCTCAACTGGACGCAGGTGCTTACATAATATGTGAAAAATATGGATCCGCAAATGAGCAGCTTACCTGTTGTATGTTTCCCTATAATTTAGATGATGGAACAGTGGGCGAAAATGAATCGAACGGCGGAGAAGACTTGGATCAGCGATTGGAAGAACGCCGAAGAGCTACAGAAACAGATCACAACGGTGACTGGTTTGGCTATTTGCTATTTAACGACACTGTGTCATAACAAAGATCATTAGCGTCGCCCTCCTCCTTTCTCCAGGCATGGTACTGGCACTACCACAGTTAGGGTAGTGGCGGAGTTCACAACGGTGAGCATCTGACCTGGGTATTCTAACTTTGCTGGTCTCATCGACGCGGCATCTGTGTGGAGCTGAGAAATGTCACAGAAACTGAGATTTAAATCGTTAGGGGTTCCAAGAGTTTTCTTGATTCATACTGGGTCAAAATGAAGTTCGACATCGACATTTTCTCATACTAATCTTTGTAACTGGAATCGAGGTTATAATTGTTATTGTAATCTGAGAGCGCCACTTCAAGAATTTTTTAGTTAATTGGCTGTCCAATTTGTTTGGTTCTGTGGTAAGCTGATTCATTAAATATTTTGATTGACTGATTCGTTAAATTTTGGTTAACAGATTAATTAAATGAATCGGTTAGTAGAATCTTTTGGTTAAATAAACCAAACTATACCTTTGAGTGATTTGATTGAGATTAAGTGATTTGTTTGGCGTATCCAGAGGTTTCAGAAGTTGGTTGAGGCTCTGACTCAGGAAGAGAATTACGAGGATCGACAGCTGAGTGAGTTGCATCAGCAGCGCATTCAAGCGGAACTCAACCGACTGAAGCGTGACGCCCTCGAAAGCTACATGAAAGCCCTCCGAGACGATCCGGCTGACGTACGTACGACGTCACATCCGTCGTCTGCATTGAATTAATGATGATGATGGTCATAATGACGCTGATCAGCATCATAATGATTATGATACTGATATTAACAATGATGACGGTATGATGATGATGATGATGATGATGATGATGATGATGATGATGATGATGATGATGATGATGATGATGATGATGATGATGATGATGATGATGATGATGATGATGATGATGATGGATAATGAATGGTGGCATATTATAATGGCAGTGATGAACCTGAAGAAGAATCTGATGAATTATCTGACGATAATTATTGGCTGTGATTATGATGAGTTTCATTATGATGGCTATGATGCTATTGATTAGCCTTCAAACACCTTCAATAGCGAGACACTGGACTATAATAATAAATTTTATGATATTGACAATTTTCTAGTGATAACAATAATTATGATATTATTTTACGCCGATACGCTACATTGCATTATAGTACCGAGCGTCACTTTTGCACTATAGCTGCGCAACATAGGTACTGTGTATTAATTATAATTATAAACATATAATTCCTGTAACAGCCGTCTGTGATCTTGAAATCACTGAAGCATTACATCCGTATGGAGGAGCGTGATAGTGACCACACGGTGTCACGCTATTTGCACATTCGCCGGAAGGACCAACACGAGGCTCAGAGCGTCGTCACCTACGTCCTTGAACACCTGAACGTCATCGAAAGGAGAATTCGACAAGCCTTCGACATGCTTGACCGAGTCCCGAAGCACAAGAAAGCTATCATGCGTCAAATTGGTAAACTGTAAAATTCTGTTACCGTTTCTGGATCGTAATTATAAGTGCAGAGTTGTATAGATAGCGCAATCTCCAAGAATGTGGTTCCAATAGATAATGTGGTTCCTACAGACAATGTGGTTCCTACAGACAATGTGGTTCCTACAGACAATGTGGTTCCTACAGACAATGTGGTTCCTATGGACAAGGATGGATTTTAGTGTAATTATTACAAGTGATTACCTGGATCCCTAAATGGAAAGGAGAAGTGGATGACCGCAGAATTGCCCATGCGCTTCGGCGTGAAACTCCGATTCAGCGTCCGCGCAGTAGTCGGGAGCGCCTCTGAATGGGAAATCTGGTAGGGGCGCTATAACAAGTGTTCAAATACAATACAATACAATACAAGGATTGGTTGAGATGACTTGAGGTGCTTGGAGATGTCGTGGGACGAGGCCGGAGGACTGCATGGCGATGGACAGAGACGAGTGGAGAAGATGCGTTGACCGATGCACTGACCAGAGTTGCTCCATACCTTACTATGCAAGACCACGATCGAGTAGAATGGTCTTCAACGGCTGGCGTATTAGAGGTAAGAAAGGGACAAGAAGTTCATGGTGTAGTTTGTCCAGGTTTCTTCTAAGTCAATAAGATGATCAAGGCAAAGAGAGACGGCTTCCTGGTTGGAGAGTTACTTAGACTTTGTAACCTAAAGTGAGGTGATGCAAGTCATATGACAGTTTGATAGAATTTTTATTGACTTTCAGACGCATCTATAGATATTAGATAGTCTCTGGATAGTTTTAGCCATGGACTTAGAACAACGGAAACTATTTCAATTTGTAATTACACCACTATTTTTTAATAGATGAAAATGTTTATGAAATTACAGATCCTTTCCTAAGACAATTTGAAACCTTAGAAGAAAATATTGCGATAGTGCGAGGCGCAAATGATGACGTCAGCACCGTTGTAAGTGACGTCAGCACAGTTTCTGGTGACGTCAACACTCAGTCAGTTCCGGAGAGAGACCAGGTCGTTGAATTGGTTAATGCTACATCCGGAGGAGGGGAAGGGTTGCAAGAACCGAAAGAAGAAGAGGAGATGCAAGAGAAGATCACTTCAGAACATGAGCAGAAAGGTAAGCGAACTACTATCATGGGGTTATTAAAAATTATTTGCTGGAAACTTGTTGTTTGTCGATTTGGATTTTATGCTAGTAATTCTGTTGTAGGCCTATTCAGTATCAGCTGTAGTAGAAAATGAAAATAAAGAATAACAACAAAAATAAAGATCCAAAGAAGAAGAAGAAGTGAAAAAGGGGAAAATAAAAAATAGGTAAATGATGATGATGATGATGATGAGAGTTTGTGATGGTAGTGATAACAATGATAATGATGATGATGATGATGATGATGATGATGATGATGATGATGATGATGATGATGATGATGATGATGATGATGATAATGACTTAATGGTGCTGATGGTTATAGTAGATGATAATATTACTGACCAGTAGAGAGAGAAACGAGGAAGAGGGTTATGATACTGATTATACATGATTACAGTGATGATGACAGTGACGACATGATGACAATGATGATGGCAGTAATGACAATGATGAAGGTTGTGAGGTCATGTTATTCATGGCCTTGTAACTGTTTTATTGAATTCGCCAAAATCTGATGCAAAGAATAAACTGTCATGAAAATAGTATAAAATGATGTTACTAGTCAGATTAAGACATTTCGCAGACAGTAAAAACGACTTTATAGATTCTACTGAAGCAGTCGACCAGACAACTGTTGTCATGACAACAGCCTCGACCACATCTCATCACAGTGTCATGGCTACGAAGGCGAAGGGAGAGAATGTGGCAAAGAAGAGGGCAGAGGTCTTGCGCAAGGTCAAACTAGAGCATGTGGCTTTCATGCAGAAAAGCGAATACCATTTGAACGAAGCAAGTTGACTTACTTATCTACTTTGTCGATCGAATTCGATCATCATCAGCAACATCGTCATCATCATCATTGTGGTATACAGGGCTGACGACAGAAATTCTGGGCCCCTAGGCAGAGCAGTCACGGGCCCCTAACTATCCTTAGACTTTATGAGAAATTTGGGCAAAAAACACTGAAGTAATAATAGTGCGTTTACAACCCTACAATATTTTTACATGCAACTATTGTAGTTAAGTGTCCGTAATATTATATCTTAAAAGGCATAAATCATAAACTTTGTATAACTGATTATTATGTTTCATAAGTTGATTGCGGGCCCATTGCCCAGTCTTACTCCATTTCCAGGATCTTGGATATTCGTCCACTGTCATTTCAATGGCCAAAGAACCGGAAAAGGGAGTTCCCAATGTTGTGCCGTTGGTAAATACATATTAATGCACCGCTTCCGTTTATTTCAGGTAGACCTGAAGCAGCAGAAGTCTAGCAAAGACCCAGGTGCATTCATAGCATCACCGATCGGAATGACGGTCGTCAGCATCGCTCTCGTCTTGCTCATTGCAGCCACGCTCATCCTGTTGCATCGCAGGGCACGTGGCTCAGCCTCTGCATCCCTCAGAGTCACCAACAGACCGCCAAGGAACCGATTCCTACAGGTGGCCAGGAAGTCATCGGCGAAGAAGATGGACGTCTCCAATGGATACGAGAATCCCACCTATCGATACCTTCACTCCGCAGCGAAGGACTGAGAGAGATAGAGAAAGAGAGAGAGATATAAGAGGCTAGACAGAGAGATGGAAAGAGAGATACATAGAGAGAAGTAGATACATACAAAGATGGACGTGCTGGTGTTTTCGTCTTTTCGGAGTTTATCGTGAATTTGTCTTCTTTGAAATGTTTGCCGTTTTGTCTTCCGTAGCCTATTTGGTCGAAGTGAGTCTGAGAATATTATTAAGTTTCTAATAATTATTTTAGTCATACGTGTTGCGTCGGAAGAAACAATTCGATTGGATCATTTAGATAGATCGATATTCAAGATCGATACTCGATATTTGTATTATAACTGTAGCCGACGTCACCATCATAATCAGCATCAGCAATCATCAATGTCGTCACCGTCGTTGTCGTCGTCGTCATCAGCATCTTCATGGCCATTTTATGACCTTATTGTGTCGGTGTAATAATTATTGTATAGTTCTCACCTTAAAGAGTTAAGAAGTGAACGTTGAACCTGGCATCAGGAAATATTAAGAATCGTAAATAGACTGGTAAGCTAAGCTTTCAGTTTAGACAGTCTCTGAAGAAGCTACAGCGTTCGAGATGGAGGCACCAGCGGGTCCGAATGACCTCCGTTTGACCCCTTAATGAAGTGCGTGTACTTAAAGTGACTAGGAATCCAGGGCCATTAAAGGGTTAAAGATAAACGTGCTTCGGGAACAAAGGACTTTCGCCAGTAGCCTTCATTCAGGCGAGAAGTGCAAACCACGCTTAGAGAGATCTATGAAAGTGACCTGCAATGAGGTGTTGATGGATTTCAAAGACACTGAACTATGTAATAAATGTTTTCTGATAGTGTGCATTTTGCTTAATCTTCTCGCTTAATGTATTTAATGTAAACTTGAATTTTCAATGCATTCTAAGGTGAACTTTGATGTGAAAGTGATTACATACTTCCTACAGTAATGTACAAATTATCCAGGGTATGGAAACCCAAATGTCTTTCCCTTTGCTATTCCCCAATTTCATACCATGTAAAAGTATTTATAGTTTACGGTTGGTGTCTTAGAAAGGCGTTATGTAACCTAGAAGCTCGCTTACGTGGTGTTTACCGTTACAGTGCACTTTGTAATCGTTGTGATAGCCATGCTGTTTCTTTCGTATATGTTTCTTACTAACGGAATCGACGTTGCTTTTAAAAGTATTTATTTTAGCTGTAGACATTGTCCAATTCATTGTAACTAACTCTTGTTATAACGTACCTTAATTAACAACTGCTATTAGCTATTTCCGCAAATGTCCGCCTTTTACTACGCATGCTATTCTCATTATTATTGTAAATTATCGTCATCGAGAGAACTACGTGTTGAGCTAATACTATGTATACTCATATGAATGTTCGTTAGAAAGATGTAATTTATGCAAAAAAGATCTCTTTCACAGTTAATTCTATTGTCGTCTCTGTCAAAGCATTTAGATATCAGCAAACTGCTAGGTTAAAAGTTCTTGAGTATTACAATGTCAAGAGTACCACACGGCTACCATGTCGTTTAAATTATAGAAAGGACTACATTGCAAAATTGTTAACGTTAATAGGCCTATAACAACAAAATAAAACTATCACCATACTCGCTGTGCTAATGAAGAAGTATCGGCGATACTAAATTATTGCGATAATGTATCGTGATACCAGCAGCCTTGAATATAAGTATTATAATATAGGCCTAATTCATAAACCAAAATAATAAAATTAAGTATTTAACTTCTTCTATTCAATTGTCTTGGAGGCTGTGATCCATAATTTTGTCCTCGGAAGAGCTACGTTTCCCAGGTTTTTCCATTCCGAGCCAAAAAGCCCTCCAATCGGCTGCATAAGGTGACCTTGTAGTGACTATAGCCTAAACACAATTACTTCGATTATGTTACTTATTATAAACCTTGGCTTAACCCTCGGTGGCACCCCTTTTTGAAAAACACGTTTCAGTACCCCTGGGGGTCAAAAGGACCCCCACTATTTAGAAGCATGTTTTGAGTATAATATTTCCAATGAAACAACTAATGCACAATATCAACATAGTAGATATAATATCTGAAGTCATAGCATCCAAATTATAATATATCATAAGAAGATATAGGTCTGTGGTTCGTATCGATCTTCTTGACAAGGAAGCGTGTTCGAAAATATTCAATTAGTCATCCTTGCATGTATCGCACACGAATGATTTCGCTGCATGATTTCCGCAAACGAACTGCTGACAATTACTGCATCTATAATTCACTTTAGTGTCTTTCACTCTGGGACACACATGACACCTTCCTCTCTTCTTGCTGGCGTCTGGTGCGGGTCTCTCAGCCTCAGGAATTCCCAGCGCAAGAAAGCAACGCTTCATAGACGCCTGTACATAGATCCGAGGATCCGCTCGTCTGGTTAGTATCCATGGCCAACACATCGCAGTACCTGCCTCTAGAAGGAATAGTCTCTTTCTTGATCCGCGCTTACGACACTTCATTTATTATTCTAGCTTACCTATCACCTTGTGTATGTATGTATGTAAGTATGCATGCATGTATGTATTGATGGATGGATATATGTGTGTGTATGTATGTATGTACTTGTAGGTAGGTGTACATGCATGTATGCATGTTCATGTACACATGCATGGGTGTATATTCAATGTCTTAGAAGTTAATACGCATGCATTGCATAGTTGAGGAAATATATACAAGAAATATATGTGGGGGTCAAAAATACCCCCAGGGGTACTTCAGAGGGTTAATTATGACAACTACAGCTGCACAGGTTATTGCTTGTATCTTCCAGAAAGATGCCATCAAACCCTTTATCCGTGCAGTTTATATAGTTCTGATGCCAGGCTACATTAGCTTGTGACAGCCCCCTCAAGTAAACAGTCTTCTCCAATCATAGGAAGTCCAAAATCCCTCAGAAGGTCGTTGGCCTCTCGTAGAGAATCTTCGTCATCTCCTGCAAATGAATAAGTAAGTGAGTAAGCATATTCTTTATTGTACAGGCTGCAGAAGATTCACACTCCGCTGTACAACCATCAAGTAAAACAAAATACGGTATCAGTAATGAATACAACGTTCTCCTAATAAAATGTTTCCTCATGTCTAGTGGAGTGAGCACTCTATCGTGGGACCGAGGACGGAGGCTATAGGCCTTTAGCTTCTTAGGTGCAATTTATTAAGTACATGTCCAGGGTTGTTCAAAACTCCAGTAAAACATCCGCCTGCCTGCAAAGTTGGTCAAAAGTAGGGCCCCCGGTAGGTACCCTAGCCTTGTCATCTTGGTTAGTATGGCTTTGAGTGGATTTTTATCATGCTGGGATGCCAAGCCCCACTATGAAGGACCGTATACAGCATGCGCGCCACCGTAGTATCGCTCAAGAGATGCGACTGAAAATGGACAATTCCTCTGTGAATTAGATTCTAATTCGATTAGAAACTTCATCAGATAGGCTTCGGATAGTCCACATGATTGCAGTTTCAAAGCTGATCTTGGGATAGCTTTAAACTTTATTATTTCGAGGAAATTGTTTCAAAAGAACATCACTCAGCTGACAAGGAACTTAAACCACGATGTTACAAAATCCAGAGCGCTCAAGTTATCTGCAAGTAACTTAGGCTTATTTAAGTAGGTTACTGAACCAAGGCGAATGTGTTACCACATGAACAAAATACTTTGCTGATGGCAACGTGTACTTCGGCCTCTGCAGTCGACATGAAATTGCTGTGTAAAGTGCCGTTTTATTATATCAAACTTTGCCCACCCTGCTCTACCCACTGTACGATTATCAAAGACTTAAACGGAGATCTTTTGGACTCTATTTGGCTTCACATCTTCATTGTAAACTTCTTGACTAAGGTAGGCTCAATATTATAATCTCAGTTAATTCAACTTGGAAATATATCAACGCAGTGAATCTATGAGAATTTCTTTAGCGGTTTAGCCATTTAACCCTCAGACCGCAACCTATAGACGGAGGAAGCACTCCGCAATCTGGAGGGTAATTTTAAACCCACGGTAAGTAAGGAACTACAAGTTATTAAGACTTGATTTTGTGTCTGTGATAGGGTCGTAGGGTAAAAAGTCGAGAAGCTATTTCTAACACTGTAGGACAATCGCATGACCTTCATTGTCAAGGTCGTTTGACCTTTATTGTCAAATATTAATATCCCAGTATCAATGAAGCGCAAAGAGAAACTCTCAGTTCACGATAGGTTCGAGGAGACTGTAGAAATCCAACAGAGTCATATTTAAGATGGTATGACCATTGAATGATCTTATAGTTCAAGGTCATTTCACCTGTTAAAGTTAGCTTTCGGTTTTTTAGAAACTTCAAGTGCTAGCGTGGTATTCTTGGTGTCTATTTGAACTGTTACAGACCAGCTGACCTGTTACTTCATATTATATAGATCAGGAACTGTAATTACAGCAGAGTGGCAGGCATGTGTCTTCGCGACTCCTGGCAGGACAATCCGTAGTCTGGACAAGGAGATCACCATTCAGTGAAATATACAAAGCGTACAGTGCAAAATATGGGCTTTTCGAATTCCATGTCGTCGAAAACCCTAATATGGACACCGATATCATCTTTATAAGTCTTATGGCTGTGAAGATATAAATGGCAAGTAGAAACGTCATGGTGAGTGACGTCACGTCATATGTTCCGCAAAAAATAATTGCCAAAGTGTATTTAAAATATGTTTTTCGAATTCCTTCCTCCCAAAATTATAACTTGACACAGATATTATCCGTCTAAGAACAACTCTTTAAAAGAAACCATTGATTCAGTGCTATTTCGACTGCGACGGCAATGTTCGACGTCATTTAACACGTCACGCAAGAGTAACTTTACGAAACTAAAGCGTTTTGTAGGGAAAACACATTCAGCAAAAGTTGCCTAAGGATTTTTGAATATCTATTTCCTTCCAAAAGATGTGCGTGGAAACCCACTATAATAATTTATGCGGTAAAATTTACCCTCAAGGTGGCGGCATGAGGGTTAATATACATTAATTGAAGTCAATAATGTCGAAATAGAATTTCAGCTGATGCCTTAAGGGATTGAATGAATTAGCAATCATCAGCCTAACTCATGCTCGCTACTTCTCCACAATCATTATTATCAAGCGTAGTCGTTATCATCACTGTTTCAGTAACAAAACAATCATTATCACTGTTTTCGTATAGCTAGTCATCTGTATCATTTTAAAAATTCTACAAATACTTCCAATGGTTACCTATTTGCATGAGTGGTCAATAAAATGATCTATAGATTGATAGTTTGATTAATAACTTGTTTCATTGTTTGACTGGATTGATCACTTTACTGGAAATTAATCTGTTTATTTTTCACAGCCTCACGAAATTGTTCAACCATGTCGATTGGGCTGGACGTCCTTGACCTTCCCGAAGGAGTCAAATTGGTGAACATCAAGGAACAGAAAGTCTTCGACGGTCTACCATTTCCGTTAATTCTGAGTCCAGCCGACGCCTTCAAAGACAAGGACGCACAGTTCTGGAATGACTGGGTCAAGAAGAACCTCAAGGTCATCGAGGGTCTTCTCCTCAAGTACGGAGCGATCCTCTACCGTGGATTTCCTTTAGACTCTGCCAAAGAGTTTGACGAATTCGCCAAGGCCTACGGATACCTGGAATTCCCCTACGTGGGCGGGTTGGCTTTTAGGACAAGTGTAGTTGGCAATGTCTACACGGCCAATGAAGCGCCCCCTGGAGCTATAATCCCATTCCATCACGAGATGGCCTACACAAAAGACTACCCATACATCTTGTTCTTCTACTGTGAACTTCCAGCCAAGGAGGGAGGCGACACTCCTCTCGCCCTTTCCAACGTCATCTACCGCAAGATGGCAGAACGAGAACCCGATTTCGTCAAACGCCTCGAGAGGGAGGGACTGCGCTACATGAGGGTCGCCCCAGATGGAGATGATGTTAGCACTGCCCTTGGAAGGGGCTGGCAGTCAACGTTCCTCACCTCTAACAAGGAGGACGCCGAGAGGAAAGCCACGGCTTGTGGCGACGTAATCGAGTGGCTGGAAGACGGATCCATGAAGACGATAACCGAGGTACTTCCGGCGATACGCGTTGACAAGAGAACGGGAAAGAAGATGTGGTTTAATATGTTTTTCGCATTTTACATTGATTGGCAAGACGCGCCTAACAACAGCAGAAAGGCACTGTCGGAGTCGCTGAGACGATTGATACATTGAAGCAGGTCATGGATGAGGTCAGAGTATCCTTCAAGTGGCAGCACACTGATGTCATCATGATTGATAATCGGACCGTTCTGCATTGCAGGAGCGATTTCTTCGTTCCACCAAGAAGCATATTGGCCAGTCTATTCAAAGACCACCAGGGACCTCTGTAAAACAATGGCGTCACTAGGTGGTGCGATGGTGCGGGCTGCAACAGGTGACACCTTCAGAGAGAGCGACACCAAAAAGAAAAAATGACTGTCTAAAACATGTTTGCAGAGTTGCAGTAGAAATTTATTATTTTTAATTGCCAACCCGATTTTAATTGCCAACATCATTTTAATTGATATTATTCCTGTATTACAATGTTTTAAGCAATAATCAGCGTAATTTCGAATTATTTCTTCTCATTATATAAAATTTGCCTATTGACATTACTGTAGTAATTAAATAATGTTTCTGTATTCTTTTAACATTAGTTTATATTGAGGCCTGTAGAAGCTGCAGGCACCTTCATTGCCTCCCATAGTTAAACGTTATCTTAATATTTGCTAATTTGAGTTTTGATAATGTAACTGCTTATATGATGGTAAATAATAAAAATAAAAAATAAAATAAAAATATGCATTTGTAATTTTAATTCTGCTAGTTGTTTATGTCACTGTTATTACCATTACACTCTGTTATACACAGGAATTACGATTTCCGAGTAACATTAGCACAAAGCATTACTAGAATTCTGTATGGTCTGGTAGGGGAGTAGGTCCATGGGGTGACACCATGAGTTGCCGCACTAGGCGACACCAACCCTAGTGACTCTACTGCTGTGAAATATTCCAGGAGTGGCCTCTAGCGGGGGATTGTCACATTAATCATGTTCTTCTTGAGAAAGAATTGATAGAAAGAGATTACGAGAGAATTAAATTCACCGTCTATTCTCTTAGAACAGGGATGGTGAACCTATGGCACGCGTCTCCAAAGTGGCACTCGATCAAATTTCTTACTTGGATATTGGATCGTCCCCCAAACTTTCAATGTTAGAAATACAAAATTACTAGGAATCCACATTTTCGTTTATGATGGGCTTTATTGTAACACCATTCTAAATCCATCTTTGAAATAGTGCCTTTTAATTCATTTTTTGCAACTCTTGGTCAAGTAAAACCTACACTAGAAAAACAATATATTCTGCAAACTTTCGACGGTTTTTTGTAATGATTTTGCGGCATTTGGCACGCAACTTAAAAAACAAACAATTGGGTTCACAAACTCTTTATCTTCTCTGTCTCCTCTCTTCTATTCTGCTCTCCTCTTCTCTCACGTACTCTCCTCTGTCTCTCTGTCTCTGTCTCTGTCTCTCCTTCTCTATCTGTCTATCTCTTTTTGTGATGTATTTATTTGATCTTTGAGTCTTCAGTGACGGACACAGTCCACGAGTCCAGGAACAAAATGTCGCACAACGATTTTGTTCTAGGTTAAGCTATATATATTTTTTCACATCTGCATTGGACTCTGCAGCCTCTTTGTTATTTTCTAACACTCAACATAAAAACGAGGCTGCATGATATAGTCGAGGTCACACAAGAAAATCCTTTGTATTCTGCCTGGTGCAACATCTTCACTTTTTAGTACAAGACGAAGGTAAGAGTTTTATTATACATGTAGACTCCGTTGATTGATCTCTTGAAAATATCAATATAATGAAAGATGGAGATTATAGAAAAATAATTATCTTACTCTACCAATTGATGTAGTAAATATATCAAAGTACCCAATCCAGGCGAATGTATTCAAATCTTCTGCTTGACCTGTAACTTCTAGCCATCTCAGCTTTAATGAATACACTAGCTGTAGACTGTGGGTAGAAAGATGAGACGGTGAGGGAGAGCATTGTTCATCCGCACTCATATGCAGAAACTAAGAAAATGAAGTCGCTAACACTTCATACCGAAGCCGCCTCAGGGTTAGCTTAATGGACTGCTCTTCTACATCTGCGTCATCTTAGTCTCTAGCAATGATAGCAAAGATAAAAAATGTACGGCAACAAGACAAATTAAATCTTTCGTTGACTTGAGGGCCGTGGTTACCCTCTGGAGCCATGATCCCGTTTCATCACATATCAAGCACTGCTCCATATTCCGTTCTTCTATTAAAATATTCAATTCACCAATAATTACTATTTTGGAATGAGAGGAAATCAAGGGTCATTTGATTGGATGATTGGTTGATCGATCGTTTGATTAATTAAGCGATACAATAATTGATTTATTAATTGTATAACCATTTTGAACACAGTTGTGAAATCAGTCAACTATGCCGATCGAAACGGACGTCTCTGACCTTCAGGATGGAATCAAGTCGGTGAATATCGGGGAACAGAAGGTCCTTGACCTTCCGGAAGGGGTGAAATCGGTGAACATCAAGGAACAGAAAGTCTTCGACGGTCTACGATTTCCGTTAATTCTGAGTCCAATGGATGCCTTCAAGGACATGGACTCCCAGTTCTGGAATGACTGGGTCAAGAAGAACATCAAGGTCATCGAGGGTCTTCTCCTCAAGTACGGAGCAATACTCTACCGCGGATTTCCCTTAGAGTCTCCGAAAGAGTTCGACGAGTTCGCCAAGGCCTACGATTACAATGCATTCGTTGACGTGGGTGGCGTTGGTGTGAGAGTCAGTGTTGTTGGCAATGTCTTCACGGCCAATGAGTCGCCCCCTGGAGCGTTGATCCCATTCCACCACGAGATGGCGCATGTCAAAGACTACCCTCTTATCCTGTTCTTCTACTGCGACCTTCCGGCCAAAGAAGGAGGCGACACTCCTCTCGCCCTATCGAACATCATCTACCGCAAGATGGCGGAGAGAGACCCAGATTTCGTAAACCGCCTCGAGAAGGAGGGACTGAAATACGTCAGAGTCGCCCCAAATGGACACAATTCCAGCTCCGCATTTGGTCGAAGCTGGCAGGCAACGTTCCGCACCACTGACAAGGAGGAGGCCGAGCGGAACGCCAAGGCCTCCGGTTACGACTTCGAGTGGCTCGAAGACGGAAGGTTGAAAACGATAACTAAAGTACTTCCGGCGATCCGCGTCGATAAGAGAACGGGAAAGAAGATGTGGTTCAACTCGTCCTTCACGTTTTCCATGACTCGACAGGACACGAAGAACGATAGCGCAAATGGAGCGATATTTCCCAACGGCGATCAAATCAGCGATGACACGCTTGAGACGATGAAGACGGTAATGGATGAGGCCAGAGTGTCCTTCCAGTGGCAACAGAAAGACGTTGCCGTGATTGATAACAGGGCAGTGCAGCACTCCAGGAGCGATTTCTTTGTTCCACCAAGACGTATTCTGGCCAGCCTATACAAGGACCATCAGGGACCTATTTGAAACCAACAATGAACGGCCTCTAGCAACGACTAGCGATCTCTAGGACCGGGAAAGAGCTAAAATTATTAATACTGCAAGAAGGAAGAGACATTGACGCGACTACAAGACGAGAATACAATTTATTAGTTGTAAATGTCATTTAATATTTATAGCCATCATATGCTTGTAAAGAAAATCTCTAAGATTTTATAAATACCGTTTAAAACTCATAAACACTTCTTTTTCATTCATTCATTCATTCGTTCGTTCATTCTGAGAATTTATATAGCGCCTCTTCAAGATCTCTAATCAAAGGCGCTTTCAAGAGAAAAGACCCTGGAATCCAGATCAAAAGCGAAGTCCCTTAAAGATGGAAACATTAACATAGAAAACTGTGTAAACTTTGTCTGTATAATTTTTTATGTTTCGTGGCTTTCAGAGTCACTGATGAGTCGTTTAATTCATTGTCCAATTGTCCAGTGGTCTATACGCTATTCAAATCTCAAGCAATGGACAAGTTGTCTTTCTGGATCTGTCAATGACCTGGCAAAATGACTGTCGTATTTCTGGAATATCCCCATAAAAGCTTCAACATTTTTTTACACTCATTATCTTTTTATTGGTATGTTTTAATCTCGACCTTAGAAACATATTTCAGACAGGCCACTCACACTTTATTATTCGGTAGACTGAGCAGCAGATATAGGCTACAGCCCTAAACCTCCACACTCTGATAGCAAGTTCACTTGCCATAACGCGATTCCATCTTGTACAACATAAGCCTTAACCGAATATTGAGCAAAAATAATATCTGTCTTGCAAACAGAATTGACTCTTCATTAGTTATCCTGGACAACCTCTTTAAACAGAGGTTGTCCAGGATAACTAATGAAGACGATGATGATGATGATGATAATGATGATGATGATGATGATGATGATGATGATGATGATGATGATGATGATAATGATGATAATGATGATGATGATCATCATCATGATGATGTCATCGAAGTTGCCATCATCATCATCATCATCATCATCATCATCATCATCATCATCGTCATCATCATCATCATCATCATCATCATTATCATCATCATCATCATCATCTCTGTCGTCTTCACCATCACGGTCTTTCTTAGCTTATTCGGTAGAAGGTTGTCAGTGATGATTACGTTGCAATAAGTCTTGCGCCGTGAAAGGAAAACAACCATTTCATTTGGTCTTTTAGACAAACCGATATTCAAGAGTCGACACCCGATATCATGTAATAACTGCAATCTCCGTAGCCACCAATATCAGCAGCATCAGCATCGGCAACTTCGTCATCACCATCATCATCATCATCGTCATCGTCATCGTCATCATCATCATCGTCATCGTCATCATCATCATCATCATCATCATCATCATCATCATCATCATCATCATCATCATCATCATCATCATCATCATCATCATCATCATCATCTCTGTTGGCTTCACCACTACGGTCATCATCTTCGTTTTCGTTATTGTAACGCCAGAATATTCTTCTTCAATGTCACCTACTGTAGTTCAGTGCTTCTTATAATCATCATCGTCATCACCGTTGTGTCGGCGTCGAGCTCGATGTTTTCTTGTATACAATTCAGCATCTTTCTCATGAATACAAAGCAATGCGACTCTAATTTGAAAATACCTCACTTACAACGTTCAAAGATGAACGTTGAAGCCGAGAACCCGAGACATTAAGAACCACAAATTAATAGTTTAATGGTTCTTTGTTTCTGACAAAATTTATAGTGTATCAGGAAACACATAGGCCCTAATCTCGCCACTTTCCTGTATGACCCAGACATCCAGTTCAAACCGCGCTGAAAGAACTGGAGAAGACACCTGAGATCCGATTTTGATGGATTGCAAAGACTCTCAATTGTATAAAAACTTTTTTTGCTCGTGTGAATTTAATTAATCTCTTCGCTTAATCTATTTCAAGGTAGACTTTCAATGCAATGTAATGTGAAGTTCAATATAAATGTAGGAATTGGTAGACATCATGTGAAATATATGTTGATGATACCCTTAAGTAACTTAGAGGTACACATTGAAATGGCATTCCTTTGAACTTTAAGATGAGCTTGTATTGCACTCTGATACAATGCGCCATTGAACATCAAAATTTCATTTTGAGACGAAATTCCTTTGAACTTTCATATATGATTCCATTGAAGAAAAAATGCTGCTTCTTTGAATTTTCTAATGTATTATTTCACTTAGAAGTTACTTTCCTTTGAACTTTTAGATGATACAATGATTATTCCTTTGCAATTAGAGATGTATTCATCTAGTAGATTGTTTACCATGGAATAGTGCTCTTTACCATGCAACAGGTGCCGAAGATACTTACTATAATCTACTTACAGCACAAAACTAATACCATGCCCACTTTTCCTTTCTTTACTAAATTATTGTTAGATGAATAACAAGATGCTCTAATGACTATATATATAAGAACAATAACAACTGATAACGCTTTGATAAGATACAGTGATCTGGGAACGATTTTCAAGGCTGGGCTCTTGTTGATGTTGAACCGATGTCAAAACTTCTTTGCAGTTTGGACAATGGTCGTTAAACAATAGGCCTATTATAATCCTGACCTGCCTTATCGTTGCATCAATGTATGCAGTATTTGACTTGTTTGCCTCGGGTTACCAAAGGTGGCGAGAGTCTAGTGGTTAACGTGCCAAGGTCAAGGATGAAGTTCTATACAGAAGGGTGTTTCAAAGCGTCAACTAGTGCGCTCTATGGAGCTCAATTATTGGTTGCGGTAGAGGAAGTGATAGCAGTATCACATGCAGTATGCGTTTAAGGTTGATCGTCCAGCTGTGTGGAACTCTTCGAAAAATTACCAACCACAGTCTCTCTGTCTCAGGAAACTGGAAAATTATATAATTTTCGGCAGATTGTGGTGCGCCATAGGTTCTTGTCTGGTGCATTATTTTGTTAGCCGTATATAAAACGCTATTGTTCCATACTAACTAATTATAATCCCGCGTGTTACGATGTCCTATTATGGCTGCCATATCTAGAAGAGATCTACATATTCTATTTCCGTCTAGACCACGACCATTACCACAACTACCACCACTATGACTACCACCACTATGACTACCACCACGACTAACACCACCACGATCGCTGTCATTAACTATGCCAAAGTTACCATCACTCTCTTAACCCTCAGAGGCTAACCTGGGGTGAATTTACCCCACTGTCAGTATTTGCGCTGAATTTTTTACAGCTTTGGAGTTATGCCCACGACTGTTCATAGATGACTTTTGCTTAATTCCATATATTTTGTCTTACTTATTTTGACTGACACCGTGGCCACGATTGGTAATTTCACCAAAGATGTCTCGACGGTTATCTGTGCTAAAGCTGCTAAACTGATACCAATGGATTTAAAATGATGACAAAGATGAGGATAATGTAGAGTTTGATGATAGTAGTGATGTCTCGGAGCTAGATAATGTTGAAATCGATGATGCTTGCGAGGACAGTGATGTAGATAGCGATTTACTGAGTGACGCTGATGGAACGCATGCAACAAAGCGTTACGTGTGTAGATGACTGTAACTCGATGACTGTGATGATAGTTGACTTTAGTTAGGTTTCCTAGTTTTGCAGTTTTATGTTGAACTTGGTAAAATTACCATTGTTGATCGAACATGGTTTAATTCTATATCACATGCCTCAAATAGTGAGGGGTGAAAAATTGTGTGATTTTTTTATAGGTTACCCTCTGAGGGTTAAAAACATTAAGACCTGGATACTATTTCCATTCAATACTACCACGCAAATAATTATTCTTAGCCGAATATAAAATTTTCTACTAAAATCGGCAGTCATTAACATCGGCGCAAAATAAATCTTTTAAGCCCAAAATAAATCTGTTAAGCCCAATTACAGTAATTGGGCTTAGTAGATTAAGTAGTTGAATTACTTAATCTACTGAAGTTTTGAATGAACCTAATCTTGGCAAATTGGTTCCATCACCACCATCCTGTTAGTTGATATAATGAAGGCATAAAATGTAGCATACTTCCGTGAATGTGATCCGAACACACAATTTGTTCTGTCCAAGACTTTCAACTTGGATTTCTGACTCTACAGCAGCCATGTTGTTGCCTGAGGCTAGATGAAAAAAACTAGTCTCTGCTCATTGTTTGTTGCTCGATATCTACTAATATATTTTGTCTTCTACTTCGGACTCTGCGGGCGCCATATTGTTTTATAATATTAAATATACAAACACTGGGGCTCCGTCCAATGTACGATACTCAAGAACGCACATAGAGGTCGCTTGGACTCTGTCTGACATAGCATCTTCGTAGCTTTTGTACTACAAGACAAAGGTAAATGTAACGCTATAACCTCTATTGATTGAACTCGTGATCGCATCAAAATAGCAAAACTACGAGAATTCATTAAACGCTTTGAATATCCATTAAATGGTGTATGGAAGATATCAGCATGCCGAAGTTTGGCAAATTTATTTAATATTTTAGTCCCATTAGATAATCTCGACTATGTCGATATCATGGTCGCAATTTAGCGAACCATTTGAATTGCACTACTTACAAAATCCAGGTTCTCCTCTATCTGAGATTCAGTGAATTAACAGTAGGCCTATTCGTCTTAATTAATGAACGTGATTATCTCATAATGATGATCATAATGAGTAGCCGCAATCATGATCGATGCCGTCACCAGATAATCATAATCATCTTCGTCGTATTGGACGACAATTTAACATCATCATCAAGGTAAACTAAAATCGGGACAAGGTGTAAGTTTGTCCGATGGCTGGTCAATCAATCGATTGATCGACAGAGTGATTGGATTACTGATTGACAAATTTTATACTTTGATTGAATGACTACTTGTATAATTATATTTGACAGAATAGTAAAATCGATCAAGCATGTCCACAGAATTGGACGGCCTTGACCTTCCGGAAGCGGTCAAATCTGTGAACATCAAGGAACAGAAAGTATTCGACGGAACACCATTTCCGTTAATTCTGAGTCCAACCGACGCCTTTAAGGATAATGACTCCCCGTTCTGGAATGACTGGATCAAGAAGAACCTCAAGGTCATCGAAAGCCTACTGCTCAAGTACGGAGCGATCCTCTTTCGCGGATTTCCCTTTGACACAACGGAAGATTTCGACGAGTTCGCCAAGGCGTACGGCTACGATCCATTTCTCGACGTGGCCGGAATAGCCGTTAGAACCAACATTGTCGGAAATGTTTACACGGCAGCTGAGGCGGCTCCAGAATCGTTGATCCCATTCCATCACGAGATGGCGCACCTCAACGACAATCCTCACATCCTGTTCTTCTACTGCGACCTTCCGGCCAAAGCAGGAGGCAACACTCCTCTCGCTCTTTCCAACGTCATATACCGCAAGATGGCAGAGCTAGAACCCGAGTTCATCAAACGCCTTGAGAAGGAGGGAGTGCGGTACGTTAGAGTCGCCCCAAATGGAGACGATGATACTTCTGGATATGGACGGGGCTGGCAGTCAACGTTCTTCACCTCTAACAAAGAGGAAGCCGAGAGGAAGGCAAAGGTTTCCGGTTACGATTTCGAATGGCTTAAAGACGGATCTATGAAGACAATAACAGAGGTACTTCGGGCAATTCGCCTCGATAAGAGAACTGGTAAGAAGATGTGGTTCAACTCGGTCTTCACATATTCCATGGTTTTACAGCACGCACCTACCGCAAGCAAAAGAATAGCTGTTATCTTTCCCAACGGGGACACCATCAGCGCTGAGACGTTTGAGTCGATGAAGAAGGTCATGGACGAGGTCAGAGTGTCCTTCAAGTGGCAACACAAGGATGTTGTCTTGATTGATAACCGGGCTGTTCAGCATGCCAGGGACGATTTCGTTCCGCCAAGGCGCATAGTGACCAGTCAATTCAAGGACCGCCAGGGACCTATTTGAAACCACCATTCTGAAGTGCTCTTTAGCGACGATGGTCACGTTAATAGCGTTATCTTTGAACCAGAATGAAATGTCAGTCATAATGCAAAAAAGAAAAGAAATTGTCGGGATATGATATTATATAATTGACTACAATTAAATTACTCGAATTGTCATTTATTATTAATAACCACCGTTTTAGGTTTTAGGAGTGCCATTTACTGTATCTAAACAGTTAATACTCATAAGTATCACTAGATAGCGCCACACAGCACCAATAAACGAACTATATCGTAACTAACAGTTGAGTTCTCATTAACGACTGGGAACCAGTAACATAGTTGTAGGAACCAGTTGCATAGTTGATGTTATTATTTCGTAACAAATAAGAGAACCTGTTGCTATGATTATATGCATAGTCGTACATCCCTTGCGATGAATGCCGACCCAGTACAAAGGCCTACCATTCGCAGATCTCGGGATGGTAATTGGGTTCTTGGTGCGATGTCTCAAGTGGTTCCAAGGAAAAAACTTCCTGCTTCGTTTTTACCATTTACCAATGCTCTGTCTATGTAACAGCTGCGGAACAGATTTACGAAAGTCGACATGCGACATAAATCTACAAACATACTTAAAGATTTCTTTATTTACTAATTATTTAAACGAATAATCAGATAGTTTTATAAGTACGTAAATGCAGCAACAACTGATAACATTTTCATAAGACACAGTGATCTTTGAACGATTTTCAAGTTCTGGGCCGTTGCTGGTGTTGGCTTAATATCAACTACGATTAAATTCTTTCAGACAATGCCAATGGTAATATAATATAGGTTTAGCAACCCTGACCTGAATGAAGTGGGTGTCAATGATTGTACTGATTAAGCTCTTGCCTCGTTTTCTCCTAGTCTATGGCACAGGATACTTGATTATCAGCCAAGAGGTTTAAGGTTGAAGTCCAGCAACAAAAAGAAAGATATCAGACGGTAGTTTGGAAATTCATCTAATTTTCATCACATTTGCACGCAGTAAATAAAAATTCACTAATTAAGTATTATATATATTTCATGCAAGGCTGCCATAACCGTTGAAATCAACCTCAACTTCATTTATAAGTTCGCAATTATTCAACCAATTTAAATTAGTGGAATAGTAAGTTGCTTTTCAACGACTCTGTATGTATCGATGTATATGGTATGCATGTATCTGGTCCCTTATCATGGCATCTTTTCAGTTTTGGAATTGCAAGTGTCATTGGCATAGTCCTCCTTTATCTAATACTGAGAATAGCACTAATGCTTCATGTACAATCTCATGACCACTATCATCCAGGATTTTCTCTGTAGCACCGTGTTATCTGCTCGACTTGAACTCCCCCGGACTCTAACCTGGCACCAAAACCGATCAAATAACCTGGCTCTTGCAGACTTCGTTTTATATAGCGCCAGTCTCTATGACGTGTCTTTTGTGTGGCTTTGTGAAATCTCCCAGATTTACATTTACATTTACACCCCAGTATAGTACGGTAGAGGCAAAAAGATAAAGAGAGCTCTCTTGGTTTGCGCGCCTATATTGAAACTCTGCATCTGGTATAATAAACGTTGAAGGATAACTCTTCTGAGGCGCAAATTCGACCTCACCAATCCAACAAGACAGTGAGTGATCTGGATTCCCTTCAGTCTGACTCCGCATCACGCGAAAAACTTCAGACCTCACTGTACAGTAACTGTCGTGCTGTCATTGTGGTCCACTCTCATATTTATGCGGTACCTAGAAGACATGTACGGGAACTCTAAGGACTATTGAGCACCTAGTGACAAGTCCATTCTCAGTTATGGATAATCTACGCTGCGGATTTCGCGAAGGTTAAGCCCGTGATTTCGTGGCTGAGTGACAATGCCTTCGAATCTTAAATTCAGGGTTAGAATCCATGTTTCTCGTTTGACAAACTCTACTCCCATTGATATGATTTGTGTTGTTTTCACGTCCTCCCACAATCGAACTGTTGCCAATCATGGATCACGCTCACCTTTGAGGCGGGTTACTATTACCACCTCCACCTACACCAGAATCAACACCACCACCATCATCAGCGACAACAACCCCCAACGACAGCCACCACTACCACCTACATCAACTTTAAAACATTGAGCTTCTTTGTCTTCGTCTGTCTTTAGTTCGTGAGACCTTGAAAACCATTTCTCACGATTTGTGGCATTTTTCTGTTGTCAGGTCTAGAGCTCCTCGGAGAGTGTCTCTTCTCGAAGGAAACTACTGCATAATATACACCTCTATCAAAATATCCCATTTCGACCACCATCACAACTGCCACCCTATAACCACCACGATAACAACTTTAACCATCAAGACTATAATACCATATTTTATTTTGCAACAGAACTAACACCACAACTTTTACTACAACTACCAACAAACAACTATTACCTCAACTACAATTACCACCACCACAGCTACCACCACTACAACTACTATCACCACTATCATATTTGCCACCGCAATTATCACCACACCCACAACTACCACCATCACTGTGGCTATAAGAATGTAGATCTTGATAAGTATTTTCATTCATAATTATAGCGCAAATATTCTGAAAAGAATTTAAAATTTCCTACACAAATCTGAGAAATAGCATGGATTAGGATCTCCTAATTTGTTTTTAACTCGACTGATAAATGTTTTCGAATCTTGGCGAATTCATTTAACCTCTTACTGATCATTTGTTGATATAGTGAATGTACCAGTGTACCGCACGTAGGCCTTGGTGAATGTGAACCGTGCATTCAATTTGTTCCGCTATAGTCCTTGTCCCAGATAATAAAATTGGATTTCGGACCCTACAGCCGCCATGTTGTTGCAAACTTCTCATTATAACACAATGAGTCTCCGCCCAATGTACGAAACTCGAGATCTAGTGATATTTTTAGCTTCTACTTCAGACTCTGCAGTCACCAATTTGTTCCTTATCGCTCAGTACATTATAGAACAAAGCGGTCCTGTCCACTGTACGATTCTCGAAACAACACATCTTCGTTCGTTTTTACTTCTAGACAAAGGTAGGTGCAACAATATGACCTCTATCAATTGAATTCGTGATGGTTTCAATGTAATTAACCAAGAGGATTCTATTTAAGCCTGTTAAGTCTCCATTAATTTAGAGAGTGACGTTGTCGATGTTCCGAACCTAAAGAAATTCCTTTAATCTTTTGACTGTCGTTAAATAATAAAATACAAAACAATACATTGTATATTGGACCATTATTGGTTTTGCCTTCCTTCCAAAGTTCAGAAGTGCACATACGACAGAACATCAACGATGTTGATATAATGACCGAATTTTATCACAACATTTATACATGTATAGTGCACTAACGACATCGATTTGATGCGCTGTAAGCGATTGAATAAATTGACCATGACCATCTTGATTGATACACACAAATACCTTACGTTCCACATCATCAGGAGTAGTGGTAATCATGATCGTTGTCATCATCAAATAATCTTAGTAATCTTTGTGGTATTGGTCGACAGCTGCAACATCTTTCGATTGATTATTTTGCACAGCTTCGTGAAATCGATCAACCATGTCCACTGAATTAGAAGTTCACGACCTTCCTGAAGGGGTCAAATCGGTGAGCATCAAGGAACAGAAGGTCTTCGACGATGTAGTATTTCCGTTAATTCTGAGTCCAACCGACGCCTTCAAGGACAAGGACGCACAGTTCTGGAATGACTGGGTCAAGAAGAACCTCAATGTCATCGAGGGTGTTCTCCTCAAGTACGGAGCGATCCTTTTCCGCGGATTTCCTTTCGACACTCCGAAGGACTTCGACGAATTCGCCAAAGCCTACGGCTACGATCCATTTCTTGACGTGGCCGGCATAGGTGTGAGGAAGAACATAGTCGGCAATGTCTACACGTCAGCTGAGGCGGCTCCAGGAGCCCTGATCCCATTCCATCACGAGATGGCGCACCTCAGCGATAACCCTCACATCCTGTTCTTCTACTGCGAACTTCCGGCAAAGGAAGGAGGCGACACTCCTCTCGCCCTTTCCAACGTCATCTACCGCAAGATGCTAGAGCGTGAACCTGATTTCGTCAATCGCCTCGAGAAGGAGGGAGTGCGCTACCCCAGGGTCGCTCCAGATGGAGATGATCCTAGCACCGGGTTTGGACGGAGCTGGCAATCAACGTTCTTCACCTCTAGCAGAGAGGAAGCAGAGCGTAAAGCCAAGGCTTCCGGCTACGACTTTGAGTGGCTCGAAAACGGAGCTATGAAAACGCTGACCGAGGTACTTCGGGCAATTCGCCTCGATAAGAGAACGGGAAAGAAGATGTGGTTCAACTCAATCTTCACATATGCCATGGTTTCAGAGCGCGACGTTACAAAAGTAGCTATCTTCCCCAACGGTGACATCATGAGCGCTGAGGTGCTTGAGACGATGAAGAAAGTCATGGATGAGGTCAGAGTGTCCTTCAAGTGGCAACACACGGATGTCGTCATGATTGATAACAGGGCCGTGCAGCACTCCAGAAGCGATTTCTTCCTTCCACCAAGACGCATAATGGCCAGTTTATTCAAGGACCACCAGGGACATATTTGAAATCTTCCACGTGTGGTCTTTGGCAAAGATCGTGACGCTAATGCCGTCCTGTATAATCGAGAAACAACGTATCATGTCTATGTTCTAATCTATGTTTCGTGCTTTATTGATCACTGAAACAAAGTTAATTTGTACCTTGTTGTAGAAGTTTACTAGTGTCAACGGGTTATCAAGAAGGAACAGTTTTGTTCCACTGGCATTTTTGTGCTTTCTGACTTTTATTTCCACAAGTAGTAGCACTTAGGCCTACCATTGAAGCACGAATCACAACAAATAAAGAAATGCGCCAATGTTCAGAAATAAGCGAATTGGTATCTGCGGATCAGTTGACTACATACAGATCTTTAAATTCTGAAAATAATGACCATTCATTGAACGTTTAACTACATGTACTTTCATTCTATCAAATACCATTAACGGTTTCTTAAAAGGTGTGCGGTAGACAGGTAATTTGAGGTCCTGGTGATACTGCAATAAGATCGGCGTGGAGAGATTAAGTAGTTATTATAAGGCAGCGCATTTCGCGGTCGGAGAAAACTAATGCAAGATATTTTGTCAATCTTTTGACAATTTGTGACTTCGAATATTTAATTGTTCTAGTATTGTCAACCCTAATATTTGAGGATAATTTTCTATGAGATCTGAATAATTCCTTTTTATAAATTCAGTGCCAGTTTGTTGGGTTTAAACGCAGTCTATACAAGTTTTAGTTTGAAATTTACTTTATAAACTAACATATCTTTCGATTTTATCGACAGAAATACATCAGTATCAAATATTAGAAGTTGATACATGTAGAGCTGGTAATGTAATTTGTCAATGTACACCAAAAATAATAAAGGAACCAATATGGAGCCTCGTGGGACTCCACATCGCGCATCTGTGTAAGATAGTCAGAGTAGTAATAGGATACATCCTATTTCTGAGAAAATCCGAAAACCAATTAATTACCAGTCACCACCTTTGAAGATCATAGTTTTACCAGTTGCACCAGATACAGGTATGTCGTTCAGCGCTGCAGGGACCCTCGTCTACTCATTCATCGTGACCCGCGTGGACTATTGCAATTCTATCCTTGCTGATCTGTAAACGTTCCAGTTGCACCATATCCAGTCCCTCTTTAACTGTGCTGCTTAAGTCATAACAAACAAGCTCACATATTTGCAATTAACTGAATATATGAGATGAGATACACTGGCTTCCTGTTGCGGAGCTTATTGCTTTCTAGACCATCATGCTGACACGTGTTTCAATTGTTGACACTGCTTCGGCATACATTGGGCTCTGTGTTCCAGTCTCGAGTCAGCTCGGTCTATGACGATTGCGCATGCGGCCTGTGGAGATATGCAGTTGCCACGCTGTCGCATTTCACATTGATCCCATCAGTCTCATATGTTGGACCGTTTTCTTGGAACAGTCCTCCACTCTAATTACATACGGTTGATTTTGTCTCCGTGCACCACCAAACTTCATAAAATAACCGGCAGAAGATTTGATATATCACTGATCGTTATTTCTAGCTCGAGACTATTATGTAATTTCATTAGTAGAGATCTTGTCTACTACAGTATCCGAGTCAGTTGTAATAGTATAGGGTTTCCGATGGATTGCAGAGTGGTCTGATTTTAAGGTATTAACGAATGCACATGTAGGCAGATTATTATCAATAACCAATAGGTACAGTTTAAAGACTCCAAAACAAGGAAGGGCAAGGCTACTTCAACGAGATAGCTGCGCTGACTTCTCTTTCTTCTTCCTGTTCTTCTTCTTCGTGTTCTTCTTCTTCTTCTTCTTCTTGTTCTTCTTCTTCTTCTTGTTCTTCTTGTTCTTCTTCGTGTTCTTCTTCTTTGTTCTTCTTGTTCTTCTTGTTCTTCTTGTCTTCTTGTTCTTCTTGTTGTTGTTGTTCTTCTTCTTGTTCTTCTTCTTCTTCTCGTTCTTGTTCTTGTTCTTGTTCTTCTTGTTCTTGTTCTTGTTCTTGTTCTTCTTGTTCTTCTTGTTCTTCTTCTACTTCTTCTTCTTCCTTGTCTTCTTCTTCTTCTTCTTTCTTCTTGTTCTTGTTCTTGGTCTTCTTCTTCTTTTCTTCTTTTTTCTTCATTGTTTTTTCTTTTTCTTCTCTTATTCTTTTCTATTTCTTCTGTGACCTTATCTGATATATTGTTCTGCTCTGATTAGTATAGTCCAAAAGTCAATGACCTCAATAAAACAGAACCACCAAACACGATGGGTTTCAAAGGCTTTCTAGTTATTTTTTTAAATGCTACTCTTGACTACTCAGCGGTCATATTGATGCCTAACGCAAAGCACGCAAAGACTTACTCGAGACCACACACAGAGTTCGTTTGGACCCGCTTTGAAAAACATCTTGGTTTCGTACTCCAAGTAAGTTCAACATTGTAATCTCTATTGTTCAAACTTGTGAATATATAATGTTCCGAAATGAATTTAGTTTATCTCCAATACTTTATTAATTGATTTAAATAAGGTACCAATGAACAGTACATAGGAAAAAATTTTCTACTCGTTAATCTCAATTAAATCTTTAGGATGATGTCCATTGTCCATATTGCGACTGAAATTGGACGAAACATTAATTTTGTCTAGTGCCACTACCGAACTATGGATATTGTGCTATAAAAACTATGATCATATCACACGAATCACGCCAGTACCTTATGATCATGATGGTCAGAAGTAGGAGTAGTCATGGTCGTTGTCGTCAGCCAAAAGTTCTAAAATCTGGTCCTCAATCTTTAGGCCAAAAATGACGCTTAAAAGATAATCTCAGTTCAGTTGTAGTCCACTTTTTTAACTGTACCCAGCTGCGGTTAGTCGCCTGGTTTTTGATATTAAGCGAATATATAATAATATTCATCTTGGTCATATTAGTCATCAATTTAAAATTCAGAATCCTAGTAAACTAAAGTGAGGCAAATGGTTTGCAGTTGTTGGTTGGAAGGCAGGTCACCAGTCAATAGATCGATCGATTGATTGAATGATTAATTGATTAACCCATCGACTGATCAATTGTTCATCTACATGCTGTGCACAGAGTCGTGAAATCGATCAACCATGCCGAATGAATTGGACGTCTTTGACCTTCCAGAAGGGGTCAAATCAGTGAACATCAAGGAACAGAAAGTCTTCGACGGTCTATCGTTTCCGTTAATTTTGAGTCCAGCTGACGCCTTCAAGGACAAGGACTCCCAGTTCTGGAACGATTGGGTCAAGACGAACCTCAAGGTCATCGAGGGTCTTCTCCTCAAGTATGGAGCTATTCTCTACCGCGGATTTCCCTTTGACACTCAGGCTGAGTTCGACGAATTCGCGAAGGCCTATGGCTACGATCCATTCCTCAACGTGGGCGGCATAGGTGTGCGGAACAACGTAGTCGGCAATGTCTACACGTCCAATGAGACGCTCCCTGGATTCAGAATCCCATTCCATCACGAGATGGCACACCTCAACGACTACCCTCTTATCGTCTTCTTCTACTGCGATATTCCAGCCAAGGAGGGAGGCAACACTCCTCTCGCCCTGTCAAACGTTGTTTACCGCAAGATGGTAGAGCGAGAACCAGATTTCGTCAAACGCCTTGAGCAAGAGGGACTGCGCTACCTTGAGGGTAGCCCCAGATGGAAACAATCCTAGTGTTTCATATGGACGGAGCTGGCAATCAACGTACTTCACCTCTGAGAGAGAGGAAGCCGAGAGAATAGCCAAGGAAACTGGTTACGACTTCGAGTGGCTCGAAGACGGAGGGATGAAGACGATAACCGAGATTCTACCGGCGACCCGCGTCGATAAGAGAACGGGAAAGACGATGTGGTTCAACTCAGTCTTTTCATACGTCCTGATTTCAGAGTACACAGGCGACTACAAAAACATAGGAGTCATCTTTCCCAACGGTGACTGCATCAGCGAAGCGAGTATTGAGACGTTGAAGCAGGTCATGGATGAGGTCAAAGTATCATTCAAGTGGCAACAGAATGATGTCGTCTTGGTTGACAACCGATCCGTGCAGCATTCCAAGGAAGGTTACACCGCTCCGCCAAGACGCGTATTGGTCAGTCAATTCAAGGATCACCAGGGACCTATTTGAAAGGAATCCAGGAGTTGGAGTTGTCTTTTGTGACGATTGTCACGTTAACAAGGTTTCTTTGAAGGAGAAAACTGTAATTCCAAATGCAGCAAAGAAGATAAATTATTGACATGATAGGGCCTACGACATTATTGTTATGCATGAATACAACTTAATATTTCTAATAGTCATTTAATATTTTAAAGTGCCATTTACTCTTTGTGAATACCATTTATCATTTGTAGATACCATTGAATACTCATGAATAATCTTTTTGTATTAACCAGTACTAGATATTCATCGATGAGCGTTACTTTGGAGCAACAATCGGACTCTAGCTTAACCCTAGGGCTACCAAGCTTTTTTGTGACATCGGCTACCAAGGGGGGTTGTTACCACCCCCTGGATTTCGTGTTTGGTTTCACATATCATAACTTGTAATATAGCAATGGATTCAGCATTCATTTCTGCACAGAATGGTATATTTAGTTGTGCATTATGTGAATGCACCTCGAAATTACATCACTTTTAACAACGGAACCCATTAATTAGCATTATTTTATATTATTGCGTACATTTTGTACTTTTTGGATAAACAAATATAAGATTATGTGTGTTTTGAAACTAATCTATGTATAAAAGATACACACAATCATCCCTACACATGTTTATATAGTATAAATGTACATCCATACATATATATCCATACATATATATCGGTTTACGTTGTAATGCTGTATTCAGCCATTTTCACACAGATTACGCGTATTATTATTTATTTTGATCACTTACGGTATTCAAAAGACAAAGATGTAGGTACGCCAATGAAGCCCTACAATCCCTCTAAAGAATGGTATCTTTGTTTCTCTTCCAGGAAGACAAATGAATTCGCTACAGACAAAAAACTAAGGGGTGGGGAGTGCTTCCATTCAGCCATTTTTCACGCATATTACGCGTATTGTTATTTATTTTGATCACTTCCGGTTTTCATAAGACAAAGATGTAGGTATGCAAATGACACCCTGCATTCCCTCTAAATAATGGTATAATTGTTTCTCTTCTACGAAGAATAGTCAATAAGCTATAGTCGACAAACTAAGGGCGGGTGGTATCCACCCTCTGGTGCCTCAGGTATATCAGGTATAACTTTTGAATGGCGTGGGCTACCACCATGATGTTTACCTCAAAATGTGCGCCAATGAATCTGCTACAGCTACCTAAAATGCAAAAATTATATTCCATATGGAAAAAAAATTATGCATAAAAACGTAGGGAGGAGGTGGCAACCACCCCCCTTGGTAGCCCGAGGGTTAATGCAGAAGTCGAGTTATTATATATTTTGATTGGGAAGTCGCTGGATCGATACTGATAGAAGTTCGTTACAAACTTGGAAACCCTATATTATTGTCTCGCCTTGAAGTGTGTAAGCAATTACTACATCTTGGCACCTGCCTAGGGTATTTAATCGAAATCCATCTATCATGCAGTCAAAATTTATATAGCGCCCCTTCAGGTCTCTACGCAGAGGCGATACCTACCCAGGTCAAGCCGGAAAACATAGTCTTAACGGTCAGGGCAATAACTGAGGAAGCTCGTTGCTGCTTTGTAGTTGTAGGGGAAAAGGGAGTCAGGTCGCCGTGGACGTCAGAGCGAAGGAGACGGCGACCTTCACGGACGAGACAGACCTCCCGCAAAGACAAGGACGCCTCCCGAAAAGACACCTGCAGACCAAAGAAGAGATTCGGAAGTAGTTGCGCTGGAGGAAGGGAAGCCAGTGCAGGACTTCTTGCATACAGTTCGGAGGCCGACGGTAATGCCACAGAAATGCCACAGTAGAAGCTACTGGAGGTTGGACATGAAAGAAAATCACCGTTGTCAGTTTTGCAGATAAAAGTAATTGCAGATGGCCAACAAGCCAGTTCGGAGATCCAGGAGATAAGATTTTCTTATTTTCTGACTGACCGACCACACGACGTGAGACGCAAAAGTCACCAAATCGAATTATCTAAGGGTGTTAGGAAAACACCCCCATATCAAAGACCCGACATTTTTGCTTATTGGGAATAAATGTCAAAATAGACAAAGCTTTGAACTAATTAGAATCCAACAAGTATTCATAGGCTACATGAACATTTTAGCTAAATACGTGTTGCAAATACAGGCAGGCTATCTGGCTGGAAGTGTGCAAGTAACTCGTGAATAAGCAATTTCTGAGCGCTGCTTGGCTTTCGAGTGTCGCTTTAGAAGTTTGGAGATCACGACTGCGAAATAATTATCAGGCTACGATGCAACAATTTGACAATGCCTTGATTCTTCAGACCCTAAGTAGTGCGACTAGATAGATGACACTATCGGTTCGTCGCGAGCTGCCGTAATAATAATCGTAACTCTCGTTATGATCAGACCTATTGCGCTGAAATATACATTCTAGGGGTCTATATGCACATTGAGGAGACATTCAAGAACAGAATGACAGTAAATGTTAACCCTAGGGCTACCAAGTTTTTTGTAACGCTGGCTACCGAGGGGGGTGGTTACCACCCCCTGGATTTTGTGTTTGGTTTTACATATCATAACTTGTAATATAGCAATGGATTCAGCATTCATTTCTGCACAGAATGGTATATTTAGTTGTACATTATGTGAATGCACCTCGAAATTACATCACTTTTAACAACGGAACCCATTAATTAGCATTATTTTATATTATTGCGTACATTTTGTACTTTTGGATAAACAAATATAAGATTATGTGTGTTTGAAACTAATCTATGTATAAAAGATACACACAATCATCCCTACACATGTTTATATAGTATAAATGTACATCCATACATATATATCCATACATATATATCGGTTTACGTTGTAATGCTGTATTCAGCCATTTTCACACAGATTACGCATTTTATTATTTTTTTTGATCACTTCCGGTATTCAAAAGACAAAGATGTAGGTATGCAAATGAAGCCCTACATTCCCTCTAAAGAATGGTATCTTTGTTTCTCTTTCAGGAAGACAAATGAATACGCTACAGACAAAAACTAAGGGGGAGTGCTTCCATTCAGCCATTTGTCACGCATATTACGCGTATTATTATTTATTTTGAGCACTTCCGGTTGTCTCAGGTCAACTCAGTGACCATAGAAATGTAGCCCTACATTCCCTCTAGAGAATGGTATAATTTGTGTCTCCTAATATTAAATGACGGATAAGATATAGTCGAAAATCTAGGGGGTATCCACCCCTCTGGTACCTCGGGTATATTGGGTATAACGTTTGAACGGTGTGAGATATCATCTCACATTTTACCTCAAAACGTGTGTAAATGAACCCCCTACAGCTACTTAAAAGGTCAAATTTTTATTCCATACGCAAACAGTTTGAGATGAAAAAAACCTAAGGGGGTGGCAACCACCCCCCCCCCCTTGGTAGCCCGAGGGTTAAAGGAACACTAGGTCAAGTGGGTGCCCTTGTAAACAAGCAGAACATCACTAAGATAATGATGATCACATGCGATTTCGTCGATACCTTGCAATGTGTACTGGTAAATAGCAAACCTTGGTTCATATCGATAACGAGATCTGTGAGCGAAGGTGTGGGTGAGTTCCAAAGAAAAACCTCTAGTGACCAGATTAGGGGGCGTCCCTTAAAGATGAAAACATAGATGGCAATGGACAATTGCTTGCATAATTTTCTGGATGCTTCTTGCATTTCCGCGTTGTATTTGAGTCACCAAATCCAACCTCAAGAACACCTATTGTTGTCTACCGGAATCCTACCAAAGTTTCGAGCAACTTTGCAGAAAAGCAGAAAAGCAGACTCTAACCTCTTTTCTACCATCATCAGCAACCCTGCACATGTATTACATCAACTACTGCCTCCCGTGAAAACTGTTTCATACTCGCTACGCCCCATAACCCACAATAGAATAATACCTAAGGCAAACTCTCTATCTCGTAAAACATTTGTCACACGGATGCTTTATACTTAATTTTTTATATTTGATGATCTTTGTACACCAAAATGCGGTTAGCAGTTGGTTTTTCAATAAAGGATATACTTACTTACTTACTTATTGGCCTACACTGTATATCCAAACTACTAACCGTGGGCAAGTTGTTCTCCTGAATCCGCCTAATTGAGTCATTGGTTCTTTTTAACCCGCGATCAACCCGGAGTGGGCGTAGATAGTAGAAGCAGGAACGATTGACGTGATCAGACAGAGATAAGACAGGATCGAGAATGAATCCAAGATCACGGATAGAGGAAGAGAAATATATAATTATTTTAAAACTGAAGACGAAGGGAGTCAGCATTCATCTTGGTAAGCTGGGCACGACTACCGAGCTAGATGTCGTCTGCTGTTAGTTGACATACCTTATTCTTGCACCTTCCTTTAGGTGTTGTGGGCTTTAAGGCAATTGCATGGCCATTGATCGACCTAGTTTCAAGCTATCTTTGTTGTCGAAGAGAGAAACACTTGTCGATGCTGCTCATAATATTTTTCGGCAAACGTCTTCCTTCCAATAATTAATAGGATCCATAAAGTCACCCACTCAAGGTGCATCTTCTATCTCTCTCTGTATTTTTTCTGTCTGTTTGTCTCTGTCACTATCTCTCTACCTCTGTCTCTGTCTCTCTGTCTCTGTCTGTCTGGCTGTCTATCTCTGTCTCTGTCTGTCTGTATGTCTGTAAATCAGTCATTAGTATCTGTCTCTCTCCCCTATATATATATATATATATATATATATATTATATATATATATATATATATATATATATATATATATTATATATATATATATATATATAAAGTATATGTCTCTCTCATTGTCCAACTATGGACCCTGTCTCTGTCACATTCTGCTGCATTTTAAATATTTAAAACCCAGATTAGTATCTGATTTCGGGGCAAACTCCATTAACCTAAACAATGCTGGAGTAGTGGATATATTTTTAACTTCGACTTCGTACTCTGCAGGCGCCATTTTGCTGCCTTTGCATACGAAAACCATGTGGCTCTATTCTCTGCAGTATACTTCAGACCGCACATAGAAATTGTGTTACCTCTGCTCGCATTACTTCTTCGTTTAGTACGCCATGTAAGTGTAATATTTATTTATCTTATGAATATCGAAATTTCATGAACCTAAATGAAAATTTATAATCCATAGACTTTATGACATCGATCGTGCGACCATAACTAAAAGGAAATATGCATAACGAAAGTCTAGCTAATGCGCTATAAAAGTCGAATAAAATACTATTTCCATCTAAAGACAATTACGTGAATACCCCATGATCATCGTGATGGTGGGTGGTCAAGGTCATTATCGTTGTCATCACCGAATATTCTTAACGCTATAAGCTTAGATCGTATTGGTCAACAATTTCAACATCAGCTTTATAGTAAACCAAAATGCGATAAAGGGCTTGCTGGTTACATGCATGGCTAATCAATTAAGCAATTGATCGATCGCTTAAATGACTCATTCACTGATTGACTATTTATCTGACTATTTTCCAAAGAGTGGTGAAATCAACCATGTCGAATGAAACGGAACTACTCGACCTTCCGCATGAAGTGAAATCAGTGAACATCAAAGAACAGAAAGTCTTTGACGGTCTATCATTTCCACTAATTCTCATTCCAACCGACGCCTTCAAGGACAAGGATTCCCAGTTCTGGAATGACTGGGTCAAGAAGAACCTCGAAGTCATTGAGGATCTTCTCTTCAAGTATGGGGCGATCCTCTTTCGAGGATTACCCTTGGATACACAGGAAGACTTTGACCACTTTGCCAAGGCGTACGGTTACGATCCATTTCTCGACGTGGGCGGAGGAGGTGTGAGATTACACGTTGTTGGAAATGTCTACACGGTTGCTCAGAGTCCTCCTGCATATGAACTTCCATTACATCCTGAAATGGCGCATATCAAGGACTACCCTTACATCCTGTTTTTCTACTGTGATGTTCCAGCCAAGGAGGGAGGCAACACTCCAATCGCACTTTCGAACATCATTTACCGTAAGATGGTAGAACGAGATCCAGATTTCGTCCGTCGCCTCGAGAGGGAGGGACTGCGCTACTCCAGGGTGGCCCCAAATGGAAACGACGAGAGGAATATAGTCGGACGGACCTGGCAATCAACGTGCTTCACCTCTAATAGGGAGGAGGCCGAGAAAAATGCCAAGGCCCTTGGTTTCGATTTCGAGTGGCTCGAAGACGGATCGATGAAAATCACCACCGAGATATTACCGGCGATCCGCGTCGATAAGAGAAATGGGAAGACGATGTGGTTCAACGCGGTCTTCTCGTTTTCAATAATGGGGCAGTACAAGGGAGACACTAACAATTTTAGAGTCACATTTCCCAACGGTGATGGCATAAGCGACGAGACGCTTGAGATTATGAATCAGGTCATGGACGAGGTCAGAGTATCCTTCAAGTGGCAACACACAGATGTCGTAATGATTGATAACCGAACCGTTCTGCATTCCAAGGAAGGTTACACCGCTCCGCCAAGGCGCATACTGGTCGGTTATTTCAAGGATCAACAGGGACCTATTTGAAAAATCATGGAATGGTGTTTAGTTAAGAGTGCGACGTTAGTAACGTTGTCTTTGAATGTGAAACTACTGCCAATTACATATACGTTATTTTAGTACAAAGTAGAACAGTGAAGCTAAACTCAAGATTTTAAGCTAAAGATTTGAACATAAAGACTAAAAAGTAAAAACCCTCCATAAACGGCCCGGATGACAACTTGAACTAGTGCTTCTATGGAAGCGTAAACGTTAAGCGCCCACGATATGACAATAGACATCAGACATGTTGTCCTTTACTCACAAAATTCCATTAACTAGATTACTATATTCTTGTCCATCACTCAGTGTGAATGGCAGGACATTGATTGAGTACTCTATTATCAACAGTTAGCATGCCATTAAGAAGTACAGGGTATAAACATGGCAATTACTTTCATAAATTTAAAGTCCAAACTGCCTGGACCTGCAAATAATTCTCTTTCTGATTCCCATAATTATTTGGAAACAAAACACTTTACGTTACACATTATTCCAGCAAGTGTCTAATTTACTCAGCTCAGGCTGATAAAATCTGACTGCAACTGCCTACCTGCTTCGTAAACATGTAGGCTCTATTACATGTCTGCCGTGAGTAAAGCTGCATTGGCTACGAGAAACTCGAAGAGTTATTGAAGATATGCTATTGTTTTCTGCATATCAGTTGCGAATTATGCAATACAGATCTCAACTCATACATTTTACAATTTGGTGGATATAACCGTAACCAAATATTTTATTGCTTCAGGTATCTTTCAGCATAACATAATAGATTATACATTGTCCAACAAAAAGCAAAGGGTGAGAAACCAAACCCTTAATTAAGGGTCCAGCATGAAAAAGTTAGCAACATGAAAGAACCAACAGTTGTAGAGTTTAACTAGTTAGCCTAACTAAATCTCAAAGATTAAACACAATGAGTGTGTGCACCGAGCACAGTATGTACACACGATTGATGCACTTAAGTCGGGTAATAGCAGGGGAAGCATGGTGGGAGTCTGGGATCCACAGTCAGTAAGTGACGACGGAGTTTCTTTTTAAATATTGAAATGATAGGAGAAACACGAATGGCAACAGGGAGATTATTCCAAGTCCTAGGGCCAGCACTTTTGATCGAGAATTTCCGTGTATTCGTTCTAGTGGCAATTCCTCTATAATTAGAAGAAGTCAGAACATTGTAAGGATTAGATTGGGATGTCAAGCTGAAGAAGTCAGCAAAAGATTGTGCATATATTTAAACATAAACTCTGAGGTCTGTTTGATTCTAATCTGTTCGATGTTACAAAATGTTCAATTTGTGTAACATGGCCTGAGAAGACAGAGAGCTCAAATTGATAATTCTGGGTGCTCTTTTTTGTAAATAAAGTTAACCTAACTATTCTAGAAGCATAATTAAAGGCCCACACTACATTACAATAAGAGAGATAAGGGTGGACTAAAGAGTAATATAAGCTAAGTCTAATTCTAGTCGGTAGAAGGTGGGCAGTATCTAGTTGTAATTTTCATACTTAAGTCATTCTTGTTATCTAGCTATGAACCGGTTTTTGCCGCTTTAACACTTCTTGTGGAATCCTGCTTTTGTTTGGAGGGGCTTCATGCTTCTTAGAAACTGGCTATTGTTTGGTATTCCCTTTGGAGCGGTGGTCTTGTGTCAGTTATAGGGCCAATAATCGACCTATTTCCAACATAGTATTTGCGAAGATAGTTGAGACATACGTATCGATGCAGGTTACATCTACATGTACCTCGAGGCAAACTTCTTTCTAACGTAAAGCAGTCCATTTTCGAAGTCTCTCCTCTTAGCGTCTTCAATGATTTATTTTCGATCTCGGGCAAACTCCATTCTACCGAAACAACAAACAGGGTTCAAAAGTATTTCGATAGTGGGCCTGTATCTCTCCCTCGCTCTTTCTCTTGCCAGTGAATTTTGATCTCTGTGTTTGTTGAGTTTGATATAAAACAGAATGTTTCAACCAAATCTCGGCGAAGTAGATCCACAAGAACAATGCGTATTCCTGGATATATATACATATACACTAAAACTCTATTTTGGACTCTGCGGCCACCATATTGTTGCTTGTCGCTCTATGTCTAAAACAATACAAGTCTGTGAATTGGGCGACACTCGAGAACACCCCTGGACAGATTGTTTGGATTCTGCCGTTTATACTCCAAGAAAAAGGTAACAGTACAATCTCCATTGAGGTGAATTTAATTAATATTTTAATCTCCAATAAATATGTTCAAGTATGTTGATATCGTTACCGTATCGTTATCGCTACCCAAATCTTAAAAAACTCTAACATAATTAAAATATAATCATTATTCCCTTTTTTCTTTATAGTAGCCTTTGTGTATGTAAGTTGTGAAGCGGTGTGTCTTCCTGCTTGATCAATAAACGAATAATATCATCATAAACCGTAACATTTGTATAGCATCACTCATGAACTGCAGCTGATGAGCTGTAAAAAAATACATAAATCGTCACTAACTTGGTCTCATTTTTTTTTTTGGTCGTAATCAGCAAATCACAATCTTCTTTTTGGAATTGGTAGTCGAATCCAAAGTTATTTTCAAAGTATGCAAAAGTGTGACGAACAGGCTGTAGAATGGATAGTTCAATCGATTGCTTGATCAACTGATTTATCAGGCCAGACGAGAGGGTGCAGGGGGCATATGCCCAGGGGCCCGGCGACTTTTAAGGACCCGGGCAGGGCGCTCAATCAACTTATGAAAAAATTATGATCAGTTGTACAAAGTTTGTGATTTGTGTCTTCTTAAATATAATATTGCTGACACTTAACTACAGTCAGTTTGAACTTCAAGCAACTGAATATATTGTCGCCGGTTCCCACCTGGACGGATGTCGCCAGCATCGTCTCCAGCATTGAGATCGCCGCGCTGTTGCAAAGCCATAGTTAAATAAGAAGTCAAGCTACGCTGAACACAGCGCCCGGGGTTCGAACCCAGAGATGGAGGTTCTTGCCATCTGACTCAAGAGCTTAAGACCCTCTGTATTGAAGCCTGGGTTGAGCTCTTAATCGAATACTACGTTGCAAATTTTCAGGGTTATCTTGGCCCAGTTGTGCACTGTGTAGACTCCAAGGGCTTTTTAGTGTGGGTTCAAATCTTGCTCTGCAAAAGCTTGAGTTATTGGCGACGTTCCAAGGCGTTCCAACCTTGCCACTACCTCATCCATTGATTACCTATTCTATATTTCAATCGTGCTCATTTGCTCCTGAGCAACCGCGATTTGGTCCTGAGTAGATCTCAGCATAGCGCTAATTTGATTTTGAGTAGCTCTCAATTGGTTTTGAATATCACTCTGCATAGCACCCATTTCAACCAATTCACTCAGAAGCAGCAGCTGGACCTCGGACCTAGCGACAGATGATCGTGATGACGTCCTACTTCTGTGTGAAGACATCGTTTGTTATGGCGCTATATAAGTGAGCCAGCAATATTCTGTCTACGCCATCCTTCCTTACAAGAATAAGAAGAGATCTTGAAAGAGAAATTAAACACAGTATATTTAACACAAAGAACCAATCAGACATACAATTCAATAATCTCACTGAATGATATTTTTACTCTCCTTCCTTCCTTGCAAGAATTGAAAGAGATCTCGCAGGATGAATTAGATGCAATGAATTCAAAGAAAAGAAAAAGAATGCCTATAATAAAATTTGATTATATCACTAAGTAAGTCGTGCTTGCACTATGTAAGTGATCTAGCACCTTACAGCTAGTGTTGGAGGAAATCACATAGTTGGCCAGGGATAGCCTTTGCTCTATAGCTCACATATTAGCCTAACTCTAATCTTTGCTGAACCGAAATTCCGTATTTCAGCGAATTGAAATTTATATGGGCCAAATAATTAAAAGGATGTCACCAAAGTGCGGTCTCTAGGTGGCAAAAGACGGATGAAATCGATGAGGACACAGTACGCATTAGCAGTAGAACTCTTCACAGGTGAAGGATCGCAGCGGCAGTCAGTAGTGAATCTCGACGTACAGCACTCTCGAACACGACACCAGGATTCGAACCAGAGTTCAGGACGAAAGCCGTTCCATTGAGTCAGTTCAACAAACAGTTCTGCGCAGATATCAACAGTACTTCACAAGGCTATCAGTTCATTTCGTAGGTTCACCTCTTACAGGGCAGAAGATGAATCCCTAACCTCAACAACTACACTTATACTGACTGACTAAACCACTAGGTAAAAATGCAACACTTCATGCCGAGCTAAGTCATTACTACAGACATAGTAGATTCCACGCCTTTCTCTTGCACGTCGACAGATAATTCAAGTTTACGACAGAGAACGTCCGATCAGTTCAACGTCAAAATATAGGCTACTGCCATAGCAGCAGCGAGGACGGCAAGCGACCGCGGAGCGAAGGGTAGAAGACATCAAAGGAAAGACGACTCTGCAAAGAGCGCAACGGCTGGAGTTCAAAGAGGACGACGGCGTCCGGTTTCCCACCCGGATCAGGCAATTGCGACAATTTATATCACTTACACGGAGCTAAGATCGCGCAATGCATTTGGTCGACAATTTATATGCGCAAATAGACGATATCAATAGTTTCTGACGTCTGTCTTGACAAACATCACAACGTTATCTTTTTTCTCACTTTTTTGCTACAGAGCACACCCACTTGCCGACATCCGTTTAAGAACGTCTGCTTTTTGGTTTGAATAAATTTGAAAATTAAATTTTGATGAACAACAACGAAATAAAATCATAGTTGCATGTATAAATGTAACATCGTACGGTTGTACCCGCATTTTTGTTATTTCAATTTTCTTTTAAAACTTGTATATGTCTCATAAGCCTAAAGATAGTTAACAAGCAAGCAACTGCTCTGCCTACGGGTCCAGAATTTCTGTCGGCAGGTCAGTGATAGATTGATTGATTGGTCGATAAACTTCTTCAATCTGATTATTTTTGCAGGGAGTTGTGAACAATAGTTTCAAGGTCAAGGGAGTTGTGAACAATCAACCATGCCGAATGAATTGAACGTGCCTGACCTTCCGGAAGGGGTCATATCGGTGAATATCAAGGAACAGAAAGTCTTCGACGGTCTACCAGTGCCGTTAATTTTGAGTCCAGCCGACGCCTTCAAGGCCAAGAACTCCCAGTTCTGGAATGACTGGGTCAAGAAGAACCTCAATGTCATCGAGGGTCTTCTCCTCAAGTACGGAGCGATCCTCTACCGAGGATTTCCTTTCGACACCCCGAAAGACTTCGACGAATTCTCCAAAGCCTATGGCTACAATCCTTTCCAAAATGCAACTGGCCTGGGTGTGAGGATACAAGTTGTTGGCAATGTCTACATAGTCAGTGATACGCCCCCTGAATTTACACTTCCATTCCATCATGAGATGGCGCACCTCCACGATTACCCTCTCATTGTTTTCTTCTACTGCGATATTCCAGCCAAGGAGGGAGGCAACACTCCAATCGCCCCATCGAACTTTGTTTACCGCAAGATGGTAGAGCGAGAACCAGATTTCGTCCGTCGCCTAGAGAAAGATGGACTACGTTACTTAAGGGTCGCCCCAGATGGTAACAATCCCAGCGTTGCATACGGACGGGGCTGGCAGTCGACGTTCTCCACCTCTGATAAGGAGGATGCCGGGAGAATAGCCAAGGCTTCTGGTTACGACTTCGAGTGGCTTGAAGACGGATCTATGAAGACGATTACCAAAATATTACCAGCGATCCGCGTCGATAAGAGAACGGGTAAGACGATGTGGTTCAACTCGGTGCTCGTGATATTTTTGATTGCGCAGTACAACAATGACTTCAAAAATTTTAACGTCATTTTTCCAAACTTTGATACCATCAGCGCTGAAAAGATTGAGACTTTGCAGCAGGTCTTGGATGAAGCCAAAGTGTCCTTCAAGTGGCAACAGAGAGACGTCATCATGATTGATAACAGGACCATGCTGCATTGCAAGGAAAAATTCTCTGCTCCGCCAAGACGCATTTTGGCCAGCCTATTCAATGACCACCAGGGACCTATTTGAAAACACCGTTCAGAAACGGTCTTTGGCGATGCTTGTCGCGTTAATAACTCTGTGGAACTACTGATGAGAATAACCATGTAGTGTAGTCTTATCTAGACACTATTTATCACTCATAGATTCCAATTGGTATTTATCGGCAGTACATCTAGATATCCACCAAGGACGACACCATACAAACATTAACATGAGGTTTAAAATATTTAGTGTCAAAGTGGTGCACCCTGGGAGGGTGCGCAAGTAGTTAGACAGTTCGCGACATATTTCATGGCTACTAAGGCAGATCAATAATTACTTGTCATATAATTAATTTTTGACTAGATAATCAAACAATATCATGCCATTTACTTAAACTGTCTCAAACATTATCATGAAATTCATTGAATCAGTGCATGTGTTTACGTCCAATATCACACTTTGTAGATCCACTTTCTTGTGTTTTGCTACAATGCGCACATCATCGCTGAGTTCATCAGCAAGAAGTGGACTTGTCTGTCAAACTGAATAACTCCACTAGAATATGTGTATTCAATGGTTTTGCTCTGCTCGGGCACCTGATCTCAGCCGTTTGAGCATGTTACATTAGGTACTCGCAGACGATGTCTCTCCAGAAAGCAAGAAGATCTAGTGGGTGCTCCTAGCATGATGGTGTATTGAAATACAAGAGCGATGCATTCTGCATCATTACATCAAACATGTATGCAAACACTGAGAATTTTAGACAGCGGGTCAAGTACAAAATGAGCTGCATAATATAAATTCAGACTGCTGAAATGGTTTATCCTTGGTTCCATCTGCGTAGCTATGTACACGCCTGCATGGACGAAGTCAGCATCTTCCAGTATCATCTGCACGGCATTTATGCAAAATGAAGTTACCTACAACCTACAACAGTTACAGCAGAATATTAGGAAGAACAAAAACACATACTAACATTTACAACCCAATAACAAGTCCATCTGATAGATCGGAACAATCGTTTTACACTCTTCACCATTGTTCAAAAACCGATTCGCTACCTGCGCAACCTCGCAGAGTGTAGCATAACTGTCATCTGAACTTTTGCACTATATAGCAATTTTTATAATATCACTAATTACCATACAAACAGACGTAATTCTATCATATTTTGTGCTTACAATTAAATAATTATGAAAACTTACCTCTTTTCCCCTTGCAATTTCTTGCACTTGCAAGATGACGTCAATTCCTTGATTAATCAATGTCCATTTTTTGAATAAAGACATTTAAACTACAGAAACTCTACATACAATGTTTAATAAGCTCAATACAAATGGGATAATTAAATAGTGTATTTAGTTCAAGGCGATTATCAAACATTATGTGCGAATGTTTGCATGCACCCTTCCAAAATCGGATAATTATTAAACAGTTCTCTTTGTGGGAAATTTGAAAAACCTCGCTTTTCATTTTACGTGCAATTAACATTCAGGACATTGTCACATTCGTTTTCGACAGGAGTAGAAGACCTAGTAGGGAATGGGGAAAGAACAGAAAAGGACGGCGAAGAAGAAGAAGACGATGATTATGAAGATAATGAAGGAAACGACGATGGCTGCAGCCTACAACTAACGGTCGTTAACTTGACACTAAGCAGTAGAGAGAGGGAGGGAGAGAGCAGGCGTGAGAGGGACAGGGACAGGGAGAGGGACAGGCAGAGGCAGAGGCAGAGGCAGAGGCAGAGGCAGAGGCAGAGAGGCAGAGGCAGAGGCAGAGAGGCAGAGGCAGAAAGAGCAGAGGCAAGGCAGAGGCAGAGAGAAACAGAGGCAGAGACCGACAGAGACGGAGACATAGCGCAGGAGAGAGAGAGAGAGAAAGAGAGGGGGAGAGACAGACAGACAGACAGACGGATAGAGAGAGTCTGTGTATGTGTGTGATCCAAAATCGAAGTGCAGCAATTGAAAAAGGTCGTCCATCAAGAACATTTCAAACTTTAGGTATGACCAGAGAAAAACAATCGGTTTACTTCGTTTTACAAATTTATAATTTGGCGGAACTTTACATGGGAAATCTAATTTTAGGAAATTTTAATTAAGAAACCGATGACCTGAAAGATAACAGGATTAGCATGTATCAACCAAGTTGTATATATATAATAAAGAACCCACAATTGACGGCTGTGGAATACCACTCCATACTTTGACACATTGAAGGTGTTGAGGTCAGACTCTTACTTTCGACAACTTCTTCACTTCATTGGAGCTCCTCGCAGCACTGAAAGATACAAGTTTTGCTGCGACTGGGGCAACACGGGAGAACCAGTGCGATGAAGAAAGAGCAGCGAGGAGCAACCGAATATCAGGGCAATGGAAGTGCTGTGGTGGTGGCATTGTGGAAAGACAACAAGCCAGTGTTCATAGCATCAAACCATGTCGGTGTGAGTCCAACTGTGTCCATGAGACGCTACTCCAGTGTTGACAAGAAGTACATACAAGTAAACTGCCCTAAGATGATTGACTCGTACAACAAGACAATAATGCCGGTGTCATGCGAGATACTATCCGGCAGCAAAAAAGTTCCGACCACGCCTACTTCAGTTTCCAGGATGGTCTTTCGCATAATTTACGTGCGAAATCTATTCCGGTGACAAATACGTTCCCATTGGCTAGGCGAACTTTGTTAACAATTATAGTTCTGTTTATAAATCATATTACTCCATATGCAAAGAATTATTGTATTTCGTGCATGTAAGTTGAATCGTGGGCTAGTGGCATTACGATTATGCCAGTAAATTTAGGAGAAAACGTGATTATGAGGGACGAAGCGGAATTAAGTTACGTAGTAAGATCGCATTCTATTTTTGGAATGGAAATTCCGCGTTCCAAAAGTAATCTGATTGATGTAGCCCATTTGTAGGTAAGTAAGTAAGTACGTGCTTTATTGACGACTAACAAATTCGTAAAGGGTAGGCCTACTTAAGAAAATTCCTTATCGAACATGCAGTATGATAGCATTCCTGAAGCCGAAAGATGACAACTGTTGCACAACCAATTTCCACTGTTATCTGTTAATGAATGACGCGGATCCTACGTAATAGGATTAGGTAGGTAAGTAAGTAGGAGGTCTTATTAATCTGGCCTGTGTGTGACTGTGCGTGTATGGTTGTAGGTGCCTTAGGTCGAAGTAGGGTGCAAACATAAAAACAAGAAAACTACCAGTACTTGGTCACCGTTCCATAATTTTGCAACGGATGTAGCACTCCCAGTCACGTGTTTCTGTTTTGCCAATTGCCTTGAAGCCGAGCCTTGCTAGCTTACGGAAAGGTTCATAATTTCATAATTTCAGTCGCTTTTTTATTTTGTTGCTTGTTGAAGAGGTCATAGTCAGTGTGATTCTCCTTACAGATTTTATTTTAGTTATAGTTACAGTTATAGTGAATGGTTTTTATTTTAGTTATAGTTATAGTTATAGTTAGTATTATTTTTTTAGTTATAGTTATAGTTATAGTTAATGGATTTTATTTTAGTTAATTTTAGTTACTACTTAGTTACAATAATTAAGGCTATAAGCAAAATTGTGTGTATTAACACTCTGTTTCACAATTTGCTCAGAGCTTTGAAAGCTTTTGAAGCATTGGTGCATTCAGCTTCTTGAATACACGACTTTCCAAAGTAACTGACAAATTGCATAATAAAAATATCGCATTTTTTCGTTCTCATTTGTGTCGAATCGTCCATATTGCACTTCCTATTTTTATTTTTTGTATTAACGAAAATAAAGATGAATTTTCGTTATTGTTATTTTCGTTATAGTTATAGTTAATGATATTATTTTGTTAGTTATAGTTATAGTTATCGTTAACGAAATCATTTTATTTTCGTTAACGAACATTTTCGTTATCGTTATCGTTAACGAGAATCACACTGGTCATAGTTACTTAATGGTAACACCTCTGAAAAGGAGCCCTGGTGAGTTTAGCAATACATGTATTTAAAGTGAAGTAAAAAACAAACACTGGAACATCTGGACAAACTTTTATTACGTCAACAGATCACATAATGCACTCAGGCTCAAACTCCGTGTAGGGTAACATGGGGTAATATGGACCACCTAACTTTAATGAGTATTTCTAAGCAAAATTGAGCATCCATACAGTCCGAAACAAAAACAGAATTGTTTGTGAACAATAAACATCAATTTATTTCAAAATATAGAAAAAAAGTAAACTTACAAAAAGGTCCATATTGCCCCATGGTCGGGGCAATATGGACACACCTAAAAGGGGTAATATGGACCAGGTCCATATTGCCCCTGTCCAATGGACCTAGCATAATACTGGTTATAAAATTACTGTCAGTTTCCTCAGGTTCTAATAATAATAATAATATTTTTCACCAAGTCATTTATTGGCATATAGTTGGTCACGTGGCTAGGTTAAAAAATTATGAATAGATTGGAAATTATCAATTGTCAATTGATACTTGTAGTAGACCCTATATATGCAATATCCAAAATGTAAAAGTGCTACAAAGCTTCATAAATATTGCCAAAACTGCTGACTAGACACGCTTTTAATACTGCATAATATAGCCTATTGCACTTCATAAAGTTTATATAGCCTACTAGGCTAAAAGGTGCAAAATTTAAACACTATCAACTATGAGTCCGCAAAAATGTTCAACGGGTTCAGTGTTTAGGCTTAGCCTATGTGCAAAGGTCACATACAAAACCTCGCAAGAACATGCAATTATTATTACAGCTTATGACAGCAATTATTATGACAGTTATGACAGCCAGAGTTGATCAATACACGAAAATACAATACAATTCATCAGAATCACGACATGTAATACTGCCAGTTCAGAAGAGAAGAGTCGGATTAAACATGCTTAATCCTGCGAGTGTGGAACATAATTTCTAAAAAGTTCTTCAGCTTCATCACGCGTCAAACCACCAAGCTGCTGAAGGGCAAAGATGACCGCCTGTAAAGAAAGCACAATACAAGTAATCTGTTACGTGAGAAACATACACTTCTGTTAATTTTTCAGAAATTACGTGTTCCCGACATTTCTGTATGCTGTCAGCAGGACACAATTCAGTGACCACCTATACTGCCTCCGAGTATTATTGAATTACTGCTTAATTGCACAGCACTAGTACATGTATGTGTATGATAACTTCTTCATGCATTGTGATATTACCAGCATTATGCTATGAGTCCAATGTCAGTTATCACTAGATATATTTCATGACAAGTGATATGTCCTAAGCTGTCAATCCAGTTGTGTTACTGGCCTCAACAGGAATAGTAACCTGGAAGCACTTAGTTAAAGATTGAATACCTCAGGAAACAAGACATCACTTATATAGTAGATGTCTTTGTGTGCTTTTGGCCGGTGCGTGGCTGTACATAGGTACCCCTCGAGCATCCTGGTAATAGCGAAAACCTGCAAAGCACACCAACAGTTAATGGACTTCTGCCACTGTAACAGTTACCGGAAATTTGACTGTAAATGTCCTGTTCAGCTTAATTGTGTCTTTGAACTAGGGCTGCAGAAGTTAGCGATTGATTAATCATTAATTAATTTTAAGGATTAAATTTATTTTTAACGATTAATCTAAGACCTTGACCACTTGCTCTACTGTCAACAAAACGCGTTGCTCACTAGAACCTAGAAGTGTTAACACGCTGGTTTCTTAATGTAATTGTTTGAAGAAAGATATTTGAACAGAGAAATATGAACAAGACAGCTAATATGAACAAATAAGTAGGCTACTGAGTAAGTAGTAACTATATACTAACGAGCAATAAATAATTAAATATTAATAATACTATTAAAAGATCAAATTTGTCATTACTAATTGGGGAATGCATTTGACCACAAGTTAACTATTCAGGAATTCATCGTTAATAGTTAACTATTAACAATATTTTAATCATTAACAGCTCTACTGTGAACAACATTAAACGTTCCCACTCCATGTTGTCCAGTTGCTTACATGACAGAAAACTGGAGCAACTTCATGACGGCACAGTAGTCGATTGGATATTGTGCTTGCGTTAGATCGTGGTGCCTAAGAAGCGCCGAACTAAGAAGAAATGAAAGTTTAACTAACATTATCATCAGTTTCAATGGGTCCAAATCCTTGTAGAATCAGGGAACTTCGCTCTCTCCATGTCTTCTTTGTCTTCGTGAACAAGGTGTGGAATGGTGACTGCTTTTTTTCCAGTATCACTGCTGTCACATGTTCCTGAAACGCATAAACTTCTTTGAGTAAACAACCACAAGGAATGTTGTAAAAAATGGAATGTGGTGGGCAAGTCAATAAGAAAATGCTTTGTTACTTGTAATATGATGTCATGTAACAAGCACTGTAATGTGAAGTGAATTATGGCACAAGCACTACAATTTCCTGCAACATATGCAACCTCAATAGCTTCATAAATGCTAAATCCTGTGTCATCAATTTTATGTAAAGGATAGAAATTTTGTTTCAGCTCACCTGAACAGCAGTTGATGTAAGAATGAAATCAACCAGCGGTCTTTCATACGTAATCTGCTCTCCTGAGCTACATAACAAACAGCAACACTAAGGCACTGATATGGTGAAGCAGCAGTAAATCAGTACCTGACTTTGCATGCCACAGTCACAACATTTTATTATAAACAAAAACATTTGAAATCCTGGAACAGCAAGCAGTTTACCCTTCAATGTGATTGTGATACTTTTACCCTAGCAAAAGGGATGAAAGGGCGATATATAAAAATGCTGTAATTTACCTTTGTCCTACCGCTTAAAGATGACAGGAATTATATTCCAAGATTTTATTTAGGAGTTTGATGTTGCCCCGTTGACCAAGTCGTCCTTTGCTGGAACAGATATTTAAAAACTATTAATTATTTCCATTCTTCTTTTTTTTATCTGGCAACACCTCTTTATGTAATGGGTTGCGGTGTGTCAACCCATTGATTCAATATTAAACGAATATATATATATACCTCTAGCTTTCAATTCAAACCTTCAGGAGTGCCAACTGTGCTTTTATAGTTGTTTATCTTTGTGGATTTAAATAAAGGCTGGGAGATATGTTGTGCTGAAATTCACTGCATGTACACTTATTAAATGCAACGAGAAGACACTTACATTAAGCAGTCGTCTGATCTTGGTTCTCGATTTTTAATGGCCTCCTGTTCTTGCACCAAACCAGCATCAAAGATGTTGCCTTCATTAGGTGACGACTGTGACCTGCTTTGGGTCGATGGAAGTTGCTCGTCTGATCTTGGTTCTCGATTTTCAATGGCCTCCTGTTCTTGCACCAAACCAGCATCAAAGATGTTGCCTTCATTAGGTGACGACTGTGACCTGCTTTGGGTCAATGGAAGTTGCTCCACAGTCTGTGCTATATATGGCTTCAGAAGAGAAATGTTGTAGTGGGTTGCCAATTCCAAACCCGCACTGCTCACAAGAGTACATTGTCCACTAGTGGTGATGGCTTTCAGAGTGTATGGACCTGTAAAATAGGGCTGCAGCCGACCACCCTTGCGTGTCTCTTTGCGTGCATTCTTCTTCATGACCTGGTCTCCAAGAGAAACAGTAACAAGGTGCTTGCCCTTTCTTTTCCGTGCATTATACTGAGTCGCTTGTTTATCTTGCGCCGACTTCAGCTTGGCCCTTACCTTTTCCTCAATGGAATGACATTGCTGCACAGTTTCTGTTGTTGCTGTAAGAGGTACACCAGTCTGTGGCTGAGCAATATTGGAGACTAGCCTGTCCACTGCAGAAGTTTTCTGATTCATGGCATCAACACTTCTTGGGTGTCGCATGAACATTAGGAAAAATGGGCTAAAACCCGTTGAACACTGAGCGGAGCTGTTGATGCCATATGCTGTCACACCGAGGTATCTGCACATGAAATACATGTAAATTGGTATTAGCATAAAGTTACAGCAGAAAAGCTACAGCATATGCAATGAAGCCACGGTTAATATTTGACCCTTTGAATGGTAGCATTTGAATGGCTACTGTAACAGTACCGACTACAATGTGAGTAGAGCAACAAACAAGAATATCATGAAATTTCACACACATGCAGGAATGTATGTCAGATAAAGCAGAAAAGTTATTTAGGAGGACCAACTGTCATAACACTTTCAGTAGTTTTATTCATTCATTCTAGGGCAGATCACATGAGACCAATTAGTGATTTAGCTAATAATAATAATACTCACTGATCCCAGTTATTTTGTTGATCATTGACATATTTTGCCAGCGCCTTTTTGACAGTCTGGTTTGTCCGTTCTGCTTGGGCGTTACATTGTGGATGATAAGCAGAAGTGACTGAATGTTTAACACCAAAACTACGAAAAAGTTTTTCATTCACCTAGAATTCCATAAACACAGCACAGATATAACCTCAGACCTTAAACCTAAGTCAAACTGCACGACAAATCAATTATGCAATGTATGAAAATGAGCTCACACCCAAAAATTCAAGAGCTACAGAATTAGGTGACAGTACTGTTCTGGTTGCATGGTTTAACACAACACATTACTTCCCAATTTTTTGGCCGATGGAACCCTTTTCCCTGATTGGAACCCTTACCCAATTTATTACACTACTTGCCTTATGACTTTATGCTGCTCCTGCCAGAAGTGACGATTTTATATGGCGACCAAAGTATGGGCCCCTACACATGTACAATTTTAATCCATGAAAATTATATTACAAATCAAGTCAGCTAAAATCTCCCACTGAACCTTGTCTCATTTATACTGTAACAACCCATTCAAACAACACTTTTATGCAATTTCCTTATGGAACCCTTGTCTTCGCTTCATGTAGCCCTAGGGTTCTGCGGAGCACACCTTGGGAAACTCTGGTTTAACATAATATGCTTACATGATTGATGATCAGCCAATCAACCACGGCACCATGAGGAGGATAAAGTTGTCATTAAGTTCTTAGACTTACTGCATTTACAAATTCTCTCCCTTGGTCAGTGATGATCCGCTGTGGAGGTCCTAAACTGTGGAAGAGATCCAAAACAGCGTCACATACAGATTTCGCAGATTTGTCTCGCAGTGCCCGGAGAAAAATGTATTTGGTGAAGAGATCAGTCACAGTCAGCAAATATCGATTTCCAGTTGATGTTTCTGGCAGAGCAACCAAATCCATACCCAGAACCTCCCACCTGCCATTAGTCTGAATGGACTGCAGAGGTGGTGGCATTGCTGTTATGTTGTTACTCATCTGACATTCTGGACACCTTCTCACCTACAACACAGTTTCTGTAACTAAGGACTCTTCAGTTTATTTCAAAAGCAATAGAGTTATGCACCCATACAGCATCATTGCATATAATCAAAAACCTTCAGTTTCTCACACTTGACTGCATGTTAACCCGTTTTGGACCAATGTTCGTTTTACGAACACATTTTTTGATGACCTCAAATTGGTTGAGGTCATCACTTTAGTTTTCTTTTCATGTGCTCTTATGTCAGCGAAAGGTTTGATTTGTCGGATAAATCGCAAAAAAATTGGTTTTGAAAGTTTTGAACTGTTTTTGTCTTATGCTAAATACCTCAAATCCAGGTATGTTCACCGTCTTTTGTTTGAAAATTTGTATTTTCGGTTGATTTATTAAAAAATGCAATAGAAAATTTTCAAAGCATGAGCGCCTTGAGTTCTGGGAGTTTAAGTAGGGTAGGTTCGGGGCTTTGAGGGACCTCAGGATAACATATTAAAATTTCTGTAAAAAATATTTCTAGACAATATATGAATAGATTAATGGGGAGAAAATAAGGAATGGTTGGTTTCTGCGATGTATCATTTTTCTGGACATCCCTAACAGCCTTGCAATATTCTAGATTGAAACACGTGCAAATAACGAGCATTTTACGCTAGAAATGAAGACTAAAGTTAGGACCCTTTGGGGGACCTCTAAATAGCATGCGAAAAAATTGAAAATTTTCCACAAAGATTGTCATCTACAAAGGAAACCTTTTGGCTGGTGAGACCCAAGATTTTCGACAAAAAGTTTTTTCTGGGACACCCTAATAATTAGTCTAGACAATGGGTAATAGAAGTAGGCCTATAAAAATGACCTGAATGAGCTTTGCATCAGTGATTGTTAAACATGAGTTTCGGCAACGATGCCAGTCAAAGTTCCGTTAGAAGGAGTCAGAAAGTATAGTGAAAGGTTTTCGATTTCGACTTAAAAAGCAATAACCAAAGTACAATCTATAGTGTCGAAAAGAGAACAAAAAGGATCAAATCGGACTTGGAACGTGCGCACGTAACGTCGGCACAAAGGCAGCGATACTTCCAAACGGCTAATGGGCAACGTTGAGAGAACGGAGACGTAGCAGCAGAAATAGGAAGAGCTGTCATTCATGACAGATACTGAACACAGGGTGTCCTTCATTACGAATAATGAACAGTCTATTCAAACGCCATCACACAATATTTCGATGAAGTCATCCGGGAGTGGTCCCTAGTGGTGATTGATTATAAGTATTGGTCTCTACATTGATCTCTCCTCTACAAATAGATCTAAGCTTCAGGCCATCCTAAACGCTGCCGCCCGCCTCATAGGGGCATTGCAAAGTTTGACCATATCTCCTATTTTATCTGTAACTCTCTTCACTGGCTCCCCATCCGCCAGCGCATCCAATTCAAGGTCTGCTCCCTCATGCGAAGCTGGCTTGCTCTTAGGCCCATTGTACCCCAGTATCTTCTATGCCCAGTCGTTCCTCCCTTCGGTCCGCGGTCCGTGGTCACTTGGTTGTCCCGCGGGTGCGTACTTCTATGGCCCAGTCTAAGAGTTTCGATATTGTTGGTCCCAATAGCTGGAACCGGTTACCTCAGTCCCTCAGGGCCGACCTTTTCTCTATTTCTTTTGACCAGTTCCGCCAGCGCCTGAAAACCTCTCTTTTACCAGACGTGAAGACACTGGCCCAGGTCGTGAGCGCCTCTGTCTTTGAGTGGTGCTATATAAATATTCGATTACGATCACGATTGCGTCGCAAGTAATACTTCTATTTAAAAATATTGATGATATGAATTTGCGGCAAAAGACAGAATCAAATGTCCCATGAATCTCTGTCGTGATATAATCTTTCTTCTTTATGTGCAATTTAATAATTTATAGAAATCAGTTAATGTTAAGAGTAGCGCTCCCTTTACTAAATGGCATAAAATATCTATAAATGACATTTAATACTTATATAAGCAACCATGTGTTTAGTGGAGCGATCTCGCGGCAAACTACCTTCCACATAAAGAAATGCATCCTGGATACAGAAATCCCCTGTCTATCTATCTATACTGACAACTTTCTATTTCCAGAAACCACAATGCATATGCGTAATTAACAACAATTATTATAACTTGACTACATATCGGTGCATTGGCTAGGGAACATAGGAGACCCAAAAGGGGCACAAGCCCCGCTTAATTAACTTCACCCTTTTTAACAATAATCAATTATGGCTGGTTAGTCAGTTGAAAGAAAATAGGTTCAACTTCATAATGTTCTTAACTAAATAATAACATTGCAAATTACTAAGAAGATCAATATGTAAACAATTCGATGAAACAGTGTTAAATGAAGTATGGTAAATAGTTCAAGTAACTATTCCACAGCGTCTTAGATTGGGTGTATGTGGGTGCATTCCGAATACTCATCGGCACTGCATTCCAAATTTTTGGACAATACAACAAATCTATTTATCTGTCTGTCTGTTACACTTTGTTCTATCTAGCTAGCTATCTAGCTATTTGTCTGTCTGTCTGTTTTATTGTATTGTATTGTATTTGAACACTTGTTATAGCGCCCCTGCCAGATTGCCTATTCAGAGGCGCGCCCGGCTACTGCGCTAACGCTGAATCGGAGTTTCACGCCGAAGCGCATGAGCAATTGCTAGTGAAGGACTTGCCCAGGGTCCCTACGCGGCAACTTTGAGGTGGATTCGAACCCGCAACCCTCCAGCTGCAAGGCACCGAACATACCCTCAAACCACCACGCCCCAGTTGTATTGTGATGTGTTGTATTGTGTGTTGTATTGTACTCCACGTTTATAATGCGACCGAGCCACCCGCAGTAAAGAACCGAGAAATGTCTCTGATAAACCGACCGACTGTCGAACTGTCTGGCCGTCTGGCGTGACGAGCTGGCTACCAACCCACTCGGCCACTCAGGATCTCCATCTATTGATACAGCCACAGGATCTTATCTATCAGTCTTATCTATGTGTCAGTCTATCTTATCTGTCTATGTTTTGTCTACATGTATCTTGTCTAGTGACCTTATCTGATCTTACAGTCCCCAATGATTTATATAGAGCAGAAATAAAAGATCTTGATCTCAGCCATTGTGATCCACACAAAACGATATGTTCTGCAGGAGGCCTAGTTATAATTGTAACCTATACTTCGGACTCTGCGACAACGCTATTGTTTCTTAGAGGTCAATATACATGTATAAACACATCACGAGTCTGTTCACTACACGATATTCGCACATGTATAGAGATCGTTTGGACTCTGCCTGGCGTATAAATACTTTCGGTTGCAACCAAGACAAAGGTAGGCCTAATTGTTATATTAATTATAGACTCTATTGACTCGATTTGCTCTGCTGAATAATATAGTGAACATATAAATGCTTTGAGTGTATGCGTATTAATTAAAATATCTTTGATTTTCATTTCCGTCCATCCCATCTCTAATTATTCGTCAAAAACCACTATGTAATCTCGACCATGTCGCTATGGGGACCGTATTTGAAAGATACATTTGAATAGCGCAACTCACGAACTCCAGCTAAATTATTTAATAATTATTAACCATCATCATCTTAATTCATTACCCGGACGCATCTTCATCAACGAGTGACTGCTTGGCGGTGGAGTTACGTATGCTGCGAGCGCTAGCGCCCATCGTTGATCTATACTCGCGTTAGTTCCGAGTCTCTGAATATGATGGCAGATGCCACGTGTGTGCGTGGGCCTACCATTTGTGACTCTTCTGCTTTTCTCCGTATTCTTCTTTATTGTTTTGCAAGTTGATAACATTTCAGCTCTTCATGATAATTTGCATGATATATACTGACGCAGGCACGCTTTTGTGAGCCAGCCTGCACTTTAAATGTTCTGAAGTAAGTGTCAAGATACATGGATGCATATAAAATAGAAGTGGTTGTAGTAGTAGTAGTAGCAGCAGCAGTAGTAGTAGTAGCAGTAGCAGCAGCAGCAGTAGTAGTTGTAGTAGTAGTAATAAATAGTAGTAATAATAATAATAATAATAATAATAATAATAATAATAATAATAATAATAATAATAATAATAATAATAATAATAATAATAATAATAATAATAAGTACGTCTTCGGACATAGTTTTAATAGCCTGAGGGAATAGAACTACCTCGGGCAAAAAAATAGTAATAAATAAAAACAAAATACTACTAATAATAATAAGTCGATATGTGTAGCGCAGGAGTCGCCGAAGGATAGGGCGCTGTACATGAGTTCAACGAGCAACTGAGAGTCACATGATTGTTTAAAAAGATAAGAACTGTCCTGTTATTTAAATGGCTCCAGAGATGGCGCATTCTTTACATTGTCGGGAAAACTATTCCATGCAGTGGTTCATTCGACAGGACCACAGTCATGGAACAGTCGCCAAACCTTGTGAAAGGTTGTTCATGAATGTGACTATCCCTTGATTATGATCATCATAATTAGTCGTTGTCATGATTGTTGTCATCACAAAGTAATCATTGTAATCATCGTCGCATTTCATCATCACTTCGTGTCAATGAGTAAGTTGGATTAGTGATCAATAAATCACAAGATTGATTGACTGTCTATTTGTCTGCTTATTTTACGCAGCCTTGTGGAATCAATCAACCATGCCGAATGAATTATACGTGCCTGACCTTCCGGAAGGGGTCAAATCGGTGTACATCAAGGAACAGAAAGTCTTCGACGGTCTATCATTTCCTTTAATTTTGAGTCCAGCTGACGCTTTCAAGGACAAGGACTCCCATTTCTGGAATGACTGGGTCAAGAAGAACCTCAAGGTCATTGAGGGTCTTCTCCTCAAGTACGGGGCGATCCTCTACCGCGGATTTCCCTTGAACACTCCGAAAGACTTCGACGAATTCGTCAAGGTTTACGACTACGACCCATTCCTTATCACGTACGGCGTGGGTGTGAGAAAACACGTAGTGGGCAATGTGTACACTACCAATGAGTTGCCTCCTGGAGGCATGATCCCATTTCATCACGAGATGGGACATGTCAAAGATTACCCTCTCATTGTGTTTTTCTACTGCGACCTTCCAGCCAAAGAGGGAGGCAACACTCCTCTCGCCCTTTCGAACGTCATCTACCGCAAGATGGCAGAACGAGAACCAGAGTTCGTCAAGCGTCTCGAAAATGAGGGACAGCGCTACTTTCGGATCGCCCCAAATGGAGACGATCCCACCAGTGCGTATGGACGGGGCTGGCAGTCAATGTTCTCCGCTTCTAACAAAGAAGAAGCCGAGCAGAGGGCCAATGCTTTAAGTTACTATTTCGAGTGGCTCGAAGACGGATCTTTTAAAACGATGACCGAAGTACTTCCGGCGATCCGCGTCGATAAGAGAACGGGAAAGAAGATGTGGTTCAACACAGTGTTCACTTATTCCGTTATTATACAACAGGAGCGTCTCTACGACACAGTAGGAACGATATTTCCAAACGGTGACCGCATCAGCGATGAGACTCTTGAGGTTTTAAAGGAGGTCATGGACGAATCCGAAGTGTCCTTCAAGTGGCAACACACGGATGTCGTCATGATTGATAACCGTACCGTGCAACATGCCAGGGAGTATTTCTGCGTTCCACCAAGACGCATAATGGTCGCTCTATTCAAGGACCATCAGGGACCTATTTGAAAATAAACGGGGATTGGTTTTTGCGACGTTGTCAATATAATGACGTTATCTGCGAACCGGAAACAATTGGCATAATGTAACAAAGAAGAGAAATTGACTTTATGTGACAGTATAAATGTGCATGAAAACACCGATATTTCTAAATATCATTTATACTCATTATGCAATTTATAATTATCTATTATAGTAGATATACATGTACATATAAGAACATCATACGTTGAGAAAACTACCGGACTATAAGACACCAGTACACTGAGTACAGCCTGAACAATATCTTTCCTATTGTCTTTACCATATTCTCATTGGCGCGGCCTTTAAAAGATAGTTAACATGGTTAATCCTACTTTATTAAAAGTTAAGCATAATGCAGCAAAGATTATATAGAACCTTTTCAAATGTCCAGGGTTCATTGTTTTTTCGTCTAACTTCTTCGCGGGGTTCTAAGTTAACAGCCCTTCGGGTAATAACCCCCTGGGAAACTAACAACCCGGCCAATAAACTCCATGGCAAAACTCCGAGAAAAATAACCCACAGTCAAAAACTCCTCGACCAATTGCCTCGAAACTTAGCAAGTAAGCACGTCAAGAAGTGCTGAATAGGTTCTATTGTTTGTAAACTTGCAGCACTATTGGCTATACGGTAATACCTTACTGCTCTCACAAAGAGCCAAATCGTATGCAATGGATAGATTTACGATAGAGCAAAGCAGCTTTGAAGCTATCAGCCAGTTGAAATAATTTTCTTTGTTTTTGTAATTTGCAGAAATCGGTTACAAAATTGAGTAATACTAACAATATGATTATTAATAAGAGTTCATACTACTGAAATCTATGTCAAAACGAATACAACTTTGTAAACACAAAGTTCAGTATCAACTAGAGCATCTATTCAAGAGATTGGTAATTTCACATTAGTATATATATAGGCCTACAATAAAATAGAACTGTACTATGATAATGCCCTCTCAGAAGTCGAGCAACTATTAGAAGCCATACTTGAGTCATTTTCCGGTAACATGGTAAATTCAGAATTCAGCTGTCCCCGGTCATTTCTCGAAAAACTATACCTAGTCTGATTATGCTAAGTGTTGATATTAAATGTATTTGATCAGTCAACAATTTCAGATATTTGAAAGTAATTTAAAGCAATAACCTAATTTATTAAAATTTATTTTCAATTTAAAAAGTTCCACTCCGTTACTGTCCCTAGGCTCTAGTACTTATTGCTTTAGTCTACAATTTCGAAATGATTTGTATTGAGCCAAAAAATTAACGTGTTTCTTATGTATTATATATTTGTGTATGTTTTAAAATACAACTTGGTGAACCGGATCTTCAGCATAATTAAAGGAAAATTTTTAAAACTTGTCCCCAGGATTTAGGTATACTCCGTTACCATGTAAAAAATTAATCTTCTATCTCAGAACCATTCAATTTTGTGGTCGCGCAACTAGACTCATCTCTTCTATGTAATCCATGTAAGCTATTTATATCTTCACCAACGATATAAATGATACGACAAATTTCATACGAATTTTCATTTATTTCGTACCAGATGTGTTTTTTTATTATACGGCCACTCCGTTACTGCATTTTTGCCATGATTATAAATGAATCTAATTCCAATAATATTTGTAATATAACGCTTATAAGCAAAATAATGATTTTACCAACGATCGATGTGGACGCGTGAGCTATATTATGGTATTTACCGTGCTGCAACCCAAATTGTCTACTCCGTTACCTGTCCACTCCGTTAACATTTATTTGGTAACGCATGGGACAGCTATGTAACGGAGTGGAAAAATTGTGTTCGACACTCGAAAGATAGTAACGGAGTGGAATTATTATAGGCTAAATGGTATGGTATTTTGATGCTGTGAGCAGATTTTTAAGACAATACCATAAATATTTCAGTGTTTTCTGTCTAGTCGATCACTGGGAATGATTGGCTCAAGTGATTTCTTTTTGTTGTTTGGGCAAAAATATTTATTCAGCTTAACATTAAATGCTTTTATTTCCATAACGGAGTGGACCTTTTTCTAAATAAATGAAACTGTGATGGAATCAAATCATTAGAAGTTTTCTAATTTCTTTTATTTCTATTTTATAAATATTAATACTAGAAACATATTGGAATGTCAAAATACAAACAGAAGCTGTACAATGTATAAAACAGATCTCATATGTATACAGTAACGGAGTGGACAAATATTTTAGTAGGGCTATTTTTTTCTACCAAAAACTTTTTACATTTACATATTAGTGCAAAACCAAATATATATTTGTGAAATAGAAACATTCAAGATTTGTTCCAAAGAAAAAAAACTGTATTTTAAAAAAAAATTTTTTTTTCCTTGTTGAATTTGTGAATTTACCATGTTACCGGAAAATGACTCACTTACAGTGTAGACTGAAAGAGGTAAGTTTTCAGTTTAACGCGAAAGACATTATCGCTAGCAGAGTTGCGAACATTAACAGATAGAGTGCTCCAGATGGACAGCTGCTATGAATGAACGCCGCCAACTGCGAATACTTTTCATTCATTCATTCATTCATTCATTCATTCATTCATTCATTCATTCATATCGAGCATTAATATTGCGCCCCTTCAAGAAAACTACTCTGAGGCGCCCCCAACTCCAGCACAGCTAAAAAAGAACAGTCTTAAGGTGGAAAAAGAGGAGAGGAGAGAAGGTCCTGGGAAAGAGACGAAGCTCCAGAGGGAGGCAATTCCAGGTCCCACCACCGAGAAATCGCGAGTCTGCCTAGTGGAGGTGCGGGCACAGGTCGCATTTTTGTGAAAATGAGTTTCTTTCATTTAATTTTGCAACATGAAGTCCTGTTTCTAAAAATCCAAAAATTGTTAAGGTATCTTCAGTAGAACCTGAGATATGCTAATTTAAAGGGTACATCATGAGAATACCAATATCGAGAAAATCGCGATCAGTGTATAAGCTGAATAGATTGTTTATGGTAATTGGGCTATAGGGGTCTTGGAATTTTTTTATAATTCCTTAGGTTTTTTAAACAAAATTATGACATTAATTTCTTCTAAAAGTAGACACTCAGACCTTTCTATGCATGTAAAACAAGCTACGTCCGTTTGCTAGATGGCAATTGTAGAAGGCCATATATTTTGCATTAAAACTTTTGCTTTTATTTCTTTCTACAACAATGCGATTTTTGCAAGTTAAAACGCAAAATTTTTTCATCCAAATAAATTTGTTCTGATAAAGTAATAATTATATTACACGAATTTGATTCAAACTCAAAACACACAATTTTGATCCAGCAGGTCGTTTTTGGCCATTTTCTAGAAATTCTATTTTGCGATATGCGTCTGGTTTCGATAGGGCACATGTCGTATTTCAGTTGATTGTTGACAGTCATTGGCATGATAACTCTTCTGTAGTGTTATGTTCATTAAACTACACATATAGATGAACTATTTGACTATCTATGATGTGCCAACATGGCCTATTGTTATGTTAACCTTGTGGCTGGTTGAAAACAAGCAACGGATGAGATCAAACACCAGGACAGATACGCTACTGTGATCACTAAATTTAGTCATAGCTATATGTTTGACTACTTGAAAGTAGTTAGGCTATCATTAGGATTTAGTCATTTCAGTATCTAGAAATGCCAACCACTGCTCTATAAGATTCTGGATCACATACGGATTGTAGATAAACCGGAATTGATTTCATTCGCGATGTGATTGTGAAGTTGCTCGCTGAAAATTGACCTGTACTGGGTATACAGTCGATAAGTCGATATGACCTCCGACCTATGCCCCACCCTTTCGTCATTCCAGCAAAGGGCAGCAAGAACTTTCTACCGCGCATGCTGCACATAAACACTTACTAGCTGCCCTGTGTGGTCTTACATTCTATATAGTGTATAACAATTCAATACATTAACAATACTGTCAATACATTATCCAGTATAGATATGATCCATATCTATAATCAGTTTAGGCTCCTTTATTATAACCATAAGTTACACACTTTTGTCGTTGGCTGCGTTATGACAGCCAATTTTGAATAAACGAAAATACAATACAATACAATAGAAGTAGACTCAACATCACAATTAAGAACTGTAATCAAACTCCACAAACACTGCGTTGCTATTCATCCATGATACTCCTAAATTCTACTATTACTCATAACTTCATGCTTTATGAATAGTTTGCACATAAAAGCATATCTAAAGATGGCAACTGGGCGATTTGGCCTGGTGTCTTGACTGGGGTTGTGGGTTTTTTTCTCTGGGTTAAATGCTTAGTGCCCGGGGATAATTTTCCTGTGGGGTCATTGGCTGAGAGTTATTGGCCCGGGTTATTGTTCAAAGGTTAACTATCGATTACGTAGTTGTCTATCTTTCGATAATCTATCTATCTGTCTGTCTGTCTGTCTGTCTATCTGTCTGTCTGTCTGTCTGTCTATCTATCTGTCTATCTATCTATCTATCTATCTATCTATCTATCTATCTATCTATCTATCTATCTATCTATCTATCTATCTATCTATCTATCTATCTATCTATCTATCTATCTATCTATCTATCTATCTATCTATCCATCCATCCATATCTCCATCCATCCATCCATCCATCCATCCATCCATCCATCCATCCATCCATCTCCATCTCCATCCATCTCCATCCATCCATCTCCATCCATCCATCCATGTCCATCCATCTCCATCCATCCATCCATCCATCCATCCATCCATCCATCCATCCATCCATCCATCCATCCATCCATCCATCCATCCATCCATCCATCCATCCATCTATCTATCCATCCATCCATCCATCTGTCTATCTATCTATCTGTTTCTCTATTTGTCTGTCGATCTATATATCTGTTTATCTGTCTATCTATATATTGTCTCTCGTGAGCATTATGTGATCCACACAACACAATGTTTTCTGCTCGAGGCCAAGTCATCTATTTTAACCTCTACATCGGACCTTGCGACCTCCACATTGTTTCTTAGAACTCAGTATATTACAACAACACTATTCTGTAGCCTACACAATACCGAGACCGCACATAGAGGTCGTTTAAATTCTGCCTGGCGTAATATTATCTTCGATTGCACTCCAAGACAAAGGCAAGTAATATATAATGAACTGCATTGGCTTGAAGTTGCGAGTAAGTCAACGTAATGAATATTAACGATTTCCTTAATCGCTGTTGAATCATCATCATCAATCATCAGCATCATCATCATCATCATCATCATCATCATCATCATCATCATCATCATCATGATCAATCATCATATCATCAATCATCATCATCAAATATCATCCATTTCCATCAGATGATGATATGATAGAGTTCATTCCCATCTTCAGTTAATCACCTTCAAAAACTTTAGGTGAATTAATAAAAATCTCCATGATCATCCATTTCCATGCATTCCCATCTGCAGTAAATCACCTTTGAATTGTTGACTGAAGGGTAGTTAACCACATTTTAAAAATATCTTTATGTTTTACACTGTTAAATAGTCTTGGCTAAGTCGAAATTGAACGGAACACCCGTATAGCGCCAGTCACGAAATCCAGATAATTCGCAATAAGAGACTGAATAAATCAACTATCATCACCTTAAGGCTTGACGCAGGCACCCTTTTGTGAGGTAGAATACTTAAGAAGAACAGTCACCAAACCCTGTAGAAGGTTGTACATGAATGTCAATAACCCTTCATCATTATCATCATGATTTGCCATTGTCATGTTCGTTGTCGTCAAGAAATAATCGCCATGACCTTTGTCGCATTAATCACCAATTTCGTCAACACTGTTTGTGGATGGGTTAGCTGAATTGGTGGTCAATCAATCGCTCGACTGAACGACTGATTGATTGATTGATTGACTGACTATTCATCTGTTTATTTTACACAGAGTTGTGAAATCAATCAACCATGCCGAATGAATTGGACTTGCCTGACCTTCCGGAGGGGGTCAAATCGGTGTACATTAAGGAACAGAGAGTCTTCGACGGTATAACGTTTCCGTTAATTTTGAGTCCAGCTGAAGCTTTCAAGGACAAGGACGTCCACTTCTGGAATGACTGGGTGAAGAAGAACCTCAAGGTCATCGAGGGTCTTCTCCTCAAGTACGGGGCAATCCTCTACCGCGGATTTCCCTTAGATACTCCGAAAGAGTTCGACCAATTCGCCAAGGCCTACGACTACAACCCATTCCTTAACGTGTACGGTTTGGGTGTGAGGACAAACGTAGTGGGCAATGTCTACACGGCCAATGAGTTGCCTCCAGGTGGTAAAATTCCATTCCATCACGAGATGGGACATGTCAAAGATCACCCTCTCATTCTGTTCTTCTACTGCGACCTTCCAGCCAAGGAGGGAGGCGAAACTCCTCTCGCCCTATCGAACGTCATCTATCGCAAGATGTTAGAGCGTGAACCCGATTTCGTCAACCGCCTCGAGAAGGAAGGGTTGCGCTACATGAGGGTCGCCCCAGATGGAGATGATCCCAGCACTTCATATGGACGGGGTTGGCAGTCAACGTTCTTCGCCTCTAGCAAAGAGGAAGCCGAGGAGAAGGCAAAGGCTTCCGGTTATGATTTCGAATGGTTCGAAGACGGATCAATGAAAACGTTAACCGAAATACTACCAGCGATCCGCGTCGATAAGAGAACGGGAAAGAAGATGTGGTTCAACTCGGTCTTCACGTATGCCGTTGTGTTACAGCATGAGCGTAACTACGACACAGTAGGAGTGATCTTTCCCAACGGTGACACAATCAGCGATGAGACTCTTGAGGTTTTAAAGGAGGTCATGGATGAGTCGAAAGTGTCCTTCAAGTGGCAACACACAGATGTCATCATGATTGATAACAGGGCCGTGCAGCACTCCAGAAGCGATTTCTTCGTTCCACCAAGACGCATAATGGTCAGTCTATTCAAAGACAACCAGGGACATATTTGAAAAAAATCGAAGACTGGTCTTTGGCGACGATTGTCTCGTTAATAACTTTATCTTTTAATGAGAAACAACTGTGAGCCATAATGCAACAAAGAACAGAATTTGACTTTATGTTACAATTTATGCTTGAAGACATTAATATTTATAAATGTCCTTTATACTCATAATTACAACTTATAATATTCAATAGTAGATATACATATAATAGCATCACGTGGAAAAAATGACTCGGAGTTTCGTATTATGTCAATCACGTAGCTCTGGGTGCGAAGGCCCGGTTTGTTCAAAGCGAAAGGCCTATGGGGTCCAGAAACAGTTACGAAGTCACGAGCTGGAAACTTTTAAACAGCAATGATCAATTTGTTTAAAAAAGTGTTAGTTAGGTGTTTTCTGAATGTCAGCGTCATTGATGAGTCGTTTAATTCTATGTTCATTGGCCCAGGTACACTTAAACCATCGAGATATACGGCCCTTCTGGATCTGCCAATAATTACCCAGCTACATGTAAATGAGTCTTTGGTAATCTTCTTCACCGCCCAACAGCTCGACGCTATGTTAAGAATATCACTATAAAAGCCTGAACATTATCTTTCCTATTCATCATTGTCGTTAATTTTCTATATAATTACAATTACCTAGAATAGTGCAACACAGGAAATTTGTTGATTGTTCCAACAGGGCAAAAAATTTGGATGGGTCCAGGTTTAGGTTATTTATAGTTTAGGTTATTTATAGTTTGTGATAGTTCCTTCAATGAGGCAATCTTCTCCAATCAGAGGAAGTCCAAAATCCCCCAGAAGGTCGTTGGCTTCTCTCAAAGTATCTTCGTCAAATCTTGATGTTGGAAAATTCTTGAGATACGCCCTAGAAAACGGAGAATTCCTCTGTGAGTCATTTTCTAATCCGGTCAAAAACTTCTTCAAGTACGCCTCAGATAGTCCACAGTACTTGAGAATTTCCATTCCGGAGCTGATTCTATTCGTTAGTATATCTTCGTAGCGTATGGCATTGATTGGGAATCCCTGCTGGCGAAAATTTATGTAGTATTTGCAGCATTGGATGAAGAGAAACAAGCCACAGCTGAAGTCGTTTAGTCGGATCTTGTCTTTCTTCGGATAGCTTTTAAAGTTCATCATTTCGAGAAACTTCTCTCGAAAGTACGGCAATCGTTTTGCAAGCCAGACAAACATCCAGAGAGCAGGAAGTACTTGAATAAGACGAGTAACAGACTGTGAAAGTTTAACGATGTCTCGATACATGAAGAGCAATCTGGCTTTCGGATAGACTTCGGCTAGAACTGGTAACAGCTCAAATGTAGGTGCATATGCCTTAATAAAGTACAGCTTTGGATTCCAGGTAGCGTGAGGCCGGCAAGTCCAGCGCACCAGATCACGGGCTAGTTCTCTCATTTTCAGACCATTATGATTTTTATGGTAGAGTTCCCACAAGGCGTTGAGGGAGTCTGGCTCTGAGATTGACATGCACTGGCCCGTGTTTTCCATCATTTGCACCAGAAGAGTTGATCCACATCGACTGGTTTTAAAAAGGAAGACGATATCTGCCTTCGGATCTCCAAGCTCCTCGGCCATTCGATGAAACTGTTCAAGCGGAACGAGCAACAGCTTTCGACCGAAAATCACTTGAGCGAGTCGAATAAATGGAGCGTACTCCATCCTCCACAACTCCATTTCCTTTCGACTCGCTTCGACAAACATGGCGTACTCTCCGGAAATCCCCAGAAGCGTCACGTGATCGTTTTCAAATACATAACGCGGATTTTCGAATCGTTCGTGAATGGTAAGAAAGTCATTCGCGGAAATCGAATTCGTATAGTTGAATTTATAGTAGAAGAAGATTCGAAGAACTTGGACACAATTGTCGTAATTTTCATTCTTCTTGGATAGGAGAATTTTCCTACTTGTTCCGTTTAGGTTCCAGAGAAGGCGTTGTGCTTTTGTAAAGAAAAATTGTAGAGTCTTAAATCCGCAGAGAAGAAGAACGTTTTTAAGAACGAGAAGGAATCCAGATCCAACGGGAATCATCCTGGCGAAATCAGGAACTCGGAATAAGTGATATTATGAAACCGGAGTCATCGCAAAAACAGAAATTGGATGAGGAAGTTCAGCAGGATAAAGTGATCCCAGTTCAGACAGTTTCTGTGTTAAGGCTGACTATACGGATAATTGATAACTGATAATTGAGTCAGTTCCCGACGTCCTATTTACAGTAGGTTTGATGATACATGCACAATGTATGAAGCTTTATACTCACGTAGGCAATAGTTTGCATATTATACGCCTAAACATGCGTCCACCAGTGTTCTGATACGGCCTTAACGACGAACTAGATTGTCGATGCAAAACACTTGCTCATCACTTACTTGAGTCGTCTTCCGCATCAGTTATTTTAATGTCAAGTTAGACAGTTCATAATAATATTATGTTCTAGTTTACATTCCCGCAACCACAGTCTCGTCTTTGCCACCGTTTTGTTTGCGGTTGAACCAGCAGCAAAGAAATTTCTAATTAACATTGCCATGACGTTCAATAGAGTCAATAACTTTTAATTAGTTCCGTGAGTTATTTTCGCGCTGTAAATGATAACTTTAGGAAATGTTGAGTTTCACTGACCTCCTGTTCTGCTTTATAATTATTCATGCAGTCAGAATCTAATTATCGTCACAGTCTCGTTGGCGACATTTCAATTAAAAGTCGGCATGAGAAAAATAGTAATTAACGTTGCCATGACAGTTCGAATGAGATCAATAATTTCTCATTGAATTTAAAGTCTGTAGTTCCATTTAACCCTCGGGCTACCAAGGGGGGTGGTTACCACCCCCTAGGTTTGTTTCATCTCAAACTTTTTCCGTATGGAATAAACATTTGACCTTTTAGGTAGCTGTAGGGGGTTCATTTACACACGTTTTGAGGTAAAATGTGAGATGATATCTCACACTGTTCAAAAGTTATACCCAATATACCCGAGGTACCAGAGGGGGTGGATACCACTCCCCTCTAGAATTTCGACTATATCGTATCCGTCATTTAATATTAAGAGACACAAATTATACCATTCTATAGAGGGAATGTTGGGCTACATTTCTATGGTCACTGAGTTGACCTGAGACAACCGGAAGTGCTCAAAATAAATAATAATACGCGTAATTTGCGTGAAAAATGGCTGAATGGAAGCACTCCCCCTTAGTTTTTGTCTGTAGCGTATTCATTTGTCTTCCTAGAAGAGTAACAAAGATACCATTCTTTAGAGGGAATGAAGGGCTTCATTTCCATACCTATATCTTTGTCTTTTGAATACCGGAAGTGATCAAAATAAATAATAATACGCGTAATCTGTGTGAAAATGGCTGAATACAGCATTACAACGTAAACCGATATATATGTATTAGCGTGGTCCAAGATTACATGTGAAATTTTTTTTCTTTAATAATGCTGCTCCACAAGGCTGCCCTTATTCCATATGGTTGTAGGTATCCTCATGCAAAATTTGAACTGAATTGGAACATGTTTAGAGGTACCAACCAAATAGCACCTCAAATATGAATGTTCGAGTTTCGGCGTTCGAATTATAAAGGATTCTCACTTTACATCTTGACATTGCACAATAATTATTTACCTATTGGTTAGATTTGCAGTGAATATGGACTGTTTCCTGAATCTGATTTTGATGTTTAATGTTTTGTATATTCATGATTAATTAGCAGTAAAATATTCAGTCACCAGATGGTGACTGTGTTGGCAATCACAATAATAATTATATTCCAATAGACAAGGCTACACAACGACCAAATATTTCAAGTATTGCAATTAGTTTAAATAATTACTATTTTTGAACTTAGATTTAAGTACACAATTTAATCAACTGTAATTTAAACAACAAAAACCTTGCTAGAAGCTACCACATTGTAGTTAACAGTAAAAATTATAAATGAAACAATTATTGGTAAATTCAACGTATTAAAATTCTAAAAGAAATAAATGTGCAAAGTTTATTAAGGTGTAGCTGTCTTATTCATTTATTAGTAATATCTATGATACTGATCTTGATGAGTAAGCAGTGTATGAACTAAGATCACATAACTAGCCTAAATATATTTTTTCATGTGCCATTGTGCCTTTGCAATAAGTATTGAGAAGATTTGACATTAATGACATAACTGACTGAGCGACTGTTCTAAATAATGCAATACATAATTATATTTCAATTATTCTGGTTAATAGTTATTTTAAAAAGTAGTTTTAAATATTTAGATTCTATAATTTTTTTATTTTATATTTAGATAAAATTATGTTTGATAGTCATGGCATTAGCAATGACCGAGAGTTCGCCACTAGCATGGCTAGCAGGGAAACCTGAAATGGATATCCTTACATCTGGATTGCCAATCAATAGAGCTATTTTCAAAAACTTTCTGTTTCACCATCTCAAAGAGGGACTAACAATTGTGCAAAGTGTTAAAGTGACAATAGATGCTACCCTAGCCATCAGTGGCTCTGGGCAAAGGTTCGGATTCCAGCCCAGTAAGCAGACTGTAGTACAAAAAGCTGTGCAAAATGTACGACGAGTATTGTGTGCTTAAAAGGCACCGTTTGACGTAAGGCTAATCTGGATAAACTGCACGCTATCTCCACAAAAGATGCTCTTCATGCCATGAAAAATGGGGAAGACAAAACATTTCTCCAGATGCAAAAAGAAGACACATCAACTTCCAGCACATCTGGCATAGACAGATGTTTGACGACTAAGGAGACACAGAAAAACTTCAGAAATGCCCAGCAAGTGGCCAAAAAGTAAAAGTGTGTTAAGAGCACCCAAGAGACTTCCATCATTCCATCTACTTCTAACCTGCTCACAACAAATTGTATTGTATTGTATTGTATTTGAACACTTGTTATAGCGCCTCTACCAGATTTCCCATTCAGAGGCGCTCCCGACTACTGCGCGAACGCTGAATCGGAGTTTCACGCCGAAGCGCATGAGCAATTGCGAGTGAAGGACTTGCCCAGGGTCCCTACGCAGCGACTTTGAGGTGAATTCGAACCCGCAACCCTCCAGCTGCAAGGCACCGAACATACCCCTAAACCACCGCGCCCCAGTATATTGTTATGTGTTGTATTGTGTGTTGTATTGTACTCCACGTTTATAATGCGACCGAGCCACCCGCAGTAAAGATCCGAGAAATTAATCTCTGATAAACCGACCCGACCGGGAAGCGAACCCAGGGCGCCGACGTGACGAGCAGGCTACCAACCCACTCGGCCACTCAGGATTAGGGTGGTCCTTAGCTCCATGTAACGGAAATTTTTGATGAATTTTAAAGGAGGCACCCTTCCAACTTATTGATTTAGGTACAAAAATATGTATATTGAAAAGTTTGTAAAGATTTTATAAGTTTTAGAGGTTGCTACCGGACCGAACATAATCAAATTGTAAAAAAATCCGCTGATAAAACATTGAATATTGCATAGTGTGTACTATTCTTATGCAAAATTCAAAATATTCTGGTGGACAGTGGTATTTAATATTTGGGTCAATACACATAAGTGAACATGAAAATGTTGAGTTCCGATTAATATTTAATATATTAATACATCAGTGTCTTTTTGTTCCTGTCTGGATATCTTTGACGATATTCTTTAACAATCAACCGCAGAAACTGCTTCTGATCCTCGCTATTTGTTGGAAGCTTGTAATACTTGCACACGAGTGCCACTCCACGCTCTGCTATGTCATTCATAACTCTTATTAAGCTGGCTGTGGGTTTTTACTAACTTGCAGTTGTTATCTTTTGGCCAAGCATCAACATCTTGTTGAAGGAAACTTGATGGATTGCCTGTAATGCTGAAGAATATTCTAGTCTTTTCCCTAAAAAAATCTTCCAGTTGCTTCGAGCTGATCAATGTTCTCTTTTGAGGATGTTGATGCCAGTTTTGTCCAGAGCAGCAACCATTTGGTGCTTGGTATCATTGGAGTTATAAATGTCATGAGAGTATGCATAAGCCAGCAATTCCTCCGACAGATGCTAGAGGTGACCCAGAAATTTTTTCATTGCAACCTCTGTAACTGCGCTATTTTTCTCTTTGTATCTGTCAGTGTCCTTCAAGAGTTCCAGGTCAATTCGAGAAGCAGATGGTGTATACGGTGCTTGAAACAAGACTTTGACATATTAACAACATTACAGTGAACAATCAGATGTTAGCTATCCTCTTTTCTTCTCTTCTTGTCAACTTGAACTGTCTCTTGAACATCAAAATCTTAAGACTGTAAATACTCCCGGCCATTCACCTCGCTCTTTGTAGTCCAGCTGGTGCTCTGAATGGTATGCCCCTGGAAGGCACTCCGCCCAAGACGGTTATGGTCAGCTCCAAGCTCCACCAGTTCGCGATAGTCGTCCGTGGTTGGTATTGTTGAAGTTGACTCTCAGCAAAGGCAATAATCTCTTGATTCACAGGAAATTGCACCGTGAAAAACTAATCGGCTGTTACTGTTTCCTAATTTGATCTGTCTATAAGTTCCCAGCTTTTCTGGAATCTCTTTAAAATCATTACCGGTATGTCTGGACCTTTGGATGGATCACGAGTTAGTATGACCAATGCCTCCACAGAGTCCATTATTTCTAGTATGAGATGGTGACATGCACACCACAACATATTCTTGTCAAGTGTCTGCTCCAACAGGATGCAGCCAGCCACCATTTTTGGTCCAATGTTTACTTTCCTTTTATGTACAGCACTGTCTCTCTCTTCTTGCCAAAGTCCTATCAACACAACACATCTTATCTGGGTCCCCTGCGTGGGCTGTGTTAATAGAAACAGTCTGCCCCTTCAATGCTGCTATTTGCAAGGTTTGGGCATGTGCAATGTCACACAAATCCTGTAAACCTGATTCTCATTCTTCTTCTTTATTCTTTAGCACTTCTGGTTGTTTTGCTTGTTCTCCTTATTTCCCTAATTTTTTAATAGTTTTTGAAGAAACCTTTAATTTTTCTTAGAAAGCGTTGGATGTCTTTGCGCAAACTTCGAGAACATGACTGGCTATACGGAATTGTATTGTATTGTATCGATCAATTTATATGACAAGCATCTGCTACTAGGCCTATTTGATTGGTTGTTTTATACAATCGTAAAACACTGTCAAGATTTCTTCTTTGCTTTGTAGCTTTGTATTACTGAATGTATTATTCCTGACCTAAGTCACACACGTGTCTTTGTATCTTGTATCTTACAGTGTATCCAATTAGCTAAAACCTAATTCTAGACTTTCCTGTCAGCTTAAAAGGTACTATTTCAGCATTGTTTTGCTAACTGATATAATATATTCGTTCGTAATGACATTTAACATAAGCTAGCGCAGAGAGCGCCTCTGAATAGATATCTCGAAGGGGCGCTATATAAATGTTCAATTACATTACATTACTATACTTGCAAAGATCAAGTTGACTAGATACAAACCATGCAAGTCGTAACATTTTATGGCATAATAATTTACAAGCGTCAATAACAATGACTATTCGCTTGTATCAATTACCGCTCAATGTTAGCTGTCCATGGCAAACTTTCAGAGCCGGTAGCGACCTCTAGATATTATTATTTTGAGCTGAAAAAATTACAGAATTGTTTTCTCATTCATAGAAACCAAACTAGAGGGTGCCCCATGAAAAAAGTCAAAGTTGATAACTAAGGACCACCCTACTCAGGATCCAGGAAGAAGCCAGGGCTTATTAATTTTGTCAAAGGGGTTGGCTCTTTGGCTGTTGGACCCATCTTTTCAGGCCCACAAAGAAAAAGTCAGACTCTCAAGGTCGTCAATGATTGTGCAGAAAGATTGTGCAGAAAGAGGGGTTGCACTTATCCAGGGGTTATATAATGCAGCCTTGACAAAGGATGAAACTCAAAAGCAATATCTATTGCAGCCAATGTCCAACCTCGGAAGAGAATTTCCATTCCCAATGTAAGGAGATCTCAGTCTAAAATTTTAAGAACAATAAAGAACATCTACAATTTTTTATGTTATGATTCAGCTTTTAAGACTGTCATTGATTCGACATTAGTTTAATAGCTTTAATAGATAGATTCTCATTTTTCATGACAATATCTGTTTAAAGCTGATAATTGTACTCGATGTACCGTTGAAAGGCGATTTTTTAAATTTTTCGATGTTTAATTAAAAAGTTGCAGAAAGTTGGTACCAGTAAACAGTGTTCAATTTTGTTCAAATTTGGCAAGTAAATCACTAATAGCATATGGAACAAGGGCAGCCTTGTGGAGGATTGAATTTCCAAACTTTATATTCTTGGACCACACTAATATGTATGGATATATATGTATGGATGTACATTTATACTATATAAACATGTGTAGGGATGATTGTGTGTATCTTTTATACATAAGATTAGTTTCAAAACACACATAATCTTATATTTGTTTATCCAAAAGTACAAAATGTACGCAATAATATAAAATATTGCTAATTAATGGGTTCCGTTGTTAAAAGTGATGTAATTTCGAGTTGCATTCACATAAAAGTACAACTAAATATACCATTCTGTGCAGAAATGCTTTATATTACAAGTTATGATATGTGAAACCAAACACGAAATCCAGGGGGGTGGTAACCACCCCCTTGGTAGCCGATGTCACAAAAAAAGCTTGGTAGCCCTAGGGTTAATTAGTTGCAAAATATTACATTACAAGTTATGCTATATGGTAAAAACGATTTTCTAAATTAATTAGATACAATTTGACAATATCCCTGAAGTATATCAGAAGTAGGCCTGCACTTTGAAATGACATTTGATATCACCGCGCTCTGATATGATACTTATTCCATTGAACAATGAAAATAATTGTTTTCACTTTGAAATATTTTTCACGTTTGAAGCTTGCGCTGAGAGTGTACATGCTTTGAGCATCAAAATTTCACTTTGATATGACATTCCTTGAACTTTGACAGTCCACTGCAATCTATTATGCTATACTATGCTATCCAATTGCGCATTTATATAAATTGTTTTTACTTTTAGATGATGTTCGTTGAAAATCTTAGATAAAATCATCTGTAAGAAATTCGTTTTTACCACACAACTTAACTTAACATACCAAGGGTTTTAAGTGGCTCAGAAGACAGTCATGTAGTCTGTGAAAAACAACTGCAAATCATTTTGGAGCGCTTAACCCTAGGGCTACCAAGCTTTTTTTTGTAACACTGGCTACCAAGGGGGGTGGTGGTTACCACCCCCTGGATTTCGTGTTTGGTTTTACATATCATAACTTGTAATATAGCATTGGATTCAGCATTAATTTCTGCACAGAATGGTATATTTAGTTGTAGGTATGCAAATGAAGCCCTTCATTCCCTCTAACGAATGGTATCTTTGTTTCTCTTCCAGGAAGACAAATGAATACGCTACAGACAAAAACCTAAGGGAAGTGCTTCCATTCAGCCATTTTTCACGCATATTACGCGTATTATAATTTATTTTGAGCACTTCCGGTTGTCTCAGGTCAACTCAGTGACCACAGAAATGTAGCCCCACATTCCCTCTATAGAATGGTATAATTTGTATCTCTTAATATTAAATGACGCATAAGATATAGTCGAAAATCTAGGGGGGTGGTATCCCCCCTGGTATCTCAGGTATATTGGGTATAACCTTTGAACGGTGTGAGATATCATCTCACATTTTACCTCAAAACGTGTGTAAATGAACCCCTACAGCTACCTAAAAGGTCAAATTTTTATTCCATACCGAAAAAGTTTGAGATGAAAAAAACCTAGGGGGGTGGTAACCACCCTCCCCTTTGGTAGCTCGAGGGTTAATAGCCCAATCTTCGTAGCCTCCTGTTAAAAGCTGTAATAGTGTCCACTGAGACAGTTCTATCATCCAAGCCAATTCCACAAGTCTACAACTCTTGCACTGAAGAATTTCTGCCCTAATGCTCCTGTCGGCTTCTTAAACAGTTAATGCAGTTGGACAGCTGGACTGGGAGCGCCTCTGAAGAGGATTCTTGAAGGGGCGCTATATAAATTCCTGAAATGAATGAATGAATGCCTGTGTTCCCAAATTGCCTTGTTTGGTGCAAATTCAAAATGCTTCCTTTACAGTGATAGTCTTTTACGCTTGGATCTACTCTGTTCCTTCTTCTCTCCAATGTTATTAGTCCACACCTGCTCCCTGTAGCCTAGCTTAGTCTAATGTTCTGTAGCCTACCTTGCTGGGGTTGCCAGCTTGTTTATCAAATAAACCTTCAACCTTTGTTCATAGCTCAAATTCTCGTAGCCCTGAATCAACTATGCTGTGTAGCATGAAACGACTGCAAAAGAGACAAAAACCCACTTACAAAGCAAAAACACAAACAAACTTAAACATTGCCTTGTTTGCTAATTACTTAGATGAATAATTAGGTACTTTTAAGACTATATTGTAGACCCAAATTGTGAACAGCAAGAAAGATATAAATGCAAGAGAGACAGACGGACAGAGAGACATACAGACAGATAAACAGACTGACAGATTAATAAGGGCAGTAAGCCGAGTACTGATGGATTAAGTGTAGGCTGGCTACAGGAACGAGGAAAGGAGAAACCCCTAAGCTCTACTGTACGTGCTTCACCAAATACATGTACCTGGCCAAAATTGGTCGTCTTTTGTACAGGCTGCCTTTGGATCAATAATTAGGTCATCAGCTGGGTATTCTGAAAACTATAGACTAGGCTCTTACGCATCAAGAGTAGTTAAAGAGATGCTTTCTGTACGGAACGTTTGACTGAACAAACATCTTCATCGTGTCTTCCTACAACTGTTGATCGTGTTCAGGGGGTGGGGCCGCCTCCAAGCGGTCAGTCTGCCGAGGGCAGCCGACAATCAACCAAAACTTGTGGGACCAGGTTTCATCACAGCCTCCTTCGTAGGTCCTTCCCTACAACTGCAGATCGACAGAAGTCCCTACAAATAAAAGACAAAATGCAATAACAACTGACAACGTTTTCTAAGATACAATGATCTGTGAACGATTTTCAAAGGTCTGAATTTGCTCCCGATGTCAACAATGACTAAAATGCTTTGGACAATAGACAATAGGTTTACAACCTAGATATGCATAAACTTTGTAGCGTGGCAAATTCTTTATAAAGCAGCTGAAGTTTTTTCGGAAGCAAAAAAAGTTAAAAATTTTGTCCAGTGTTATTGTCCACAAGTCAAAGAACCTAAACTTCTCACACAGCACAATGGGCTTTGCTTGAGTTCCAGATAGATAATTTTTAAACTTCAACTTTATACTCTGCAACCACCATATTGTTGCCTGAAGCTCAGTATACAAAAACCAATGCGAAACTGTTTTTTGCTGTATACTCGAAGCCGCACATAGGGATTGTTTGAGCTCTAATTGCATAAAGTTTAGTACTCCAAGTAAGTGCATTCTATATAGACTTACGATGTGAATTTAAAAATGTTATGAACTTATGATAATTTTCATAACATTCATTAATTTATATGGTCATATATCAATGTACTGAACGTAAACGAAAATATTTAATCCTTTAATCAACTTCATACCCCTGTTCACTGCGGATATGCCTTTCCTATTTACTAAATATGGAACAACTGACCGCCTTTATGCTGATGATACCCAAGCTTTTGTGCATAGTCCACCGACTGAGCAACTCTCCATAGTTCGCTCCATTGACTCGCTCGCTCATGACTTACACCTCTGGATGTCGACAAACCGTCTTTGCCAAAATGCAGATAAAAGACAACTGATTTTGTTTGGGACTACGCAACAGCTTGCTAAGCTTGATTATTCGTTGTTGACTGAGATGTTCCCCTCTTTTACCTATTCTTGCAGTGTCAGGAACTTCGCCGTCCCTCTTGACTCCTCCCTATCTTGCACTGAACACATAATTATCGAGTCTCGCTCGCTCATGCTTTCTTTTCAACTGAGGCGGCTGAGAGCTATCAGACGATCTGTTTTGCCCTCGGTCTTTACAACTATCGTCCATGCATTCATCTACTCATCTGCTCTCGCATAGACTACTGCAACTCACTCCTTACAGGCCTCCCTAAGCTGCGCCTCACCCCTCGTCGGTTCTAAATGCTGCAGCCAGGCTCATCTCCCGTCTTCCTAAGTTTGCTCATATCCTTACCTAGCCTACATGTCTGAAGTCCTACACTGGCTCCTATAAATTTACGCATTCGCAATAAGATTCTTTTTTCTGGTGTCAAAATCTCAGTCAGGCCTTTCCCCTAAATAGCTCTCTGACTTTTTGCGAAAACATTTTTCTGCTACCTCGCTTCGTTCCTTGCGATCTACGGACCGATACGATCTTTTGTCCCTCGGACAACATCTGTTATTTGCTGTTGTGAACCTTTCTGCTTGGAATGATCTTCCTCCTCAGCAGCGGCAAAACTATTATCTGGGTTATCCTCCTCATCTGTTCATTCTCTGAAGACGTTTTTTCCCCCCCGGGGCTTCTACACTGAGAGCGCCTCTGAATAATCCATAATGTGAGAGGCGCTTTAAAAATGTTCTGATACAATACAACACAACTTAAAATAAGTTCGTAATTTAACGGAACATTATTTTGTATTAGCGTCACTCACGAACTCCAGCTAATGCGATATAGGCATTGAATAAAATATCATTTTCACCTGACCTCAATCTCGTGATTACACAGTGATCATAATGATCATTTGGTAATCGATGCCATGATTGTTGTCATAACCGAATATTAACCCTATTAACGTATTGGTCACCATTTTCAATAATTATCAGTCTCAGTAAACGAAAAGGTGATAAACGGTTTGCTGGTTATGTAGTTGGACAATCAATCGATCTAACAATCGATCGAATGATTTATTGACTCAATGACTTATTGATTGAGTATTTTTATCTGATTATTTTCCACAGCGTGGTTAAATCAATCAATCATGTCGATTGAAACGGAAATAATCGACCTTCCGGATTAAGTGAAATCGGTCAACATCAAAGAACAGAAAGTCTTCGACGGTCTACCATTTCCACTAATTCTTAGTCCAACCGATGCCTTTAAGGACAAGGACGCCCAGTTCTGGAATGAATGGGTCAAGAAGAACCTCAAGATCATCGAGGGTGTTCTCTTCAAGTATGGAGCGATCCTCTTTCGAGGATTTCCCTTAGACACACCGGAAGAGTTCGACAAGTTTGCCAAGGCGTACGGCTACGATCCATTTCTCGACGTCGGCGGATCAGGTTTGAGATACAGCGTAGTTGGCAATGTCTACACGGCCAGTGAGACGACCCCTGCATTAAAACTTCCACTACATCATGAAATGGCGCACATCAAGGACTACCCTTACATCCTGTTTTTCTACTGTGATATTCCAGCCAAAGAGGGAGGCAACACCCCAATCGCCATATCGAACGTCATCTACCGTAAGATGTCAGAGCGTGACCCTGATTTCGTCCGCCGCCTCGAGAAGGAGGGAATGCGCTACTCCAGGGTGGCCCCAAATGTAAACGACGAGAGAAATCCATACGGACGGACCTGGCAGTCAACGTGCTTCACCTCTAATAGAGAGGAGGCCGAGAAAAATATCAAGGACCTTGGTTTCGATTTCGAGTGGCTCGAAGACGGATCGATGAAAATCACAACCGAAATATTACCTGCAATACGAGTCGATAAGAGAAGTGGGAAGACGATGTGGTTCAATTCATCTTTCCATTTTTCAATAATTGGGCAGTACAAGGGCGACACTAACAAATTGAGAGCCAAATTTCCCAACGGAGATACCGTAAGCGACCAGACGATTGAGATCCTGAATCAGGTCATGGACGAGGTCAGAGTTTCCTTCAAGTGGCAACACACAGATGTCGTAATGATTGATAACCGGGCCGTTCTGCATTCCAAGGACGGCTACACCGCTCCTCCAAGGAGAATATTGGTCAGTTATTTCAAGGATCATCAGGGTCCTATTTGAAACCATCCAGGAGTGATCACTAGTGACGACTGTGACGTCAGTAATGTTATCTTTGAATGAGAAACAACTGCCAATTTTGATTCAGTAAAGAAGAGAAAATGACTTAAAATGATAATAATATTATATTCATGCATACAATTTAATATTTCTAAAAGTCAATAAATACTTTTAAGTGCCACTTGCTTAATGTGAATACTTTGTAGTATCTATAGAATACCATTTACTGCTCATAAGTACCATATCGTGCTATACATTACTAGATAGCCTGTAAATGATAAATTTAGGAAAAGTTGAGTTTCCTGCTGTTCTTGTTTATAATAATTATAATTATTCATGCAATCAATGTTTAATTTTCGTCACAGTCTCGTTGGCGACGTTGGTCGATGAGTTTTCAATTAACAGTCGACAAGAGAAAAATACTAATTAACTTTGCCATGACAGTTCGAATGAGATCAATAATTTCTTGTTAATTCTACAATCCTTAGGAATACTGTGAATAATAATAGTAAGTCGAGTTACACTGACCTGCAATATTGGTTGCGTTCGTGAATAAGCTGGTGCCCTGCGCTTGGCTTTCGAGAGGCGCCTTAGAAGTTTGGAGATTACGATTGCGATTGGTCAAGTATTTGACCCACTTGTGTGAAAGTATTGCTGCTGACAGAATAACTTATCAGTTACTTATTTACTTTACATAATCACTTACATCTTTTCTATCTTTATCTGGCTCAATTTGCTGAATTGAAATTATTCATGTTACTGCACTTATCTTTCAAGTTAATCAACTGGTGATGTTTACTAACGCCTGAGAAAGTGCCTAATTGTTTATTAGAATTAAGTACACAACGTGTGTATATTGAAACAAATATTTTTCATCAAACAAAATAATACGTTAATGATTTCAAAGTCTGTAGTTGCACATGGGTGGGCCCGATAGCGCATTGGATGACACACTGGCATAGAGAGCGAGAGGTACCGAGACCGAGGTCCGTAGGCGGACATGCTTTGTAGGCTGCTATTAGCGCCGTGTATTGCAGGCTGTCTGTTCTGTTAGTAGTTAAGATTTATGTCTTCTGTCATTTGTGTTCTTGTGAATTGATTCAATTGCATAACTGTACACTGTAACCGGTTGCGGTTTGTCAACCGGATTGTTTCAATAAAGAATAATTATTATTATTTAATTAGTTGCAAAATATTACAGTACAAGTTATGTTATATTGTATGGTAAACACGATTTTCTAAATTAATTGGATACAATTTGACAATTTCCATGAAGTATCTCAGAGGTAGTCTTACACTTTGAAATGACTTTTAAGATTTGCTGCACTCTGAAATGATATTCCATTGAGCAATGAAATTAATTGTTTTCAATTTGAATTATGCACACATTTGAATCTTGAGAAGAGATTGTACTTGCTACTAATTCCTTTGAGCATCAAAATATCGCTGACATTCCTTGAGCTTCGACAGTCCAATACGCAATCCAATATGCTGCATTATGCTATTCATTTGCACATAAATCGATTTACATAAATCGTTTTTACCTTTAGATAATGTTCGTTGAAAATCTTAGATCTTTAGATAATGTTCGTTGAAAATCTAGATCAAATCATCTGCTAGAAAATCTTTTTTACCATACAACAATGTCACAATATAACAAGGGTTTTAAATGGTTCAATGTAATGTAAATATAAGAGGGTTTCTATTGCGACTGCATTATGGCCTCGACTATGCTCATTTAAAATGAATAATCGGGTGAGGTCCTTTACCACAGCTCGCCCGTTTCATTGGACGCCACGCCATTTAGGGTCCCCCTGCAAGGACCGTGCTAGCCCGATATTAAATTTGTTAAATAAGTAGACATTCCTTGACATTCCTACTTATGTAGTCTGTGTTAAAACCACTACAAATCAACTTGGAAAGCTTAATAGCGCAATTTTTCGTAGCGTCCTCCTAAAAGCTGTGATAGTGTCCATCGAGACAGTACTATCATCTAAACCAATTCCACAAGTCTACAACTCTTGCACTGAAGTATTCCTTCCCTAATCTTCCTTTCCGCTTCTTAACCTTTATTTTACCAACGTTCCATTTTTGGAACATAATTTGTAATATTAACAAAAATAATTCTGCCTTGATAAATTTATTATATTTGCACATCAAATGAAAGATCTAAGAATGGAGAATGTAAAACAGTGGTAATTTTGTGATTGACTTTTTTATTTTTGTGCTACAGATGCGTAATAATTTTGACGAATTTTGTGATTTTTGAAAAAATCTTTTTGGAAGTTGAAATAAATATTTGTGTCATCATTTTACAGTTGAGACATGTTGTATTATGTTGATTGATATCTATAGTCAGTGATAAAAATCAAAATGACTGAAAAATAAGCAAAACTCTAGAAGATAAAAACCAGTTTTGAAGCATGTTCCATTTTTGGAACGTTGGTGCACTCTCATTAGTATAATTCCAATATGAGGTGATTGTGTTCCTTGTTCATAATTTGCCAGTATTTAATGTTGAATTGTTGCATGTGTCATTAATTTTGTTTTAATATTATGTTTCATTTAATTTATTTTCAACCAGGGGCGTAGCCAGAAAAAATTTGGGGTTGTTAAGTTTTGGGGATTTCCATTGGAAATGGTCGAAAAGTTCAGTTTTTTGTATTTCGCATATAATTGCAAAGGAAAAATGTCGGCAATTTATTTAGGGTGACCCCACCCCGTAAAACCCCTTTAAGATGCCCATGTTTTAACACTGATATTGTAATAATTAGTACAAATTTTAAATTGAAGTAAGATTTAGTTTTAGAAAATAACGCAATAACTGCAACACTGTATCATACTCCAGCAAGCAGTGGCCATTGTGATGGATGATAGTTGCATGCTGGCAACCGAATCAGATGTATTTTGTGGAAGGTGAGCATCCAGTAGCCTTAATGGCTACAGAAGCCATAATATTACATGGAAGAAACTGGAAAGTGATGGTTCTTCTCTTTAGAAAACGAAAAATTGGAACACTCCATATAACTGGTGGGTCCCTAACTATGGACATCATGGGTTAGAGATGTTTATAAGAGGAAAGCCATCAGATTTTGTCAAAAGATCTGGATGTCTTATTCATGAATAGGATGTTCATCCATATCAAGCAACAATTTATTGTGGCACGAGTAGGCGACCCACATAAACCCCTTTTGGTGAGCGTATTGCCATGAATTTTGCCTAACTCATCACAGGAAACTATATCACATGCTATTATTTGCCAATCTTTTTACTAGTTACAGTCTTCTGTCTAAGCTGAGGTGTGGGGCAGCAGTCATTCAGAGGTGCCATTCCAGTTCGACCATCACGGACATCACGACGGTGATGGTCGAACCTAAACAGCACCTCTGAATTACAAGGAAATGTTTGCAAAACAGGAAAGAGGTACATTTGATTACACATGTCATGCCAAAATTGTTGTTGTTAGGTAGTCAGATAACAATGTAGTAGCGTTCTAGCAGTATAAATTCTGTAAATCCTGTGAAAAGTGCTCAGGCACGTCAAAGGTTGCCATGACACATTGCGATGGGATCGAGCAATACATTCCTCTCATTAGTCAGGATCGTTGTTTTTTTAATTTTTTGAAGAAAAACACTAACAAAAATGTGTCAGGTGCCTCAAGATACTTCAAGTGAACTGTTTTGAAAGTTTTCATACCTTTAAATAAACTGATTTTCAATAAATTATGCATAAACCAATATTGTATCGTATATTCATGTTGAACTGCCATTATAAAAAAATGCTAGTGGGAATGACCCAACGTTCCATTTTTGGAACATCCCAAAAATGACCTTAAATGTCAAATATCACTAAAAGCTTGTCATTTCTGTTTTAATACCATCAATATACAACACATATCTAAGGGCCATCTCAAAATTCCACCTAAAAAGCATAGTGGGTAAATAAAGGTAACAATAAATGTCTGCGTTCCCGAGTTGCCCTGTTTGGTGCAAATTCAAAGAGTGGCGCTTCCTTTCCAGTTATAATCTTTTACCCTTCATTCATTCATTCATTCATTCATTCCAAAGATTTATATAGCGCCCCTTCAAGGTTACTACTCAGGAGCGCTCTCCAACCCCGGCTGAAAGGATGGTTTTAAGGCTAGAGTAAAACGCATCTAAATGAACTCTAGGAATAAGGCGTAATGTTAATGGGAGCCCATTCCAAACCATGGGGCCAGCAACAGAGAAGGCGCGATGCTGTCTAAGAGCAGTTCGCGCACGGGAACAAGAAGTTCACCATGTGTGGAGGAGCGGAGAGCTCTACGTCCCTGCACATCCAAAGTAGAGCGACAGAGCTCTTGTAAATACACAGGAGCGGAACCTAAGAGGCACCGCCACACCAAAGCAGAAAGCCGGTACACAATGCGCTGCGGGATAGGAAGCCAGTGCAGGACATCCCTCATAAAAGCGGTGACAATTAGATCTCCTCTGCTCCTCCTTCTCCCTATGTTGTTAATCCACACCAGGCCTGTTCCTTGTACCTAAGTCCACTGTTCTGAACCTTTATGCGGTTTGCCATCTTTTTTATCAAATAAACAAATATACAACAATATTTTCAAATTTTCTTCAGAGCCCAATTTCTTGTAGCCCGAAATCAACAATGCTCTGTAGGCCTACCATGAAGTGGCTGCCGAAGAGACAAAACACTACAATAACCGACTTATAAAGCAAAAACACAAATATACTCAAATAGTCCCTTCTTTACTAATTTCTTAGATGAATAATTAGGTACTTTTATAGACTACGTAGTGTAGTCTGTAGATCCAAATTGGGAACAGCAAGAAAGATATACAAGAAAGAGAGACAGATGGACAGAGAGACATACAGACAGATAAACAGACTGACAGAATAATTTATAAGGGGAGGGAGTCGCTTACACAGTTTATGGGTTGAGTGCAGGCTGACCTACAGGTGGACCGAGGAAAGAAGAAACCCCTAACCTCTACGTGCTTCGCCAAAAACCTGATCAAAATTGGTCGTGTTTGTCCACGCTACCCCATGATCAGTAATTAGGACATCGGCTGGGTATAAACTAGGCTCTTAAGCATCAAGGATAGTTGAAGAGGTTGCTTGACTGAATAAACAACATCTTGATCGTGTCTTCCTAAAACTGCTGACCGGTTTGGGGGTAGGTCACCCCTTAGCGGGCGATCGGCAGGCCATCCGGCCAAGGGCAACCGACCATCAGCCAAAACGCACGACCAGGTTTCATCATAGCCTCTTTCGGAGGTCAACAGAAGTCCCTACAAATAAATTAAAGAAATACATAACAACTGATAACGTTTTCTAAGAGACAATGATCTGTGAACGAATTTCAGGGTCTGGATATTGTTGAATTTGCTCGCGATGTCAACAATGACTAAAATGCTTCAATGGACAATAGGTCTATGAACTTTGTAGCAGTGATTGCAGTTTATGAACTGTTGCCTCGGGTTATCAAATGTAGCGATAGTTTTCGACAAGCGTGCCTCCCCATCAGCCCAGAGATTGAGGTTGAAGTTCTGTGATCGNAGCTATCACCGCGGTTGCACCGGTGTCTTTGCACCATAACTGATTAAGACCTTGCGCTTTGGCGAAGTCGTCCGGATATTTCAGCAAACCCAGCATCGTCGTTGCTTGTCCCGGGTGATATACCGTTTCGATTTCTTGGCTCGATAGGGTATACCCGATTTGGCTGAAAAGATGCATGAGTCCGTTGTTGGCGATGGCTACTGCGTTGGCGTTGACGTACGCCGCTCCATCCGCTGCTTTGACTAGCCTACCTTCGATCAGCAAGTAAGACTCGGAGGGGTGGCAAAATAGATCTTGCGTTTCGATATTGATTCGAATCTCACCGGCTGAGTTTCGCTCTCGCCGCCGGTTCGTATTCATGCCATTCGTATTGTTCGATTCCTTCGTCGACCGACGAGACTTCTGTAAAGTTTAGAATATCAGACTGCATTTTATTTTACTGAGGATTATAATTTCAAGTATCTATCACGCGATTTTCAATCCAGCTCCGTTGTTGATGTGACGCACGAGATCACGAATGGACACGGCATTCGAAGAAGAAGGCTTTCCGAGTCCGTTACCGGCTAGTATATTATTAATATTAGTTTCAGACCCTACGCTCTTATCGATTAGTCGCGTCAAGATAGCCGCATTCTCTCTCGTAAGCGCTGGCGGCGGTACACTGCTTTCTGCTCTTCCTCTGTTGCCGTAACCGTTGGGGATGACCTGTTCTTCATCAGTCTCCGTTTGTCGACATTCTCCTCCATCTTGGAAAAGGCATGTTCACCAATTGACTGAGATGTTCCCAGAATCTCTCTTACAGCGTTCTCATCGTAGTCATCCTCCTCCTCATCATCGATCTCCTCCCCTGTACAATATAACATAGGAGCAACATTCAATTTACCTAGCTCCTGTTGTACCAGATTAAAGCAATATACTTCAAACAATTTCAGCTTCTACTATATTTCTAATTTCAATGACTTCTAAAGGCTGGTAGCGTAATTAAATTCTACCACAAAATGCACAACAGTTACCGATTGATGACTGCTTGGTAACAAGAATCTCTCTTTAGCAACTTAGGAATAACTTCATTTATGTCAGAGGATTTTCTGATGTGACAAGAGATTTCCCCAGTACATCATAAAAGCTCAGAAGATATTAGTATCTAATCTAATCTAATGACTTAAATAGCATACGTAATCATAAAGTCTAAGGCATCAGAGGGAAATCGCAATCCATAATCCATGCAAAAAGTTCGGTCAAAATCCAAGAGATCCGAGAAAACGAAAATGAGGCAATGGTGGGTATGCAAGTTGAAAGAGGGACGAATCATCTTAAGTTTAGACCTGAATTTCTTCTGAATGCTGTTATCTGGAAATCATGTAATTCACGGACAATTTGTCTGGGCGAAAAGCAACAAAATTCTGCAAAAATTTGTGACTAAACGAACTTCAAAACATCTCGTCGAATGAAACTTTATCGAATCCATAAAAGAATCAAGAGTTTTATCTGAGAGAAAATGTGGCCAGAAATGCCACAGCTTCAAACCAACAACATTTCTTTAAGCCCCACACAGAAACGAAGTTCAGACAGAGCCAACTGCCGACCTACCAAGAGAATCCCTCGAAGGATTGGCCGCTATGCGAATCTTCCTTTCGGCTATAATCGGTTCCCCGTCATCGTTGCCTATGTCAACGGGGATTCGGTGTGCTGCATAGAGTTCCTCGGATGGACTTCGTGGAAAGTAGAGCGGAAGTAGCGAGTTGTACGCTTCCTGGAAGCAACAGAAATCCACAAATCATCAACTGAGGAGTGGTTGATTAACCAAACGCCATCCAGACTTCTAACACACCATTATCATATCGCACAAGATATCAACTGTATAAAAAAATTGCAGAACCCTCAACTGCAACTGCTGTTAGAAAAACTCAATCAGTGCAGACCACGAAGTTAGCCTCTGAGAACATTTAAGAAGATAGAGAAGCAACAGCATAAATGCTACAATGTTACATATAAAAATGTAAAACTGCTATTACACATCCTTCAAAGAATCCCCCAGAGTAAAGTTAAAATTCGACAGATGATTAATGAAGAGTAGCAGCTCACCCGGTCGATCCCAGTCACAACAAAGACAATCAAATCCATATTCTCTCCGTATTTCTCGAGAAATCGACGCACAGTTCCTAAAGAAAACAAACAATGAGGGACTAACAAGGAGAGACTAACATCGAGAGCCTAACATCGAGAGACTAACATCGAGAGACTAACATTGAGAGACTAACATCGAGAGACTAACAAGGAAAGACTAACATCCAGAGACTAACATCTCCTACTGCAAACTAATTTATGTCTGCGATGTTTAGAATAGCAATCATGACAACAGACATTTCCATGCTTTTTAATTGAATTAATAAATTGTTGCAGCATAACACGTATGCATATACTCTGATTAATAACATCAACTTCTACTTAAAGCAAAGCGTAGACTGGTCAGATACATGTATGTCCATTTTCCCTAATATTTCATGAACATCCTCCTATTTAGAGGCCTTGAGATTCAGTCAATCGAGGTAACAGTGAGATGTCTTACTGAGAGCGATGTGAGCTCCTTCAAAAGTTGGATAACCTCTTCTGCTCGTGTGAATGCACCTAAGGCCAAGCGTCGACAGATTTCTTTCTCTGCAAAAACAGCAAAAAATCACATCACTTAACAGAAACCACAAATAAACGATTGGAACAACAGCTATTTTTAATGCTAACCTATAACTTTGAAAAACAATTCAAGAGAAAAACTTTGCATGTGCATACAAAACAGCTCAGTTTATAGAAACACTTAGCACACATAGTCATGCCTACTATTGATTAAATAACATTATAATTAATTTCCACTATAGCATTACCAACTCTAAATCCCAATAATCCAGGATCTGTGCTATAAGTGAAGGGGCACAATGGTGAGAGTACACTGCTTGTAACATGGAGAGAATGGGTTTGAGCCTTCATTCAGGCAGTCACTGTGTAACTAGGACTTTGGGCAAGTCCTTCACTCAGTTGCTCAGTTGTGTGGTCGTGTGCACACTTCTGAACTTTGAAAGAAGGGCAACATCATATACAGTTCAGTCTGCCATGTAATAAACCATTGGAAAACAACTGTAACTGTGATATATATAATCTGAAATACACCACTTAATATTCAACACAGACCTAAGAACAAGTAGAGTGTTTCTGTAGGCGTTGAAAAGCGCATTTTCTGCAGCCGTTTTGTATTTTATGTTGTAACGTGGCCCGACAGCGTGAATCACATGTCTTGCAGGCAGACTGTAGCCTTTGCTAATCTTTGCTTCACCAGTGCGGCAGACTAAAACACCAGTCAGTAATCAAACTGAGGAATATCAACTCTAAACGCAAAATAAAATCCTTATGTACAGGAATTGCTTCTGCTCTTCCTTATTGGAACTAATAATTTTTTCAACAAAGAAGAATCACACTTTCACAACTATAGATTAAAAAAATAGTTTGGTGTTTTAACATACTGACCAATACCTTTCGCTAATAAATGGAAATTCCTGTATATCCCTAGTACAATACAATGTCTGTTTTCATGAATGAATCTTCGAGTTACCTATTCTGCAAACTTTGCTAAGAATTAACTAGATTGAAGTCTAGTTCTTCTTTTAGAGCTTTTATTACTTTCACATTTCATGAAACTTTGGAAGAGATATAAAAAGAGACGAACAGATCAGAACCAGAGAGAATTAACCCACTTTTGATTTCGTTAAGCATTTCCCGTCTTAGCTCCGGTCCGGCTCGCAATACAGTCCCAGCTGTGACGGGGTCATTGTCAGTCAGCGACTCATTGTTACAGCAGACGATCGCATGAGCATTCAGCAACGTTATATCACCATTCCTGTTATCATAACAACAAATTCAGTCACCAGAACAAGAGACTGATGGTGACTCTGCCTTGGCTCAAATCAACAAATGAGAGGAAGTGTGTTGTTTGTAGCAAACATGGAAAGCGCAAAGAAACATGTTATTTTCGTGAAACTTGCCCTGTAGTACCATTTTTCAAACAGCGTCACACTAAACGTGATTTCCAGGCACCCTATAGTGTGACATTAAGGCAAACAAATAAAAGGACAACTTATGTTTTAATCTTTGAATAAAAGAATGTCAAAAAACAAGAAATAAAAATGTTCAAAATTTGCGATTTTTTTGTCTATTTTAGCAATGCCTGGCTAAAAACTGGGCCCGCAGTCAAAGTGTTAATCTTAGAGCTGATACTGATTGTACTTGCCAGTAAGCAATCTTCATGTTGATGTCTTGTTTGAAGGGAAATGGCGATCGTCGTGTGACTGGACTCTCGGCCATCTGGTTGTATTCGGGTACAAATGAATTTCCCCATCGAATGAGGTCATCAACCTTCACAACGGGGGCTTCGTCTTCCATCGTCAAAATGCCGACTCAATCGAGGACTATTCTAAACACACAAATCCACACAGCAATCTAATTCAGCCACTTTTTCAATCTCGAGATCTCAGTCACTAATCATCTGCAAAATTAACACATACAGACTTACATTAGCCGTGTCTAAGTTTTTATCTCTGAATTTATAAGAGTGATATTCCTGAATACATGCTTTATTCTACAGCAACATGATTTTCTTCTGCAATGTTTCTGTAATTTTATGGAGCAGCAGCCAAAACTAATCGTTAGTACAGCGGACATTTTTCTTAAGTGCAGTAATCTATATGATGTAATCATTTGCAGAAACCTTAAAATTGGTATTTTACGATGAATTGCATTAACCTATCAAGTTGGCAATTTTTGATCCAGATAATATCAAATTATGAGAAAAAGTGGAGACAAAGATTTGTCTAGTCTTGTCCGTTAATTGGTCGTCTGTGGTTTGGCAACCATGCTCATCTTAATTAGGGATCTATGGAAGTGGGGTCAACCCGAATCCCCAAAAACGCTGAAAATACACAAAAGCCTGATTTCCCGAAAACAGTTTTACAGAAAGCGACCGAACTCCAGAAAGCAATTCAGAGTTAAATTGTAAACATGACATAGACCTAGCGTGGCCTTGATGTATATCGATATGCTGCCTATTCACGTGTTTATTTCTTAATTATATTCATTCGGGTCCGACTTAGAAAATTCGTTTGAGGGATTCGGGTTTCGGGGATTCGGGCCGAACCCATGGAAGTACACAAATCACTTTTAGGAGCTAAGAACACGAGCAGGTTTTTTAGATTTTGCAAATTTTCTCAAGGCAAACTTCAACGAGGATAAATTATGAATAAATTGCAGCTTCACGTGACACCGGAACTTCACAATCGGGTAATGACACTGTCATGAGTAATCTATTAAAATTACGATTTCATTTCATTCTTCAGTAAACGACTGTCACTCAGTTCAAACGAAATAGTGTATGACATCCCAAGGCCAACCTTTTGATTACAGTAGGCAGTTCATCGGGTAGCAAACTTCAAATGTTTGTAGGGGAGGTTTTCTGTAACAGGAACTTAAGAATAAAACAACAAAAGACATGAACCAGTCAACTGACCTATTTTAAGTCTTTATCTTCTACAGTGCTAAGATTAAACTGAAAGCGAATATATCTGTGATTGCATACGCGTTTATCAGCCAAAATCTGTCTTTTCCTTGATCGCAGGATTCACTAACAATAGTAACAATTGCAAACAATTGGCGATAACGATCGGACGAGAAGTTACAAGTGAATTTTAGTTCGACCACCTGTTACTCAATTCCTCATATGACAATTTCTGTCTCTCGGCGTCACGTGACTATGTGTATGTGACGCTGGTGCCCTCTCGTAATCTAATAACTTCTAACAATATTATAGCCTACAGCTGTATTTTGATAATGCTCTCATTCGAACGTTCAGACGTACGTATGACCATAGGCCTACGACAGAACATCAATGACGCAGAACATTATTGTGAGTGAAGGACTTGATCACGGTCGCATTGGCTGTCTCAGTAGAGGCTCAAACCGTAGGCCACTCTCCGCATTTCAAGCCGAGCGAACTAAATATTATAACCAATCTGCCCTCATTCGACACATAATTAACTATAGCCATTTGCACACAAATCGCACGAAGCAAAAAACTCAGTTTCAAGAGGAAAGCATGATATTAATAAGTCTGTAGCCAAAACTAATGTACCTTCTAGTCGTACCTGACAAGTATCTAGGCTACACTTAGAAAAACATCCATAATAATTGTCATTGCCAATAAGATGCGCAAGTTCTCGGTAGGCCTACCTCTAATTCGAAATACAGGCTATATATGTCTATAGGCCTATGTGAATTTCTTTAGCGAACGTATAGTACAAAATGTAACCTTGAACCTAAAACTAATTTTTCAACGAATTCATCGAGTGACGTCCTTCGAATCGTTACGTAATGTTCGTTTGAATGGGTACCAGAACGATAGAGGCCTATAGGGCCCTATTGGGTCGGATGGGTCCGCTCGTATAGATCGTCGGAAATATTTTAACGTACATACAGAGAATACAGACAATATAAGCGAGGATCTATGGGCAAAAAACATGGATATGAGGGATGCCCTTCATAAATAATGGAAACAGAACGATTTGGAGATGTCATGTTGAGTCCTCATCGATCGTTGGCGCATGTCTGACGGCGGAGAGAGAAGAAGAAGAAATGAGAAAATGACTGAATGCTTAGGGAAACCACACACAGATTTAACATCTGAAACTATAGCTTTCAGCCCACTGCCCCGTCAATATGTTTCGAATTCATATGAGGGCAAATCCAATGATCAGAAATACTTGCGCTATAAGAGATTATCATGTTAAAATATGGCGGATCGATCGAGTTGCTATGGCGACCATGGTGCGCGATGAAACTTTGCATTGATTTCTGTTGAACTAAATCGATAAAAGTTTCTAAAGTTTCTCCAGTTCAGAATGGATGAGCGACATTGGTGGATGGTTAGCAAGATCCGGGAGAACCTAGGCCTAACCTCCTCCGAAAATGTCAGCAGCGCAAACGACGGCGTTGGTGAATTTATTGGCGAACCAGATCGTTTGGAAATGGTTTCTGAGTTCTACAGTTTAGGTGGACCACAGAGGATCTTCATCTACAGGACAAAGACCTCATCCACATCCACATCATCCGGTAGGAAGGATTCCAATCGGTTGGGAATGATCGCCTCCTTGAGCGAACTGAAAGACGTGCGTTTGGAAGACGTGGCCATACTCTTCTTCTTCCGTCCGTCTGTTGGAAGTGAAGTGGAGATGAATACGATTGATCAGGACATCCATTGTGGATTAATCAAAGGAAACGTTGTGGAGAATCTCCAGTTTCTACTGAACGAAGTCTATGTCCCAATTCTGAAGGTTCAGAGGAATGGACGCAGCCCAGAAAGTCAAACAGCCCTTCTGCAACAGTTGCGAAAGTCTGCCAACACACTCAATTCAGACACAGGGTTCACGTCTGGCCGAGTCAAACCTCTGGTCTGTATAAAAAACTATTATCTGTACAGAGTAATTTAAATTATTCAGACAGTCCCACATGGTCTTAAAAGTCAGGTCTGTTGAATCAGACACTAGTACATAGAAGAAGCCTTGTGTCAAAACATGTTGGTTGTCGTCAGTTTGTTGTTGTTGACTGTGTCTTCTTTGCCAGACAGTTAATTATTCCACATTCTCATTAGTTTCTAGTGTTTTCTGGCTTCAGTTTTATAGCATCTTTTGGATAGTGAGGATTTATATAGATGTAAGTAGTTTTGCTGAACTTGTGGCTATCATTGTACTGTACATGGGCCAGCAGTTTATCTGGCAGCCTACGACCTAAAGTTTCCTCAACAGAGCAAATAGTCATTCAGATGGTCATAGATTCAAACCCTTCTAAACAGAAAGATATTTTAACTTTTTTATAACTCTGTCTATGCTAATTTGGATAAAAATAAACAGCTGCTTGTGCATTACTCTTCCAGACGTTAAGGTTACCTGATGCGTTGGTGAATCCTGACTTCAAATATAAAATGACCGAATCAGACCAACAGATGATCAGAGATTATGAGGAGATTATGACCAGCTGGATTGTTGCCATTGAAACTGTTCTTGGCGATATGCCAAATGACCGGTAAGTGGACAGGCACTGTTCAAGATCTTGACCCTTCACTTTTTTTGTGGAAATTTGTGTTCAAACGGATTAAACAGTATTCACTTGAACTTTGTGCTGTAAATGCTGCATTCAATGCTCCCACTACTGACTGTCTGTCTGTCTGTCTTCTGGATGTTGACCTAGCTGGGCTTTTTTGCACCATCGGTTCATGCCTTGTACGTTAAACACCTGTTATAATTGAAGATATTATTATTATTAAATAATAATACATGGCATTGACTGGAAGAATGGAACACTATTTTAATGCATTGCGTCAGAACATCTACTTAGGACGATTTAGGAAGGCGCAAGGGTTAGTGTCAGTATGTACACTTGTACAGGTCTACTCATATACAGAAGTTACTATAGGAGTTACTAATTATTAATACAGGTCTGGTACTGAACATACTTACATAGGTACACTGAAACATTTGTTTCTGTTGTAGATCATTTGACTTGATTTGATTGAACATTTGATTGATTTGTTGTTTGTTGCAAGGCTTGTTGATCCATACGCTGGTCCACTGAGTGAACTGAGTCGACAGAGAAGACGACTTCGTCTGCTCACGAGCATAACTGACCAGCTGAAGGTCAGAGAGTGCAAGTCCGTCATGGCCGTTGTCATCATGGCCAAGTCAAAGCTAATGAAGAAATGGAAACACATTGACCTAAGGTCAGTTAATGGAAGGAGGTTGACCTGAGGTCAGTTAATGGAAGGTGGTTGACCTCAGGTTAGTTAATGCAAGGAGGTTGACCTCAGGTCAGTTAATGCAAGGAGGTTGACCTCAGGTCAGTTAATGGAAGGAGGTTGACCTAAGGTCAGTTAATGGAAGGAGGTTGACCTGAGGTCAGTTAATGGAAGGAGGTTGACCTCAGGTCAGTTAATGCAAGGAGGTTGACCTCAGGTCAGTTAATGCAAGGAGGTTGACCTCAGGTCAGTTAATGCAAGGAGGTTGACCTCCGGTCAGTTAATGGAAGGAGGTTGACCTAAGGTCAGTTAATGGAAGGAGGTTGACCTAAGGTCAGTTAATGGAAGGAGGTTGACCTAAGGTCAGTTAATGGAAGGTGGTTGACCTCAGGTCAGTTAATGCAAGGAGGTTGACCTCAGGTCAGTTAATGCAAGGAGGTTGACCTCAGGTCATTTAATGGAAGGAGGTTGACCTCAGGTAAGTTAATGGAAGGAGGTTGACCTAAGGTCAGTTAATGGAAGGAGGTTGACCTAAGGTCAGTTAATGGAAGGAGGTTGACCTCAGGTCAGTTAATGGAAGGAGGTTGACCTAAGGTCAGTTAATGGAAGGAGGTTGACCTAAGGTCAGTTAATGGAAGGTGGTTGACCTCAGGTAAGTTAATGGAAGGAGGTTGACCTCAGGTCAGTTAATGGAAGGAGGTTGACCTCAGGTCAGTTAATGCAAGGAGGTTGACCTCAGGTCAGTTAATGCAAGGAGGTTGACCTCAGGTCAGTTAATGGAAGGAGGTTGACCTCAGGTAAGTTAATGGAAGGAGGTTGACCTAAGGTCAGTTAATGGAAGGAGGTTGACCTAAGGTCAGTTAATGGAAGGTGGTTGACCTCAGGTTAGTTAATGCAAGGAGGTTGACCTCAGGTCAGTCAATGCAAGGAGGTTGACCTCAGGTCAGTTTATGGAAGGAGGTTGACCTCAGTCAGTTCTCATGTTTATCGTGTGTCACAATGAATTTAATAGACAAATCCTTTTGTTGTTTGGGTATTAATTTATGCCAAAGAGTCTTTATTGAACTTAATTCTAGCTTTTTCATGGTTTCACTTTTGGGGTTTCATTTTGGATATTATTTGAGGTTCATAGATAGTTTTTCAGAATTTCCTAATGAAATCCCTGGACCTGGAATTGAGTTTTTTGCAATGAACCTTTGTAGTCTCACAGACGCACTGAACGAGACGAAGGATAAAGTGCGATTTCTCGAATCGCTTGAGCGGAACATGGAGCAGCTGTATGGTGGCGCCACTCCAGCGGTTGTCATGACGACCGTGCTGCCTGGTCTGGTGAAGGCGCTGAAGGACAGCGATTCTGTGTCACGTTTCTATGCTCGACAGGGATACCTGGGAATTGTCTTCATCAAGGTAACCAGTTCTTATCAAACAGATGCAGGTTGGTTTCTAATGAGATAATTGACTGATGCATGTCATAGATTTGGTTTGCTTATACAATATACAATAAAGCAATCCAACTGTATTTTGATAATGCCCTCCATACAAAGTTCAGAAGAGCACACTGAAGCCATGTGACCACTAAGAGGCATAAACCAACTGGAAAAGGTAAGTCTTCAGTTTAAAGCGAAAGACAGTCTCTCGGTAGAAGACTTGCGAACATGAAGAGGTAGAGAGTTCCAGATGGAGGAACCGTCAACTGTGAATGAACACCAGCTAAAGCAAAATCTACCGCAGGAACAAGATACTTTCCAGCAGATGCTAATCGAAGAATAGAAAGATGCCCTGTGCGGTCTTAACAGTGCTACATGGTATAACCATGAATGATTTGTAAGGGACAATGATTTACCTGTCTATTGTTATGTTGGTTGTTATAAACTGGTGGATGCAGGTGACAATCAGCAATAAAAGCTGTACCGAGATTACATAGCCCATGGTCTGAATGGTCCAGCAGCTGGTAACTGATGGTCAATTGTGGCAGCAGGTGTGGAATCAAGTCATTCACCGGTGTGCCGAGATCCACGTGGAAGATGGTCTTAATGGTCCAGCAGCAGCTGATGGTGGTCAGTTGTGGCAGCAGTTGTGGCAGGAAGTGGTCAACAGGAAAGACGAATCCACAATGGCTGCTGGTCAGAATAGAAGTCAGCCACCGAATGTCATCATGGAGAAAATTAAGGTTTGAACTCATTTCAACTTCTTCGAAGCATTCTTCTGCTATGCAAAGGCTAATAACTGTGGCATGTGCTGGCCACCCAACGTCAATGCCGAGGCCAAGAAAACTTAAGTTGCTAAAGCTTCATGTTGATGACTGTCTTGTTGCAGATCAGCTCAAGGGATGATTTACTTCCTCAAATGCTAGTGACTCAAGTTCTAATGCAATTTATCTGAAAATTTATTTATCAGATTTAAAAAGCCTGTTGTCTTGCTGTGAGGAAAACAAACTGGGCCATGTAAGTAGGTAAGTAAGCAGGTAATCTTTATTAGCGTGAGACAAACGCCCACCACATGACAACAAGGCATGCAGTAGTGAAAAAGTAGCATATCAGTAGGAAAAACCGATATAATATTATAAACAGTAGAAAAAACGTATACAGTTATGTTGGTCTGAACTAACGAATATTATAGATATGTAGCGCCTCTTGAAGGTGTCAAGAGTGTATGTATAATGGACTTTAACTCCTCAGTAAATGTATACAAGTGCTATAAGAGTGGAATGATGAACTAACGGATTTAATTCTAGAATGTTGTTCTGTTGCTGTTGCAGCTGAGAGTTGGACGTAACTTGCAGAAGAAGATGAAGACAGATACAGTTGATGATGGACTTCTGTCTCGTTTGAGATCTTGTCTGTTGCTTCAGAGTTTCTACCAGGACCTTCTCAGATCAATTAGAGAGTATCTGCTTGCATCACGCAACATATCACACTTAACATCACTCAGCAGTGGACTTAACATGACCAGTGAAAGCCAGACCAACATGTACGTCTCTAAATGGCCATTTCTACTTTGAAGTTGCATCTGTTTCTTGTCTCCAAATTGAGCTTCTGATTGTTTTGAGTCATATTTGATGTCGTGCCATAGCATGTAGGAGGTGTTTAACAATGTAATGCTTCACATTTCAACTCAACAAGTTTGATCAGTGTTAAACTAGAAAGAGTCTGATGAATTAATCATATTTCAGTCAACCTCTTGGGAATGGGACAACTGCTTTTCTTTGTTTAAGGCCATGTTCCGAGACCTTTTTTATATTGGATCTTTTTATGCATACCTTGCTTCATTCATTGATCAGATAAATCTAGAAAGTGTCGTTGGTTTTAGTTGGTTATCGCCCCCTGTTTGATGACAGGTCAAAGGCGCTGAACGAATCAAAGCCGAGTGATTCAGCGAGTGTAGCAAGTCTCAATGTCGGTTCAACAACGCAGAGAGCGGACTTTGATTCTCCAGGTGTTGGTCTTGGTGATGAGGAGACGATTCTGTCGGCCATCAGTCAACTGTGTGGACGGTTCCAGAAGATCGTTGATGCTACGAATGCATTCTCACAATTCCACAGGTTAAGATATTTTCATTTCTAGTTTTATGGAGAGAATTTCCAGACATGGCTCAGAAGAATTTGGCTTAGTAGCGAACTGAACTAACCTGACACAACCCTGCTACCCTATGCTACTCCACCCCACCCTATAATACCCCATGCCACCATACCCTACCCTGTGCTACCCTACTCTGAGGTACCATACCCTACCATATGCTGTCCTATGCTACAGTACCTTACCCTGTGCTACACTACTCTACTCTGTGATACCCTACGCTGCAATACCATACTCTGTGCTACCCTGCTCTACCCTAACCCATACTACCCTACTCCACCCATCCTGTGCTAACCTAGCCTACCATACCCTATTTGACCTTGCTTCACTTGAGCATTTCATTTCTTACCTCTGTCTAATATAATTTACAAGTAATGTTTGATCTGTTAATTCGTCGTTCTGTTAAACTGTAGAATGTCGAGAGATGTTGGCGTCTTTCCAAGACCCCGCTTGGAGGATTTTCTGTCGGGATCAGAGGTCATGGACCACCAAAGGCAGCCACACCATCCAGGTCAAACTAGGCCATAAAACGTATTCGGTTAAAACCACTAAATCTGCAAAGTGTAGAATCATTTTTGCACTTCTGCCTTTGTATGTACGTACGTATGCATCCATGAATGTATGCATATATGTATGTATGGATGTATATTCATGTATGACTGTATGTATGTGTCTTTTTCTGTATGTCTTTTTATATAGCATTTCGGAAACACCTGAAGTCCATTTTATTCGTTTATGATAGCACACTGACTTGGGTCGGGAGCGAATTACATATAATTTTTATGGTGTAATCTCTTGACTTTCTTAATCTGATCCTGATGTCTTCTATAGAGCCATTAACAGAAAGCAAAAGACATTAACAGATTGTAATTGTATAGCATAGTTGGTAGCAAGCTACTTCTAGAACGCTTAGATGATTGCTTCAAATGAAAAACCATAGCAGCAGAAATTCATGATCCGCTGGTGAAGTCCAGCGAAGATCCAGTGGGTGGCAAAAACGAACAGCCAGGTGACTTTGGGTAAGCAAGTTGGAAATGTCTTCTCTGATCTATGTTCCATTTTGTGTGTCTGTCAACAGAAAGCAGTTTGACCAATCAGCCAAATGACGCGGCTGGTAACCTACAGAGCATTCATGAAGATGAAGAGAGTACCGAGAAGTCGGACATTGGGAAAAACCAGAGGAGCAGGGAGCCAACACAGAATGACCTTGATGACCCACTTTCTAAAGGACCATCGCGAACTGACATTAAACTTCTGAGTAGGTTTTACATTTTGACTTATGATTTAGATTGCTGTTTAGATAGAACTCAAAATCTTTGAAAGAAGGTTGAGATTTTTATCCTGGGTTTCAGACGTATGAATTAAAGCTCTGCACAATATTCTTATGCATATGGGTTAAGCATTCACTCACTAAGTTGACTTCAGATACCCTTATTTTCCCTTTTATAGGAACGTATTTTCCGGACAGTCTGGATCCAGATGATGGACCTCGCGTGTCGGACGTCTTCTCTGCCTTTTTGATGAGACTTGAGGATTTACTGAGAAACGAACTGACTGTTGAAATGGTACTCGATATGGTATGAAACATTCCAAGTGCTACTATAGGTTGATGTTCTTAGTTAAGCTATGGTCACCTACGTAGTGCTGAGAATAGTAAGTAAGTAAGTATAGTCTTTATTAACCAATTGCTATTCACTCTCTGGTGTACAGAAATCTAATGAACACAGTTGATTGGATGTCTATGCAGTATGTAGTAAATCGACTCTTGTTTTTTTAAACTAATAACTCATCTTTCCTTGGAATCATTTCCTCACAAGGTGGTTCTCATGTCTTCTAGGACTCCCTTCTTTGCTTTCAACTGAATCCACAACAATTTTTATTAATTGCGACCATTGACTGATTGATGCCTTGAGTATCATGACATCATCGGCCCTATAGGAATTCTTAGATTGGATTAGATTTATATATTATTTGAAATCAGTCTACTTCATTGTCAATGTAAACCGATGAAAATAGGTTTTCATTTGCAAGTGTTGCCAAAACAGTTCCTTATTTCAGCCTAGTGACAAGCTTTAAGTATCATCCGGCGCTGACCAGAAACAATTCTTTGGTCTAATATATTATTATTCGTTTATCTCAAATGTCATCGTTGTGTGCTTGAAATGATTTTAGTGTATCACTGGTTTGTTGTTTGTTGTAGGGAAGTGGTCAGTTTGGTCAGCTGATGACTGATTTTGCTGCAGAGGTCAATGACCTGGAGATGTTTTTCATAGCATATTTGAATGCAGTTGTCATCAAGTCATTACGAATCCCAGATGCACTCAACATTCTCACAAGGTAACCATCAAGTGTGAGTTGAAATCCAGTTGATGTCCCTAGGGATCCTTACGTCTAGGGACATCAACTGGATTTCAACTCACACTGAAAATGCATACTACATATGGATAGAAACATTTTCAGCCTATGTTGGGTAGTTGCTGTTTAAGGACACTGTGTCCTAACACAGATGATTAGTGTCGCCCTCCTCCATTCTCCAGGCTTGACACTGGCACTGCCATAGTACATGCAGTGGCGTGGTTCTTCTGGCTGTGTAAAGACCCATACAGAGTATAAACTGGTCTCACAATGCATGTACATTCACCGTTTCTGGCCTAAGACGTTAAAAGGTTTTCAGCCGAACTGTACTGTAATCTTGCCGCAAGTAGATGAGTTTGGGATTTTCGCTTGACATTATGACGCTGTGAACGTTGAAAAGTTTTTCAGCTAAACTGCGAAGTCAAATGTTCACTACGGTAAAAAGTCAGAAATCGTCGATTATCCCAGTAATTTCAACTTTATTTTATGTCGAGGACCTCAGATGGCTTCGGAATTTGAACCACAGTATTTGAACCTCAGGGTTTCAACTGATTCCAGAGTTTTCAGTCGATTACAGTGATTTTAACTGTGATGTATTAACACTTCAAATTTAAAATCGGATATTTCTACTGCGGTGAATAGTCAGGAATCTTTGAATATTCAAGTAATTTCAACTGCATTAGATGTGAACCACAGATGGCTTCGGAATCTGAACCTCTGGATTTCAACTTATTCCAGAGTTTTCAGTCGGTTACAGTGATTTTAACTGTGATGGACTAACACTTCAAATTTAAAATCGGATATTTCTACTGCGGTCAATAGTCAGGAATCTTCGAATATTCAAGTAATTTCAACTGCATTAGATGTCGTGAACCTCAGATGGCTTCGGAATCTGAACCTCTGGATTTCAACTGATTCCAGAGTTTTCAGTCGGTTACAGTGATTTTAACTGTGATGGACATGGACTAACACTTCAAATTTAAAATCGGATATTTCTACTGCGGTCAATAGTCAGGAATCTTCAAATATTCAAGTAACTTCAATTGCATTAGATGTCGTGAACCTCAGATGACTTCGGAATATCAACCTCTGGATTTCAACTGATTCCAGAGTTTTCAGTCTGTTACATTGATTTTAACTGTGATGGACTAACACTTCAAATCAAGATTACTCTCCAGAAACTCAAAGTTAACGTGGAATCAACATATTCTTTATCTGCTAGACAAGAAGACTTGGATTTTCATGAGAAATGTCAACAACTTCAGAATAGTTTCTGAAGCACTTTGGAGATCTTGGTCGGTTTTAAAGATTTCGGTTGAAAAGAGAAGCCTGAACTGGAACATCTAATCGTTCCTGAGATTTTAGATTTTAGTTTGAGGGATAAGACAAGAACCTCTTAGTATTGAGTTTTTGACATTCACCATTCACTATGGCTGCCTCTTCATGTTGCCTGGTTTTACATTGTATGTTGTTCATCCTTCTGCTCTTTGCCAAATCTGGTCGAGACAACTCTGTCACTGATTTTACCAATGCATCACTGCGGTCTGGTCTATTTACAAACTTGGCTCAGGCCCATTCATTTTATCTGGTTCCAGGTGTTGCTCTTTCGGTTCGGTCATATGTTCTATTGTATAGTGCAAGTAGCTATATTTCTCATCCTGTTCTTCATTCTGGTTTGCGCAGAGCATCTTCAACTAAATGTCGTGGGTTGTCTTTATATCTGCTTCTACTATTTCTCCTGGCTGGTGACATTGAAATAAACCCTGGTCCGGTTAGAATTCAGAGTCTGGGTATTGGTCAATTAAACATTTGTTCTCTTCGAAATAAGGCTGCAGTCTTACATAATTTTCTTTGCCAGCATTCTTTACACATACTTGCTTTGAATGAGACCTGGCTACAACCCAATGATACAGCAGCATTCATTTCTGATCTGACTCCTCCAACCTTTTCTATCCTGAATGAACCTCGGTCCAGTGGTAAGGGTGGAGGACTTGCTTTTCTGTTCAAATCATATCTGCCTCTGCATAAGTTCAGTTTGCCTATTCCAAAGCCCAAGTCATTTGAAGTCTTGGCTGCTACTCTAAATTCTGGTAACAAGCAAGTATTGTTTGTTAATATTTATCGCCCACCATCTCTCTCTTTGACTGACTTTTTGAGTGAATTTCAGTCACTACTTGAGTACTTGATTTCCTCTCCTTCTGAAATAGTTATTATGGGTGACTTTAATATTCATGTAGATGTAGCTAATCACTACTCATTGGCATTTCTTGATATGTTAGAAGGGTTTGACATGCGACAGCTTATTACCTTTCCTACGCATAATAAAGGTCACATTTTGGATGTCCTGATAACTCGTTCTGATTCTAAGTCACTTCATTCTGTTACTTCTGTAGAGTCATATTTTTCGGATCATGTTGCCATTTTCTCAAAATTTGACTTCCCTTTCAAACCCCCACCAAATTATAGAATTGTTAAATTTCGCCCCTGGCATAAAATTGATTTAAATAAGCTAAAGAATGATATCTTGGCATCTCAATTGTTGCTATCTCCTGCACAAACAGCTAATGAGCTGGCTCTGCAGTTCCAGTCCACTCTAACTGAGCTGCTTGATAAGCAAATTCCTTTTAAAATTAAGAGGGTTGTAGAGCGCACACCACAGCCTTGGTTCAACTCTGCTATTTCTGAGGCTAGGCGTCGAAGAAGTCAATTGGAGCGTTGGTGGCACCACTCTCGTCTGCCTTCTGATCACATTAAGTTTAAGCAACAGTGTAAACGTGTTCGAAAACTTGTTTCATCTGCCAAATCTGAATATTTAACTAACTTAATTGCTGAAAGTTCTGCATCACCCAAATCTCTGTGGTTGGCCTTAAATAAATTGTTACATCGGGAGAAGTTACATTTGGCTCCTACTTTGTGCTTAGCTGCTCATGATCTTGCAAGTAAATTCTTGAACTTTTTTGCAGACAAAATTTCTGGTATACGTCTTAAATTGATCAGTTCCTCTGCACTGGACAAATTCCTCTATCCAAATTGTACACCTCCTATCATGGACTACTTTCTGCCAACTACTGTGGGAGAGGTTCGTGCACTTATCTTTTCCTCGCCTAACAAAACCGGTCTCCTTGACACCATTCCTACTTGGTTTCTTAAAGAGTGCTTTGATGTCCTTGGTCCCACCATTACATCAATTATCAATTTCTCATTGCATGAGGGATCTTTCCCATCTACTTTTGCTCATGCCATAGTTCATCCGCTGCTTAAGAAACCTTCTCTTGATCCTGATGATCTGTCAAATTATAGGCCTATCTCAACCTTGAATTTTATATCTAAAATCCTTGAACGGATAGTCATGAATCGCATGCAGACTCACCTGTCATCAAACTCACTAATCTCCCCTTTTCAATCTGCGTATCGTAGATTTCACTCAACTGAATCTGCACTTCTTACTGTTCATAATGACATCATTTGCTCAATGGACGGGGGTAAGGTGACAGCACTTGTTCTGCTTGACTTGTCTGCTGCTTTTGATACTGTGGATCATTCTATTCTTCTTCATCGTCTTGAGAACTGGTTTGGGATCTCTGGCCCTGCACTAAATTGGTTTAGTACTTATCTTAGTCCACGCACTCAATCAGTGTATTTAAATGGTAATTATTCATCTGATGCTTTGTTGACATGCGGTGTACCACAGGGATCAGTGCTTGGCCCTCTTTTGTTTACACTATACACCACACCATTAGGAGCATTGCTTGATAATCATTCGCTGAGATATCATTTCTATGCTGATGATACTCAAATTTACATTTCATTTGATAGTCTGTCATGTGACTCATCTATACAGATGTTGTCTGCTGTCTTTGATGAAGTACAGTCCTGGATGGCATCCAATAAACTCCTCCTTAACCCATCAAAGACTGAATTTCTGTTACTTGGCACTCCACAGCAACTTAAGAAATTTGATGGGCTTAAGTCATTGAAACTGGGTGACTCAGTTGTTGAGCTGGCCGATGCTGCACGCAACTTAGGCGTTGTTTTTAATTCTACCATGTCTCTCACTGGCCATGTAAACAGTATTTGTAAGTCATCCTATATGTTCATTCGTGACATACGCAGAATTAGGCGTTATGTGCCCATGTCTGCAAGAATATCTTTGGCAAATGCATTGGTTTCCAGTCGCCTAGACTATTGTAACTCGCTTCTTACTGGTATCAATAAATCAAACATACTGAAGCTGCAGAGGGTTCAGAACTCTTTGGCTAGAGCCATAACTAATACATCCAAATATGAACATATAACCCCTGTGCTTAAATCTTTGCATTGGCTTCCTGTTCAGCAAAGAATTCGTTTCAAACTGGGGCTCATAGTTTATAAAACTTTGAACTCTGGCCAACCACAATATTTAAAATCTGTTCTTATTCCTCTGACTTATCATTATTCAATGAGGTCATCTGATTGTCTTTGTCTGGTCATACCTAAATCAAGAACTGTTCTCGGTGAACGAGCTTTTTCAGTATCTGGACCTACTTTTTGGAACTCTCTTCCTGTGTCTGTACGCTGTGCTCAGTCGCTTGTGTCATTTCGTTCTCGTCTGAAAACTTACCTCTTTCAAATTGCTTATCCACCTTAGGCTGCCTCTCTGTCTCTTACGGACTGATCTTCTGGATGTTGACCTGATTACGGCTTGGTTTTGGTGTGCCATCGGTTGATGCCTTGTGCATTAGACACCGGCGCAATAGAAGTTGCTAATTACATTACATTACATTACATGTATGTCTGTGCTTATGTGTGTGTGTGTGTGTGTGTGTGTGTGTGCCTGTGTGTGTGTTTTAAACCAGTTTTAAAAAGATGCTTAAAACGGTAAACCATTGTTTGATGTACCTAATTAATGAACTGTCTAGATTATCCTACATTGCTACCGATCAAGGTCAGTGTTTCTTAATTGACAACTGTTTGATGTGTTTTAGTTTCTCTCCAGTTCAGAATCGTTCTACGTTTTCTGGAACGGTCAGCAAGAAATACCGATCCGTTTTCCTGTGGTATGAAGAGGAACTGGAAGAGCTTTGCAGAACCTATGAGAAGCAAAAAGTAGGTCAAGTGCCAAGAATCCCCTCTCTTGCCACTCCTCTTCTAGATGCCATCCAATCATCTACCTGTCTACCTAGTACTTTTCTTACTTGTCATGACCTGGAGCCAATCCTCACCCTAACCTGCCTACTGACTTTGTTTTGACTGAGCCTCTCTGAATTAACAGCATCCTGTGATGTGGCTTTCACTTTGGAGTAAAACCCCAGGATTTGAATGGGAGGGAGACAGTAAGGCCAGAAATATTGACCATTCGGCAAAAGACTTTAGGGTTTTGAGATTAGGAAAGTCATATACAAATGAGCATTTCATAATTTTAGGCTTGCATTGTCTCTGCTCCTCTATATTTGCTCTTTATTCGAGGCATCTAATTGAACCATAACAATATGATAATAATTTTCTTCAGGGTGTTTATTATCACAGTGATGATGGCTGTGGTGGTGATGGTGGTAGTGATGATTATGATGACGACGACGATGATGATGATGATGAGTATGATAAGATGACACCAATTAAGATTTTTTTAATTTTCCTTCTGCTAATTGTTTTGTGAGTTCTTGGAGATTGTTCAGAATTATTGGTGGGCATTGTCTTTTAGGAGCAGCCTCCATTGGCTTGGAATGCTCCAAAGGTGGGTGGTGCCATAGGATGGGCCCGACAGCTGCTGAGGAAGATCGAGGAACCGATGAGGGTTTTCCGCGTCTGCAAAGCAGTGTCTGGAGTGCGTGAGTATGGTCGAGTGGTAAAGCGGTACAACCAGTTGGGAAAGGCTCTGGCAATGTACGAGGGTCTGTGGATGACTCAGTGGAAACAGAGGGTGGATGAGGCTCTCGAAGGACTCAAGCTTCCTCTCTTCATCATCCATCCAGACACACGAGAGATACTGGTCAACGAAGACAGCAGGTGAAATCAGACAGATCATTATTATTACCAGCTAATTCAGCGTAGTTAGTCATTAAATATGAATTAATTAATCATGAAATTTTGCTCAGCTACAGAAATATTCCCTTACTGTATATATAAAGCATCAGAAAAGTAACATTCATTAGAGTGTTTAATAGAGTGGGTGAGCAATCAGTCAATAATTCAGTCAATAAATACATCAGTTAATCAACAAACCATCCAAGCAATAATTTAGCAATCAATCAATCAATCAAGTCTGTTATTCAGTCAATCATTCAATTAATTAGTCATTTATCTTACGTGACCACAATCAATCCTTTGTGTAATACTTGCCTGGTAATTATAAAACTCGGTTATTCTGTTAACTGCTCAACTTTTATTTTCTGCAGAGTCTTGGAATTGATTCATGAGGCGAAATGGCTGCAGAGATATCAAATCGATCTTCCAGATTCTGCTCATCAGATGCTGAACCAGGTAGATTGTCTGCCCAGTCCCTCCATCTGGAACTCTCTTCCTCCTCATGTTCGCAACTATCCTACCAAGAAGAGAGTGCCTTTCGCTCTAAACTGAAAACTTACCTCTTCCAGTCTATCTATGGCTGTTAATGTTTGCCCGACTTCATTACATATTGCTGAGAGGACATTATCAAATTACAATTGTATTGTTCTGTATTGTCTCTCTGTATAGTATTGTATTGCAACAATAGCTATGTTCTGTTATTGCCATTGATTAAACGCTTTACTTGGAACTTGATCTTTAGGAATCGCGATTCAAGCGCTATCGTGATCAGCTGATCCAGTGCGTCATTGACTTCAAGTCGGTCTGTGACTCCATCCAGCCTTCTGTTCGTCTTCTGTTCGAGGGACGCATCAGACAAACATACCAGAACTTTCTGCCTGGACTCAACAAGTTCGCTTGGAATAGCACCAACATTGGTGAGGAGGAGGATGCGCTTAGCACTGCTGACCGACAAGTTGTCTGACTGGCCTGCTGGCTGACTACATTATCTGACTGACTGGCTGACTGACTGGCTGACTGATTAGCTGATTGATTGGCTGCAGAGATTTCAAATCGATTGACTGATTGGTTCATTGACTGGTTGACTGACTCGTTTACTTTTTTGTGAATTCTTTAAATAAATGAAAAAAGCAAGAAGAACTAGCATGAAAATAAACAAATAATGAGGATTTGGATTTGAATGAAGTCAAAAATCGATTTATAAGAGTAGAAGAAGGAATAGAGAAAGGAGGAAGTGACAAGAGGATGGGAGAAGGCAGAGAAGGAGGAGAAAGGAAGAGGAAGAAATAGCAGCATAGGAGAAGAGCAGACAGAGAAGGAGAAGGATGCAGATATGGCAGCACAGGAGGAGAAGGCAGAGAAGGAGTAAAGAGGAAGAGGAGGAGGAGGAGTAGAAATGAGGAAGAGGAGTTGGTTGTATGCTAGATATGATCTGTTAGATATAGATATGTCTGAAATGAACTTGTAGATGTTTTTCTTCATCAAATCAATTCGGGAATAAATCGTCTGAGGGCCTTGGTAGAAAAGGTGAATGACCTGATCATCAATGAGATCCAGTCTTCGATTGAAGCGATTCATCAGACGGTTCTCATCGATCTTCCAATCGCTCTTTCACAACCATGGGTCAGTAACCAGTGCACTAGTCATTCAATCACCCTTAGATTTCTTAGTCATTCTAATTCTAACAAACGTTAACAATAAATGTATCGTATCGTATCTAATAATTTAAAAAAGTGCCTCTCACAGAATAACTATTCAGAGGTACTTTGATGTGATGAAGACTTTATTTCATTCTATGGTTTCTGTAGAGTTAAAGAATATGTAGCCTACATGTAAGACTCTTTGGACATGTGTGTTGGTGTGTGTGTGTGAGCGACGTGCGTTTGTGTAGGCGTGTGTGTATGTAGGTGTGTGTTTATGGTCAGTGTTTTTTGGCCTTTGAATCAACCAATCACGTGAAGACGTTCTGACTGAGTCATCTGTTTTCAGGCTCCCAGAAGCTTTGCAGAAGCGATGAAGCAGTCTATTGTTAAGAAGTCGGATGTTTTGAAAGACCATCTCTCTTCTATTGTCATGGCAGTCAATGAAGCAGTCAGTCTGATCAATGAAAAGGTAGGATCTCACTCTTTGTAATCGATCCATCCATCCATCCATCCATCCATCCATCCATCCATCCATCCATCCATCCATCCATCCATCCATCCATCCATCCATCCATCCATCCATCCATCCATCCATCCATCCATCCATCCATCCATCCATCCATCCATCCATCCATCCATCCATCCATCCATCCATCCATCCATCCATCCATCCATCCATCCATCCATCCATCCATCCATCCATCCATCCATCCATCCATCCATCCATCCATCCATCCAATCCATCCCATCCATCCATCTCCATCCAAGCCAATCCATCTCCATCCATCCATTCAACCCACCCACTAAAACCTAAAACCAATCCCAACCTAAAACCCATTCCCACCTAGACCAATCCACCCATCAAGCCACCCAATGAACCCATTAAATCCACCATCCATCCTCCCACCAACCCTGAAGCCAACCGAATTGCACTACCAATTATGATTTAGCTGACATGTACCAATAGGTTTTCTTTGTGCTGCACTCTCTGTTTTGATGCTCCTTAACAAAGAGATACGTCACATCAACCAACGGCTGATTACCTTACGTTGGTATTTCAGCCAACGACTGAAAGTCATGATAACGAACGCCGGTCACAGATGAAGATTCTCAGCCAACAAGTCGCCATACTACTCGGTGAGTGACAGCTCTACTTAACTTTCATTAAATAAGCTTCATTTGGTTCGTTCAGTTCACAGGGTTCATTAGGTTCATTGGGTTCACAGGGTTCATTAGGTTCATTGGGTTCACAGGGTTCATTAGGTACATTGGTTTCACAGGTTCATTAGGTTCATTGGGTTCACAGGGTTCATTAGGTACATTGGTTTCACAGGTTCATTAGGTTCATTGGGTTCACAGGGTTCATTAGGTTCATTGGGTTCACAGGGTTCATTAGGTTCATTAGGTTCACAGGGTTCTTTAGGTTCATTGGGTTCACAGGGTTCATTAGGTTCATTAGGTTCACAGGGTTCATTAGGTTCATTAGGTTCACAGGGTTCTTTAGGTTCATTGGGTTCACAGGGTTCATTAGGTTCATTAGGTTCACAGGGTTCATTAGGTTCATTAGGTTCACAGGGTTCATTAGGTTCATTGGGATCATTAGGTTCATTTGCCCCCTTCCATAGTATTTTCTTTGTTTTCATGTGAAGACTTCTACAGAAGAGACATTGATGACGCAATCATCTCTTCTACGGTGACGTCGTTACAACTGTTGGCTGACTCTTGTGACAGTCGTCTTCTGCCAGAGGGACGGACTCTGTCGGCCGTCATTCGAGAGGCCAGTCAACTGTCGACAGGTGGAGACACTGACAAGACGACCACGACATCTCGTGACGCTTCGTCAGTCAATGACGCAGGCAGCAACAGAAAAATTAGGTTTGTATATCAATCAATCAATCAATCAATCAATCAATCAATATATGTCACTAGAAGGATTTAAAGTTTGACAATTTTAAACTTATGTGGATCTAAGTTAAGTATCTACAAAGTTTCATAGTATGACGATTGTAAACTAGTATGCATCTGAGTATCTACAAAGTTATAAAAATTTGGCAATTAAAAACTTGAATGTGTCCAAGTATCTACAAAGTTTTCAAAGTTTGGCACTTAAAAACTTGAATAGCTGTTGTCTGATATTCCTGTTTGAATCATAAGCTTTAACTTGAGGAAAATGTATGCTGAGCTGATCATTCTGTTGCAACTGTTCTAGGTTTGAGCTGCAGATTAAGTTTGGCCTTCCATCGATCACAGTTGAACCGGATTTAGATGAAGTACAGCATTGTCTAATGAATGTAGCCACTGAAATGGTGACCACTTCGAAAGGTGAGACCAGCGATTGGCTCCGATTAGTACATGGCACGATTGTCTAATAAGTAGATGATTTTCTGTCTGCTTTTGGTGTTTTGCAAGCATTTGTTCTTCTGTGTCTTTAGATATCCTGTTACGCAGTTTCTGTCGTTTTACGTTCCAATGATCCTGAAAGCAAATTCAATCCAATTACTGCTTGGCTGTTCGCATTTTGCATTGTGGAAGCATCAACGTAATGTGATGTAAACCTTCTAAATTTCTCAGCGCCACACAAAGTCATGTCAGGGAGACCAGCTTATTCGCCGGCGCTATATCAAGTCGACAAGAGCGAGGTTGTTGGTTCTGTTCCAGTGCCAGGTCACCGAGCAGACAGCATCGTGATACGGTGGAAATGGTGGTGCAAGAGTAGAATCAACTTAAGATAGCTTGAAGTGTTCGGTTTTCAGCCATAAGTGGAAAGCTGCAGAAAAGAGACAGAGACAGACAGACACAGAGACAGACAGAGCAAGGGTCATATTGATGTTACAATTGGTGTCTGTGGTGATATTTGGTTTGACTGTTTGTCACTGTTTCTAGGTTTGGTGAGTGGTTCAAAGGAGTTGCTGACTGAAGCTGTAAGTGACGCTTTGGAAGAGATTGGTGCCATTGCTGAAGGTAACTGGTTTCTATCCTTTGATGGATGGATGGATGGATGGATGGATGAATGAATGGATGGAGGGAGTGAATGATGGAGGGAGGGAGGAAGGAAGGAAAGGAGGAAGGAAGGAAGGGAGGAATGGATGGGAAAGAGTTTGGAATGGATGGGTGGATGGATAGATGTTGGGATGGATGAGATGGAAGGTTGGATGGATGGATGGATGGATGGATGGAGGGATGTTGGAAGGGATAAGGGTGGAAGAGAAATTAGAAGCATGGAAGAGTATGAGGTGGAATGGGTGTGAAGGCATTAGAGATGTTGGCATTGCTGAGTGATGGAATAAATGTGTGTGCACTGACCGGTCTGTTACAGATCTCTTCAAAAAAACGCAGACAGATAAATTAGTGAAATGCGAAATGATATTTGTAATTAGTAAAATTATAGAAATTGCTAATGAATAACAATAATTAATATTAATAATTAATATTAAAAATGAATGACAATGATGTTAACGAGTGATTGTTTACAGCTCTCCAGCCATCTCTTCGTAATCTCCTGAAGAGTTTCAGCGTCTATGAGTTTCTGTGGAAGGATGACGTCATTGGTAACTTCCGTGAATTCGTTCATCTGAATCGTGAGACGTACGTCATCGTGCGAGAGGTGGAGCGCCTCCTGGCGATCGAGAACCAGGTGACGGTGCTGCCACCTGTCCTGCACTGTGGCTCCATCTACCTCGTCACCCATCCACTCAAAGAGACGCTCATTGGATTTGCAACTGCCTGGAAGAATCTCTATGCATCCGGTCTGATGGAGGAAGCAAAGGTTCGTCTTATTCACCATTTATCTTGTTTGTTTATCTTGCAGTGGCGCTATATAAATTTACGATTACAATGACTGTGTTGAAGAAGGTTGTCAGCAGCAACCTGCGTTTGTGGTCTGGCTGCTCTTTGTAAGTTTCCATCGTCTAAAATGTTTCCCAATGCACAATAAAAAGTTAAGAATTGTGTTTCGGAATATAACAGGGCAACTACTTATATGATTACAAGGTTTTTCATAAGTTATTTAGAAACCGCTTGAAGAAATAATTAGTGAATTTAATAATGAATTGTAAATAGCGATTAAATCATCTTGTAATGTCATAGTTCAGCTCATTACGTTTTCATTGTCGCAATTGGCTGTTCATTGTTTGCGATCATTACTGAAGTGACAGAATGTGTTTACCTGTTAAAAGCGATTGAAGGACATTGAAGTGAACTTTCGCAATGGTGTTCATGAGAAACTACGTGAAGAGGTCGTTACGCTTGACCAACTCAACGACACGCTCAATCTATTGGAAGAAATCAGAGACATGGAAAACAAGATAGATGGAGTCTATCGACCAATTGAGGACCTATACATGAAAATCAGGTCAGGTCAAAGGGCACAGAGGGGTTTTATAATTATGATCATCATATAATGATGATTATGATAATGATCATAATATAATGATGATTATGATGATGGTGATGAAAGATGATGATGATGATAACAATGATGATGATGATGATGATGATGATGATGATGATGATGATGATGATGATGATGATGATGATGATGATGATGATGATGATGATGATGATGATGATGATGATGATGAATGGTGCTGTAGTAGATAGATGCTAATGTAATTTTGGTAGTATTGATGGTGATGATGATAGTGGTGGTGATGGTGATGATGATGTTTGAATGAGTGTGCTGATGATATTGTTGATGATGTTGGTGGTGTTGTTGATGGTGACTGATGTGGATTCTTCTGTTGACAGGATATTTGAGCCGCGGTTGTCAAGGACTTGTGATGAGGAAGTGGAGCGCCTGAGAGACAATTGGCAGGAGTTGCTAACTGTGGCTGAAACGGTCTACATGGAGCTCATCAGAGAGAAACGAGCTATCTATGAACAAGAGCTCGACAAACAGGTCAAGGTCAGTATCTCAGTTGGATCAAGGTCAGTATATGGATTGAGTCAAGGTCAGTATCTGAGCTGGGTTAAGGTCAGTATCTGAGCTAGGTCAAGGTCAGTATCTGGGCTGAGTCAAGGTCAATATCTGGGTTTGGTCAAGGTCAGACTCTGGGTTGCTTGAGGGTTAGGGCTGGGTCAAGGTCACCACTCATTCTTTCTAACCAAGATTTTAGAAGTCTATTGAATAAGTATCAAGGCCTAGATATAAAAATCTATCAGGCAACAAGATGTTGGTCCTCGTATGAGAGCTTCTCAAAGGTTCTATGTAACTTGCGTTGTGGTAGAATTCAAATCTGGAAGAAACGCATCTTGTCCACTGTTGTCCACGTGGAGGACTGGTTCTACCAGTTAATGAATGAAATGGTCATTTTAATCATCTTTGCCTCTACGAATGCCAACAATTTCCTGATTTATGTAGAGCCTTTAACTTCAATTATGCAATTACAATGCAACAATATATTATTCTGTTAGATTTGACTTTATGTTTTGTTGCATGTGGTCAGATGTTTGTGGTGGAGGTGATCCAGTTCCGCAATTCCTTTGACTCACAAGGACCGAGCATTCCTGGCATTGATCCACTGGAAGCCATGTCTCGCTTGGATGACTTCCAGAAGCGATACGACATCTACGAAGCCAAGCGCCAAACGATTGATTCCGTCTCAAAACTCTTCAGCATTCCATGTAAACCCTTTCCGGAACTCGACAGAACAGGAGAGGTAGGGAGAAACAGGATCAGAACTCCTTTTACCCGTGTAGCTCTCCCACATAGAAGTATGGGTCCCATATGGTCTCTCCCATATGAATCCCATTTGGGCTACATGTGGGTATGCTGGCAGGGTATGGTTCATCAATATTTACAAATTATCTACACAAACTATGCAGCTTAGAAACATTAAAGAATTTTTACTACCATCCTCGAACTTGCTTCAGTTTTTGTATACTACCTTCTGTACAGTCACTGTCAGAAAGCCATTGTTAGGCCAAAATAATGGTTTGAAACACTGGCATTTGTTCAAATCAATTGATAATTATTATTTGAAGTAGTTAAAGTCCTAGATACAATGACTAGCTTGCTATTAAGACTTTATGGTATGGTTTTTATATGATTTGTAGGAGTTGAAGCTTCTTAGCTTGTTGTACACTCTCTACCAGAAGTTCCTCGACTTTAATCGAAGTTTCCGAGACTGTCTTTGGGCTGATGTCGACTTAAATGAGTCTTCAGAAGAGGTTTGGCTGAATATCTATGGCTTTGGTTAGGTCACACGACCTGTGATGCGGAGAGCACGGGTTCGGCCTGTTATGTGAAGAGTAGGATTATGGGATTGATGCGCCACCCAACGCAATTACTGTGTAGGGACCATGAGCAAGTCCTTCACTTACAATCGCTCAGTGCCATTGATGTTCTGTCGTATGGTCGTCTGAACTTCTGAACTTTAGAAGGAGGACAATATTAAATACAGTTCTATTGTATTGTGTCAAATACAGTTGTATTGTATTGTATTTAAAGATTTGTAAAGCGCATCTTACAGTGCACACCAGAGGCGCTCCCAGTGTGGAAGTCCCCGAGAATAAAGGCAAGTTTTGAGGTAGCGAAAAGACGTAGCAGGACCACCAGATAGTATGCAATGTTCTATTTAGTGTGATGTAGGGGTGATAATGAGGTTTGGCTACCAAAGTCCTTGACACAGAACCTATTTTTATATTGTCGTATGATATAGTTACTGACTTGCTGTTTAACAATGCCGTATCATAAGAAAGATGATTAACCTTGCCCTCCTCCTTCATCAAGACTGACACCTCCAGATCCTGTGTTTATAACTGTACATTTATTTAGTGCATTTTTAAAACTGACGAAAGCAACGTCGTGTAACTGTTGTCTTCTGGTGTGGTTGTCAGGTGAATGGCTATTGGTTGGAATGTCAAGGCCTTCCTAACAGACTCAAGGATTGGGAAGCATATGTTGCACTGAGAACCTCAATTGCACAGTACATCCAGATCATTCCGATTCTCAAGCAACTCGCTTCCAAGGTACGAAAGCCAGTCAAACTCTGTTCTTTAAGATCAGACTAATCACCGGTTTAATTGTCAGTCTAATCATATGTTTTATCGTGATGTTAATCATCGGTTTAATCATGTTAGATCTGTCTGATCATCCCTTTTTTATCATCCTGTTTTAGTCTTCACCTGTATTGTTGCCTTCTCCATGTTTCAATACAGGTGTCAATTGTTGATTTTCTGGCATCAGTCCAGTCACCTGGTGGTGGTTGGGGCGGTGGTTAGGGTGGTGGTGGAGTTAGGGGTGGTGGTAAAATTGGTGGTGATGGTGGAGATGGTGGCGGTGGAGCAGGAGGAGTGAGAGGAAATATTTGATGAGAGAAGTTTGATGTTTGTCGATTGAAATGACCTCTGTATGTTCTTGTGTGTGTGTGTATTCAGGAGATTCGTAGTCGCCATTGGATGAAGGTGATGCGTCTGACGGGAAGTTCCTTCCAACTGGAGGCCAACGTCTTCCAGTTGGCTCATGTCCTTGACATTGAACTCATCAAGTAGGACATCAACCCCTACCCATTTTCACAAAGTCATCTGAATAAAGTCTCTCGTCTTCTACTTCCTTACATTGATTTATATACACACATATAGTAATAATTATGTATTTTTACTGTTACTAATTATACTGTTACTATTGTTGCTATTATAATAATTATTATCATCAATAACTGTTTTCAATAACATCTCTTTTCAATAACTCTTTTCAATAACTCTTTTCAATAACTCTTTCAATAACTCTTTTCAATAACTCTTTTCAATAACTCTTTTCAATAACTCTTTCCAATAAATCACTCTTTCAATAACTCTTTTCAATAACACTTTCAATAACTGTTTTCAATAACTGTTTTCAATAACACTTTTCAATAACTCTTTTCAATAACTCTTTTCAATAACTCTTTTCAATTACTCTTTTCAATAACTCTCTTCAAAAATAACTCTTTTCAATAACTCTTTTTCAATAACTCTTTTCAATAACTGTCTTTCAATAACTGTTTTCAAAACTGTTTTCAATAACTCTTTTCAATAACTCTTTTACAATAACTCTTTCAATAACTCTTTTTCAATAACTCTCTCAAAAATATCTGCTTTTCAATAACTCTTTTCAATAACTCTTTTCAATAACTCAGCAAGAACTTTTTAATAACTGTTTTCAATAACTTTTACTAGCAGCTCAATAACTCCTTTCAATAACTCTTTTCAATAACTCTTTTCAATAACCTTTCCAATAACTCTTTTCAATAACTGTTTTCAATAACTGTTTTCAACAACTGTTTTCAATAACTCTTTTCAATAACTCTTTCAATAACTCTTTTACAATAACTCTTTTCAATAACTCTTTGATTCAATAACTGCTTTTCAATAACTCATTTTCAATAACTGTTTTCAATAACTGTTTTCAATAACTCTTTTCAATAACTCTTTGCAATAACTCTTTTCAATAACTCTTTTCAATAACTCTTTTCAATAACTCTTTTCAATAACTCTTTTCAATAACTCTTTTCAATAACTCTTTTCAATAACTCTTTTCAATAACTCTTTTCAATAACTCTTTAGCAATAACTCTTTTCAATAACTCTTTTCAATAACACTTTTTCTTAATAACTCTTTTCAATAACTCTTTTCAATAACTCCACTTTTCAATAACTCTTTTCAATAACTCTTTTCAATAATAACTGTTTTCAATAACGCTTTCAACAACTCTTTTTCAATAACTCTTTTCAATAACACTTTTTCAATAACTCTTTCTCAATAACTCTTTTCAATAACTCACTTTCAATAACTCTTTTCAATAACTCTTTTTCAATAACTCTTTTCAATAACCCACTCTTAATAACTCTTTTCAATAACTCTTTTCAATAACTCTGTTTTCAATAACTCTTTTCAATAACTCTTTTCAAAAATAACTCTTTTCAATAACAACTCTTTTCAATAACTCTTTTCAATAACTGCGCTTTCACAACTCTTTTCAATAACTCTTTTCGATAACACTCTTTCAATAACTGTTTTTCAATAACTCTTTTCAATAACTCTTCAATAACTCTTTCAATAACCCTTTTCAATAACTCTTTTCAATAACTCACTTCTTTTCAATAACTGTTTGCAATAACACTTTTCAACAATAACTTTTCAATAACTCTTTTCAATAACTCTTTTCAATAACTCTTTTCAATAACTCTTTTCAATAACTCACTTTTCAATAACTCACTTTTCAACAACTGTTTTCAATAACTGTTTTCAATAACTCTTTTCAATAACGCTTTTCAATAACTCTTCCTTCAATAACTCTTTTCAATAACTCTTTCAATAACTCCTCTTTCAATAACTCTTTCAAAAATAACTCTTTTCAATAACTGTTTCAGTAACTCTTTTTAATAACTCTCAATCAATAACTCTTCAAAATAACTCTTTTCAATAACTCTTTCAATAACTCCTTTTCAATAACTCCTTTCAATAAACTCTTTTCAATAACTCTTTTCAATAACTCTTTTCCAATAACTGACACTTCAAACACCCTTTTCAATAACTTGTTTTCAATAACTGTTTCAATAACTGTTTTTCAATAACTCTTTTCAATAACTGGTTTTCAATAACTCTTTTCGTCAATAACTCTTTTCAATAACTCTTTTCAATAATAACTTTTCAATAACTGTTTTTCAATAACTCAATTTTTCAATAACTCTTTTCAATAACTATTTTTTCAATAACCTCTTTTCAATAACTCTTTCTTCAATAACTGTTTTCAATAACTCTGTCTTTAATAACTCTTTTCAATAACTCTTTTCAATAACTCTTTTCAATAACTCCTTTTCAATAACTCTTTTCAATAACTCTTTTCTCAATAACTCTTTTCAACAACTCTTTCAATAACTCTTTTCAATAACTCTTTTCAATAATAACCCTTCAACAACTGTCTTTCAATAACACTTTTCAATATCTGTTTCAATAACGTCAATAACTCTTTCAATAACTCTTTTCAATAACTCTTTTCAATAACTCCTTTTCAACAACTCACTCTCTTCAATAACTCTTTCAATAACTGTTTTTCAATAACTGTTTTCAATAACTCTTTTCAATAACTCACTCTCTTCAATCATACCTCTTTTCAATAACTTCTTTTCAATAACTGTTTTCAATAACTAAACTGTTTAATACTTTTCACAACTTTTTCAATAACTCTTTCAATCAACTCTTTCAACACTCTTTCAATAACTGTTTTCAATAACCTTTACGCTCACTCTATCAACTCTTCTTATCAACTTTTCAATAACTCTTTTCAATAACTTTTTCAATAACTCTTTTTCAATAACTCTCTTCAATAACTCTTTTCAATAACTCTTTTCAATAACTCTTTTCAATAACTCACTTTCAATAACTGTTTTCAATAACTGTTTTCAATAACTCTTTTCAATAACCCTTTTTCAATAACTCTTTTCAATAACTCTTTTCAATAACTCTTTTCAATAACTCTTTTCAATAACTGTTTTCAATAACTCTTTTCAATAACTCTTTTCAATAACTCTCTTCAAAATAACTCTCTTCAATAACTCTTTTCAATAACTCTTTTCAATAACTCTTTTCAATAACTCAATAACTTTTCAATAACTGTTTTTTCAATAACTCTTTTCAATAACTCTTTTTCAATAACTCTGAGGCCCCACAAACTATGATCGATCATACTCATTTGTCCCTTCGTCATTGTATTCATGGGTGTTCGATTTATATAGCGCCCCTTCAAGAAACGAGCGATGATGAGTAGGCTGCACTGAACATACACTGTTGGCGCGAAATCATTTTATGAGCGGTGAGGGGCTCCCCCTGCTCACATATGCCAAGGCCAAAATGAAGTCGCTATCACTTCATACCCATGGCTGCCTCTCAGGTAGCGAAATGGACTGATCTTCTTCTATTGTATTCAACGGCAAGTTATCTTTTCTCTTCCTCTAATAAAAGCAGATGAACTTAAAAGACAAACCCAGGAAAGTTCCACTTTTTCAAAGACAACGAAACGAGACATCCAGGTGTTCTATTATTGTTTCATAAATAACCGTGACCTTATTTATGACACCAAACACCTCATTATTCTACGTCACATTATTTTGCTCAAGAGTTGCCACGGTAATTATTTATACCCCGTAATGACGTAACGCTCTGATTCTCAAGCAGAATCAATACATTTTTTGCTACAGGAAACATACGAAATAATACGAAAATTATGTCGGAAACGTTGAACCGTACTGTACAGATGAACAGGTTTGTGAAGAAAATAATATATGCATAAGTATCTTCATTAGCACTTATTAGTCAACATTAAAAATTGGTGAACTGAGCCGAATGCCGGTCGCTTATTGACCTCAGCATCAATATCTAGCGTAACTCATTTGATTTGATGCTGACATTTTCTAGAGTGTTATTTGAAATAGCATGGATTCCGTATTCAATATAATCGGTCTTCACACAACAGAAGGACAACAGTTATATGCTTCAATGATTTTTATACGTTCTTTTCAAATTTGAAAACTGTATGGCCCTTACCCCCGTTGTTTTTTCATTGATATCGGAGAGGGTGAGCTATGCACTACAAAACTAGAGTGAAGATCTAGGCCTAGAGAGATCAAGACACCTAGAGAGAGAAAGTGCGATCTAGAGAGACAGAGAGAGAGATTGAGAGATAGACATAGATAGATAGACAGACAGACAGACAGACAGATAAAAAGAGACACAGGCAGAGACACAGACAGAGACACAGAAAGAGACAGAGAAACACATAGAGAGACAGAGAGATACAGAGAAAGAGAGAGAGAAGGCAAGAGAGTGACAGAGACAGAAAGAAAGATAGATATATTGAGAGCGACAGAGAGAGACAGAGAGACAGACAGAGAGCGACAGAGAAAGAGAAACTGCGAGAAGTTAAGCTATATGAAATAGCTAGAATTTCATACCCATGTTGCCTCTCAGGCTAGCTCAAAGCACTTCTCTTCTTTTTCTCTTTCTTCCATTCCTCTTTACTGGCTTGTCATTTCCTATAAAGGTCTTTCAGTTGTTTTCCTGCTCAGTTGATTAATTACTAACGAGACAAATCATTTACTATTCACCACACGACACAATTATATCCAGGCCTGTGGGCCACAGGCTAATTCCTATTAACTAATTTATTTAGCTCATGATCTTCTTATAGGATTTTCCAGGATTAATTTCCATCATTCGGTGAAAGCAGAGTCGATGACATCGGAAAAAGTGACAGGAGCTCTGACGGATACAAAAGAACCGCGGAGGCGGTTGCACAGGTCAAGGACAGTCACCGGGGTTCCGGAGAGACACCAAGACACCCCCGTCAGCCCACCTGCCCGTCACAGGCAAAGCGCCGACAACCCCCATCGAGTTATCCTTCCAAAGGCGATAAGATCAAGTGAGATTTACAGTGGAGTCTTCAGCTGGCCGAACAGTTTGTCATTCTTAAATCAGTTGACTGGCTTATATACTTTTTGATATGGATGACTCGGTTCACTAGTTGATATCATTTGACTTGGTTGAATTTCACTGGCTGATATAATCTGAAAAGGTAGAATTGGTTGACTGGCTGATATCATTTGAGGTGGGAGAATCAGTTGGTGTTTTATCAATACGATTGCCATTTCAATACACACCGTAATCCATCATTTCACATGCCAGACCAATCCAAAACTTCTATCCTTTTGACCGGCGATGATTTCTTGGTCCAGTATGCTCGTTCTGCAACAGTAGACAGCGTAGGCTTTCTCGATCGTTGGTCCCTCCGTTTGGAATAGACTACCTCTGACCTGTGTTCACTTCCGCGGGACTTGTCTGGCTCTTTTTACAAACTACTTAAGATTTTTCTCTTTGCCCGGGCCTGGGTCGGGATTGCCTTTGAGCAGTTGACTTGAGGGGGCGCTATATAAATTACATAGATAGATATTAGATAGATAGATAGATAGATAGATAGATAGATAGATAGATAGATAGATAGATAGATAGATAGATAGATAGATAGATAGATAGATAGATAGATAGATAGATAGATAGATAGAGAGAGAGACAGACAGACAGACAGACAGATTGGTGACAGTTGGACAGACAGACAGACAGACAGACAAGAGTTGACACGACAGACAGACAGACAGACAGATAGATAGATAGATAGACAGATAGATAGATAGATAGATAGATAGATAGATAGATAGATAGATAGATAGATAGATAGAAATAAGACAATAATATTCCATTGTTTCGTAGGTAGCGCTGTGCTGCTGAAATAAATCACTTTACAGTTATTCGTCGATTACATTGCAAAGACTTATAATAGATACGTTGACACTCTAACGTCGAGCGCTTACTAAAGTAACTGGGAAACAATTCAGTTCGTCGTTAAAGCATACCATTGGTTTTATGTCTTGTGCCATTGAGGTTGCTAATTAATAAATTGCAGATTATGATGAATTGCTTCCTGCTGAGCATTATACGTCAACAAAAGTCGATCAACCGGTTAAACTGCTGATGAGCGAACGAGAGCTTGGACAGAAACCCATCACCATCATGTCCGTTCTTCGTCTGAACTGCGAAAAATATCCACAAAGGCAAGCTTATGGTTAGCTCCCCATTTACGGACAAATTGTAGGGAATTACACGAGACTTAGCCTAACGATCCGCTTTTTCAATAATTATTTGCAATAAGAATTTACATAATTATGCGAAATTTAGTATTTATTTTATTAATGTCAGCATAAAGAAACCAAACGTTCTTAACTTGCAATAAACTGCTAATCTTATATAACGTAATCTGAACTGATCATTATTTCTGTTGTTTTTATTGAAGTTTCATATAGCGCCTCTTTAAGACAGTCTACCCAGAAGCGCTCCCGGCCCAATAGGACAGTTCTAAGATGCGTAAAGAACATAGTAGGATGGTCCCTGGGCAATAAGCACAGTTCAGCAGGGATGCCTAGGGTTACCATACGTCCGGGTTTCGCCGGACAGGTCCTCTTTTTATGCCACTGTCCGGGCGGTTTCCAGAATTTCGGCTTTTGTCCGGGTTTTCCACTTTGTCATTTTCTTACGTGGAACCCATATTTTCTTACAGATTTACTTGGAGCCTAGGACAACGATGTAGCCAGAAACACGCAAACAATTATTTATTAGCTCTACGATAAAAACCAGCGGAAGCCATTTTCATGTTGTTGCTGCCTGTTTAATTTTGAAGTTTATTGTATTTCCTTCTTGGTAAGCGGTAAAAGTACTGTAAAAAATTGTAATTTAGAAATGTCGAAACGAAAGTGTTCATTTACAGACGCAATGAAAGCCAAATACGCTGGCTTTCGTGCAGGTCGATCTGACTAGGAAGCTGAATGAGTAACATCCGACGGTGGAACTTAGGCTATATTTCAGTTGCAAATAAGGGTACGCTGGATTGGAAGGATTTCACCGGATTTGCGTGGATATCTTTAAATGAAGCTCCAAGTTGGGATGAGGCAGAAGCAACTGTATCATACCTCAAAGAAAAGCAGGCAGTTTACGATAGCAAAATGGTTTGATCAGTTGTGCAACTTAAAGAAATTTGTCGAGGCAAACCATAATGAAGCAAACTTGAAAAAGTTATGGCACGCGAAAAGTGGGTGAAGTAGCCACCAGGTAGCGTTTAGCCTAGCTTATACGCAGATGCGGTTTTGATTTTGCGTCCTCTTTTTCATATGTGAAAATATGGTAACCCTAGCCAGTCCAGATTCATGGGACCAACGGCTGAAAAAGAACGGGCAACCACAGCTTGTTCCGCTGAACGGAGGGAGGATCTACACTGGACACCAAACATGGAGTCAGAAAGTTCCTGTAGATACGAAGGACTCAGACCCTCAATGCAGCGCTGGACCAACACCACAGTGGAAACCGCTCTGGGATATCTGGTGAAATTGGAATCAATCGAATAAACTCCAATGAAATTCAACCGAATCGATTTCGTAATCGTCCAAATTTATAAAGCGCTATTCCAGAGCTAAGCATATTCGGGAGCGCTGCTTCGGGTCAGAGCGGTTGTCCAGAGACAAGTGAGGATTCGAGTCCGGTTATCAGAGAGACCAGAGAGGAGCTGCTGGGGAGGGCATCGTTGGTGTCAAGGTTGCTTGGAAGGCTGAAAATTTGTTGGACTAGAGTTTGGAAGATTTCCAGTTTCCTTCGCATTGTTTTGTAGATCAAAAACCTTTCTTTAACGAACATTAGCACCTGAGGATTCTTCTAGTTTCCTTCGCATTGTTTTATTTATCAAAAACCTTTTTCTTGTCAACGAATATTAGCATCATTCTGGCTAGCGAAGAATTTCTAGATTCTCTAGGATTGTCGCTATGCAAAAATTACAGTATCAGCTGAAAACCAATAGAAAAATCTTTGGTTTCCTGATCATTTTGTGTTTCCCGTCATTGTATTATTTCAGCATACAAACCCGATGATACATGGCAGTATATCACCTCCAAAGATTTATTCGACCTTGTTAGGCGGGCCGCTAAAGGATTCATTTCGGTATGTACTCAGATCAATACAAGCTTTAAAGAAGTAAATATTTATTTTTTAAACTATCCCATTACACCGTGTGATACGATAATCGATTGTTTAGATCCTTCACCATGTAACGCGGAGAGGAACTGTTCGAGTCTCTTCTGTTTAGAAACATTCAACAGGTCATTCACTCACAATTGCTCAGCGTAGTTTTATTAGGATAATATTGGTTGTCAGTGCAGAAGCAGAAATGCGCCCTGGACCAGTATCAACCAACAGAAGCTCGGAGTGTTGTAAATTCACCTGGATTTATTTCTTTTTTCTGATCAGTTCGGTTTACAAAGACACTATGGAGTCGCTATTATTGGACGCAACACTCAAGAGTGGGCAATCGCCAATTTTGCAGCAATATATGCAGGGTGAGTATGGTATGTAATTTTAGCTGATTAGGCTAGCACTGACACATATTGTATTCACAACATTCTAAGCGAATTGAAATAACGCTGGTAACTTGAAACTACTTAACAACAAAATCTTTTACGCAGTCTTTTGTAACGATACGAAACGATTTTGTTGATAGTCTGTGCTAGAAATGACTTTCATACAATCGTGCATTTAGAGAATTTTGGGTCGAACAGTGAAATGCTGTACAGTTGTCCTTGAACTGTTTGTTAATTAGAGCAATAAAAAAATTGCATATCTTATCTCAGTATAGGCAAATCGACATTTCGAAGCTCGATCGATTGCCATTTCTGAACTCTTCCACAGGTTCTGTGTAGGAACGCACATGTATGTTTACGATCGTTTAATTAATGCTAGTTCACGGAGTCCTTCATGCTGCTTGTGTTTCTGATTTTCTCCTCAGCGGAATTGTTGTTCCCATATCGACGGCACTTTCAGTGGACGACTGTTGCAGTATAATAGAGAGCACAAAATGCAGCATAGTAGTCGTCGGTTCATCAAAACAGTTGGCCACTGTCGCGGAGATTCGCAACCGACAGTTCCACATCAAAGCTGTCATCATGTACGGCAAGGATAGCGACGACAGTTCGGTTCCCTTTCACAAGGTATATAGGAAATTACTATTGGGGCTTGTAATTAATAATAAAAATAATAATAATAATAATTACTATTATTATTATAATGATAATAATAATAGTCTGTGCTAGACGACCGTTAACTCCAGAACGAAAACGCTCCTCATATAGTTTCTTAGAGCCTGAGGGATTATATCTACCTCGGGCGAAAAAAGAAAAAAGAAAAAAAAATAATAATGAATAAATAAATAAAATAAAAATAATTTTGGTTTATTCATTCAAACGGACAAGTACGTAGTAGTAACAGATGATAAGAAATGTACGAGAAATCGAACTTGACTGTATGGCAGCCTGCAAGGCGTCCATCTGTCCTACTGCTCATTTTATCATCGCCCGAAGGGAGTTGAAGGTTGAGTCAACCTTATGGGGTTATCGGGCATCGAAATCACGTTCTACTGATCTTTCGTACCAGCGTTTTTCCATTCAACCGTCTCCAACGCCTTAACTTCTATCGCGCAAGTGCATGGTGTCACGACACTTCGTCTACCGACATTTCGTCTATGTTATTTTATATTGTCACTTTAATATGGAAGCTGGATTGATGAAAAAAACTGTTTCCCTAAATGTAAGTGGGATTGATAAAAACATCCCTGTGTTGAAATAGAAGCTGGATTGATTGAAATAATTTTTCCAGTAAACAGAAGCTGGAAATCAACCTGGATGCATGGATGAAAATAAGTTTCCATTCAATAGAAGCTGGATTGATGAAAATAATATTGTCGGTAATTAGAAGCTGGATTCCTGAGAATATATAGCATGTTTTAGCGAAACTATAAGAAAGCGGCATCTGTTGATTAGCCGTAATGGATAAAAATACACTTGTAGACGAAATGTCGTTAGACGAAGTGTCTGTAGACGAAGTGTCGTAGACGAAGAGTCGCGAAGCCCTTATGCATGCATAATCACTCGATGGCGCGTCAAAATGAAGTCGTTATTTGATCAATATCCAGAAGATAAGTAGGCTACGTAAAGACAGATAAGCAGCCCATTGTGGCTAATCAATAGGAAAAGATAGAATTTGTATACGATAAGGTAATGTTTCAGAGGTTATTGTTTGAATCATACGATTGACTGGTGTAATGTATTGCATATTGTATGGCTGTGGGACATCCTGCATGGCTAACCTGATCTAATCCGATCTGGTCTGATTTTACTCTACCTTAGTTCGCCTGCCTTAGTTTAACTTATCTTACATCACTTTATACTCTGCATTGGCGATATACGGGATTTGGTGGAATTAACCTAAGGCTAATCATAATTTATTATACCCAACTTTTCATCCGGGTCCATCGGATCAAAGGTTAAATGTTTTATTTCAGTATGAAGAAAAATATCAATAAATATAATAGATAATTAGATAAATGAAAATCGATGAAGAATTTTACTAATTCCATTCATTGTTTTTGCCGGATATTAAGTGCACTGAATTGGATTGAAGTCTATCATGGGTTCCACTTCGCAATCTCAATTAATCCGAGCAATTGGATTTTTAACTGTTCTCTTCAGCGGACTGCACTTTGGTTTTACCTAAGGTTGCCTTTTATAATACTCTTCAATAATCAATCAATAATTAATCTTAATGTTGCAAACTGGCAAGTACGCAGGATGATAACAAATCATAGTATGAACAAATGGAGTCGATCTCAACTGTTTGTTAAATTGCTTGTGCATTATCATAATAATTTATAGAAGTCATAGATGCATTAGATTATATTATATTAGACTTGACTGCAGTTCACTGTAGTGGATTGGAGTATATCAAGTTGCATATTGATTAGTTCAATATCTAGAAGCCTAGTATTTACAGCCAATCATTATTACTTTGTGGCTATACACTATATATAGGGGAGACCGGGGCATAATGGGATACCGGGGCATAACGGGAAACTTGAATATTATCCGTCTTACTCACTTTTAATTGCCGAAGACGTTATCAATCGGAAGTAAAACATCATTGAAGGTGAAGGACAAAGGCAATTCCGATATCGACAGGTTTTGCTAATTTTATGACCAAAACAAGATTTTCAGGGTGTCCGAAGTAAGGTACGTTGATAATTCAAAGCTTTTCTAGAAATAGTGGAGCTATATTAAATTTGGCTTATATGATAAATATTTAGGGTAATATATAAAGTCACATATCCCCATAAGAAATTTTGTACAAGTTCAGTATATTTTTTTCAAAATGGCGGGCTTACTATATTGGCCATTTGGGGCATAATGGGATACAGATATCCCATTTTGCCCCATGTTGCTTCGACAGCTGCTTATTTTTGTGAGGCCTATTTCGTAATAAAAATGTGTTCACTATTAATGCGTAGAAGAGTGACTCATATAGCCTATTATATATAATAGGCCAAGTGATAGTTTTACAAATTTCAGATGATTTGGATATGGAAACGAAAGAAAGACAGCTGCTTCGTTCAGGCAAAAATCGATATGAAGTGCTCAGCTATGGCAGGCGCCAATGATGAAGTACATGTACAAAGTGGAAGATTTGGGTAGCTTTCAGCAAGTAGAGAATCACCCTCCTGGTCAACTTCAACTGAGCCATTGGCCAATGAAGTCGCTGCCACCAATATCAAAACACTCAAAACACCGTATGAATCCAGAATTAAGGTCATCAAACAAAATTGAAAGAAAAGTTGGTCATGACAACTCTGTATAAGAAAAGCTAACTGGAGAGTTTCGTCACAATACCTAAACTGGACAAAGAAGCTATAAAGAAACTCGTCAATCCCTTTTTAACAACTGATTGACAGCTAAAATGTCTGATGTATTCGATTACATTACAAAGTAAAACTATCATAAAAAAACAAATAGCAGTGCCCCAAGAAAGGCAAAAGATATGGAACTGCACCAATCGTGAATATGACGATGATACAAATGAGTGTCTCTACTGTTGTGAGGAGTTCTCTGATGAAGGCGGGATCAGATGTCAGATGTGCTTGAAGTGGACACACAACAGTTGTGCTGGTGTAAACTAATATGTTATCAAATATGTGTGTGGACTCTGCAAGTAACAGCTTGGAACACGTTTTATCAAATGAGGGAAGTCTGACCTCATAACGGAATAATTTTAATGATTTTTTAGTTTAATGTTTACTGTTATGATGCTGCATTTAAAATGCTGTTCATGGTTCATGTTAAACAGTTAGTTGCAATAAGTTCAAAGTTACAGTTTGTCAAGCTTTACCGTTTTTTATTCTGGCCTATATTCCCTTTTTTAGATGATACTTATCAAAGAGCATAATGGAAAAGTATATCCCATTTTACCCCGTGGGGTGGGGCATAATGGGATTTTTGGACACAATAGTAGGATAGCATTATCTTCAGTCTGGGTGATGCGAAAGTTGATTAATCTAATCTATGCTGTACATTAGGTGTGCTGGCATAGCCTGAGTGCAAGAAAACCCTGAATTTGTATTAACTATATGGGGTAAATTTCAAAATGTCTTAAGTATCCCATTATGCCCCGGTCTCCCCTAGTATTTACAGCCAATCATTATTACTTTGTGGCTATACACTATATATACAGTATTATACAATATACAGGTTTCAAGAATTGTTTAAATTCGAACAGTTGATGGTTTATGTGTCTAGTGGGAGCAGTTATTGGTGATGGGAGACAAGGTCGATGATGAACGTCTTAGGGAACGAACTGCATTCCTGGCCCCGAACGTATGCTGCACCGTCCTTCACACGGTCAGAGGTTACAGCTGTTTAAAATCTCGATAATTCCAATAGTCAATTGAGCCCTAGTACTAAAGCAGGCCAAGTCCACATTTTGCAATGTAGAGATAATGCAGTTTATAGCTTCCATGCATTGTCAAAAATCAACGTCGCAGTTTGTAGATAATTTGAACTTGTTTCTATGTTGAAAGAATTACACCATCCTGAGTTCACCAGAGTACTTCATTTATTTTTGAATGTAACCATGGTTATAATGACGTCAGAGGACTTGGACCACTTTAGTTCTGATATATTTTTCATATGTTGTTTAGAGTCAACGTGGTTCATGTCACCAACCGTAACAAAAATACCACAAAATATAATGGAAAAAGAAGCAAAACGTGAAGTTTAAAGTGTTCACATCGTTAATGTCCGGTCCCGTAACTGCTACGAGGTTCATGTCATGGACAATACTGCGTTATAATATCACACAAAAACAGCATAACGCTATTGTTATCAAGACAGTGTCACCTTAATATTCACACACAGGATTAGCTTTCATCAAAGTCTTGTTCGTCAACGTCCGATACCGTAACTGCATCATTAGTTTGAAGACTCGCGTAAAACGAATGGTAAACAGGTGGGACGTATTTCAAAAGTTTCTTGAGATCGGCCATCTTTGGACCCGCAACTGATCGACCAACTGGATACAACAGCTCTGGCTCTTTCACAGTCGATGGACGTCCCTTACCAGCTTTTCTTCCAAAGTCAACTTCAGACCACTCAACGTCACCAAGAGAGTACTTAAATTTCATGACAAGAGGCCTTTCTTTCTCAAAACGCAAAGACTGAATTTGAAGCCATTCCACCTTCTGACCATCACTTGTTTTCTTGCGGTTGACAGCATTTGTTTTAGTGTGCTTAGCAAGACTGATAAAATCTGATTGTTTCATTGCGACGACGGAGAATGGATTCTTTTTTCTGGCCTGTCGAACTAATCCATCCAATGATCAGGCACAAAAATTTCCTTTCTGCCTTTGGCTCTTTCAATTAATCCGAAATCTGCGTCGTTTGGTAGAAAGCTGTGGCCAGACTTCATAAATCTCTGCTCAAAGCTGGCTGTACCAGAACTAACAACATAGCTTCCTATCATTGCCATTTTGAAATTTCTGTTCTGTCCACCACAGCTATCTGAAAACGCTATGAAATTCTCTACTCCTTCTGCTCTCTTCATGTTGATAAAAATCAACAGGCATGACCCAATCTCGTCAGGTCCGCGTGAAGCCATGCCTTCATGCCACATAAACATCCAAGCACTATCTGTCTTAACAGAATGCACACCCAGATTATAAGTCCGTAGATAATTTTATTACTTAAATTATGGACTTGACCCATTTTTTCGCCGACCTGTCTTTAACACACGATTCAATATGACATGGCCCACTTCTTCCTCAATTTGGTTTTCTGAACTGTATTAGGACAAGAAGAAATCATTCACCAGTATAGCGGTAAGCAAAGGCAATGGACATGGACTAATTTTTCTCCAAAGGCATTGGACAATATTGGACAAAAGTCCACCTTCAGTGAAAAAACCTAAGAAGTGGACATGGCCCGCTTTAGAACTATAGGGCTCAATTGCCAGCAGGACTTGTTTTAACATGCAGTGATGCACCTAATGCACAGCGATAACTTGAAAAGTGCAGTGATGAAAGGTTGTATGTGCATTGTGCAGTGATTAGCATCAAAATAAAGCACAGCCCCAGATACCCAATACAATAAGTTTTAAATACTCCACTATACTACTGATACAATCGTATGATTCAAACAATAACCTCTGAAACATTACCTTATCGCATACAAATTCTATCTTTTCCTATTGATCCTGAGTGGCCGAGTTGGTTGGTAGCCTGCTCGTCACGCCGGCGCCCCGGGTTCGATACCCGGTCGGTCGGTTTATCAGAGATTAATTTCTCGGATCTTTACTGCGGGTGGCTCGAGTCGCATTATAAACGTGGAGTACAATACAATACAATACAACACAACACAATACAACTGGGGCGCGGTGGTATAGGGGTATGTTCGGTGCCTTGCAGCTGGAGGGTTGCGGGTTCGAATCCACCTCAAAGCCGCCGCGTAGGGACCCTGGGCAAGTCCTTCACTCGCAATTGCTCATGCGCTTCGGCGTGAAACTCCGATTCAGCGTCCGCGCAGTAGTCGGGAGCGCCTCTGAATGGGCAATCTGGTAGGGGCGCTATAACAAGTGTTCAAATACAATACAATACACTACAATACAATACAGATTCGCTAACCCCCGCTCTCCATGTGCAGTGATAAATTTTCCTTAAAACATGCTCTGATTGCAAGATTTTTCTGTGCAGTATAGGTCAATGTACCATATATCAGTGTGATTCTCGTTAACGATAACGGTTACGGAACTGTTCGTAAACGAAAATAAAATGACTTCGTTAACGATAACTATAACTAAAAAATATCATTAACTATAACTATAACTATAACGAAAATAACGCTAACGAAAATTCATTGTTATTTTCGTTAATTAAAAAAAGTGCAATATCGACAAACACGAGGACGTGCAAATGCGCTACAACTAATAGCCTATGTTCGCCATGGATTCTGGATTTGTGAATTAACCCAGTAGTATAGTGGAGTATTTAAAAAAATTAAATGTATCTATTTTGTAAACGTTTCTATAGCGATTGCGACTTCAGGTTGACAAGCGCAAATTAGCAAACTTAGTAGTCGAAGTAATCTTGTAGTCAAAATTTCTTAAAGATCGTGAGCAACCGCAATTGTGCTAATGCTGTCGGGTGTCATTTCAAGTATGAATCAGTCACAAATAAAAGTTCATGTATCATCATGGATGTTGGTGTTAATGAGGGGAAATTATGTGGACGGCTCAAAGCTGGTAAAAACACAACTAATCTACTCAATCATCACAAGCATCACCATCCATCTACATGCAAAGAAGTATAGGCCTACTCTGCGCTGCATTCAATGACTCATTTCAATAATTCATTTCAATGAGTCAATTCAACTCATTTCAATAACTCATTTCAATAACTCTTTTCAATAACTGTTTTCAATAACCCTTTTCAATAACCCTTTTCAATAACCCTTTCAATAACTTTTTTCAATAACTCGTTTCAATAACTCGTTTCAATAACTCTTTTCAATAACTCTTTTCAATAACGTTTTTCAATAACTCGTTTCAATTACCCTTTTCAATAACTCTTTTCAATAACTGTTTTCATTAACTCTTTTCAATAACCCTTTTCAATAACTCTTTTCAATAACTCTTTTTCAATAACTCTTTTCAATAACTCTTTCAATAACTCATTTCAATGACTCATTTTCAATAACAGTTTTCAATAACTCTTTTCAATAACTCTTTTCAATAACTCATTTCAATGACTCATTTCAATAACAGTTTTCAATAACTCTTTTCAATAACTCTTTTCAATAACCCTTTTTCAATAACCCTTTTCAATAACTCTTTTCAATAACTCTTTTCAATAATCCTTTTCAATAACTCTTTTCAATAACTCTTTCAATAACTCTTTTCAGTAACCCTTTTCAATAACTCTTTTCAATAACTCTTTTTCAATAACTTTTTTCAATAACCCTTTTCAATAACTCTTTTCAATAACTCATTTCAATAACTCTTTTCAATAACTCTTTTCAATAACCCTTTTCAATAACTGTTTTCAATAACTCATTTCAATAACTCTTTTCAATAACTCTTTTCAATAACTCTTTTCTTCAATAACTCTTTTCAATAACCCTTTTCAATAACCCTTTTCAATAACTCTTTTCAATAACCCTTTTCAATAACTCTTTTCAATAACCCTTTTCAATAACTCTTTTCAATAACTCTTTTCAATAACTCTTTTCAATAACTCTTTTCAATAACTCTTTTCAATTACTCTTTTCAATAACAGTTTTCAATAACTCATTTCAATAACTCTTTTCAATAACCCTTTTCAATAACTCTTTTCAATAACTCTTTTCAATAACTTTTTCAATAACTCTTTCAATAACTCTTTTCAATAACCCTTTTCAATAACTCATTTCAATAACTCTTTTCAATAACTCTTTTCAATAACTCTTTTCAATAACTCTTTTCAATAACTCTTTTCAATAACTGTTTTCAATAACTCTTTCAATAACTCTTTTCAATAACTCTTTTCAATAACTTTTTTTCAATAACTCTTTTCAATAACTCTTTTCAATAACTCTTTTCAATAACTCTTTTCAATAACTCTTTTCAATAACTCTTTTCAATAACTCTTTTCAATAACTCTTTTCAATAACTCTTTTCAATAACTCTTTTCAATAACCCTTTTCAATAACTTTTTTCAATAACTCTTTTCAATAACGTTTTTCAATAACTCTTTTCAATAACTCTTTTCAATAACTCTTTTCAATAACTCTTTTCAATAACTCTTTTCAATAACTCTTTTCAATAACTCTTTTCACCCCGTAATCATCTCATTTCAGCCACAGTTGTGGGGCACGGTTGTGTAGTGGTATTTTCGGTGCCTTGCAGACTGGAAGGTTGCGGGTTCGAATCCACCTCAAGCCGCCTTTCATAGGGACCCTGGGCAAATCCTTCACTCGTAATTGCTCAATACGCTTTGGCATGAAACTCCCATTCAGTGTCCGCGTTGTAGTCTTGGAGCGCCTCTGAGTAGAAATCTTGAAGGGGCGCTATAACAAGTGCTTTTACATACATGTACATAGATGATCTGGAATACATTTTTTCAATCAGGTGTAGCAAAGCGATTGGTCAGATTTGCCTAAGCGCTCGACATGAACTCGACCTCGAGATAAGACTTCACTCAACGGAAGACGAATGGACAGAACAGGTTTCCACTCTTTTCTCCATTCTCTTATCCGCCTTCACTTTCTCCATCTGTCTTTTTCATCTCTATCTCTTAATGGATTTGTGTTAATCTCTGTGACATGTAAATAACGTCTAAATACACTTTTATGCTTCTGTTTTGCTCCTTGGACAGATGTTGAACAATTACTGAGCCCAATGACGGCACGAATGTAGACCACTTAGGCCCGCAGTGCTGTCCAACCTTTTTGACACCTTTTCACCGAAGAAGTTTTCCTTGAAGCCGAGGGCAATAACCAGTCAACTCAAAAGCAATCACTAAATTTATTGAAAAATTATTAACTTTATTAAAATTAATTTCAGTTATCATATGAATGCTCCTTTGATATGGATTTTGTGTTAACATTTTCAAACCCTTTTAAGTTACGAACAAATAACTATAATAAGTAGGCCAATGACTTTTGTTTTACTCATTTTTACAGAAATTGCAAATATTTAGCCAACTCATGCGGGCCACTTAGAATCAGCTTTCGGGCCGCATGCGGCCCGCAATAACGCGGGTTGGACAGCACTCACTACTAGGGCTTTGAGGAAGACTTTAACTGGTGGTGGTTATGGTGGTGGTTATGGTGGTGGTTGTGGTGTGTCTTTTATCACCTAATCATGAAGTATGAGTAGAATTGTTCTAATCGTTGTGTAAAGTCTTGTTGTGTATAAAGAACCAGATGTTGTTGTTGATTCTGTTGTGGTTCTTCAGGTTTTGTCTTTTGCTGAGTACAAGAGCCTTGGTCCTGTCTGTCTGTCAGTGGAGCGGACTCAGCATCTTCTGGACCAGTTGGAAGATGCGCGTGCAGCACTGGCACTGATGCTGACGTCCAGATACATCGGTCCATTGCGAGAGGAGGTGGCTGGCTGGGCTCAGAAGCTCAAGGACGTCCAACAAGTCCTTGACCTCTGGCTCAGAGCCCAGGAGCTCTGGTCCAGTCTGGAGGCCATCTTTGCTGCATCTGGAATCGAAAAGGTCAGTCAGTCCATTGCTCCTTTTTGTCAGGTTTTAGCCTTTTACTGAAGCTCATGTTATTTCAGTTATGGTTTTTCAGTTACAGTTACAGTTATAGTTATCTAATTTATGATTTTTCAGTTAAAGTTATAGTTAAAGTTAACTGAAATCAGATTTTTCAGTTTCTTTTTTTTTTTCAGTTACAGTTTCAGTTATTTCCATCTTTATTTTTCAGTTATAGCATCAGTTATTTTTTGTGACAAGTCATGACTAATGACACACTGACCACAAGTATTCTGAACAGTTACCAGAAATTTTACGCAGCAATTCAATGTGATTTAACGTATTGTCGGTTTACTTTAAGGAAAACACGACTTTCCAGATTAACACTTGCTTTGTGCAAATGATTTTGAAGATTTAACATGGTTCCGACAATTATGGCCACACTCGTGGTTTTCAATGTGGTGGTGCCAGCAACGGTGTGAACACAATATCGACTTTTGTCGTCTGCGGCTTCGTAAACAAAATGTTCCCATCGCCACTTTCTACTTTTCGACCACTACTTGGCTTAAACATTATTCTCGTAGCCGTGGATTGTTTTACGAATTTATGGTTTAGCGCCAACGACAACACAACGAAAGGAAAAGGAACCGGAAGTGAAACTAGCATAGAAAACTGAAAAGGAACCAGAAGTGAAACTAGCATAGAAAACTGAAAAAGAAACCAGAAGTGAATTGAGTATAGAAAACTGACCGTAGACTAGAGTAGGATTACCATTCAAAAAGTAAGTAAGAAAAACACTCATGTTTTATTTTTCAGTTAACTTTTGTTATTTTTCAGTTTTTGTTTTTCAGTTACTATTACAGTTTCAGTTATTCATTATTTTTCAGTTTCAGTTACAGTTACAGTTAACTGCAAGACATTTTCAGTTATTTTGCTATTTCAGTTACAGTTACAGTTAATAGAAATAACACTGGCTCAAAGTCTCAAGTTCAATCACGTGCATTGACAACTGTTGGTTGATATTTAAGTTCATTGCAGTCAGTTGATTTATGTAGCACCTGCTCATGATTACTACACCAAAGCCTTCGCAGCCAAACCGTCGTCAGAGAGAGAACCCCAATGGAATGGCTGAATATAACAGATGACTCAGTTGCCCCAGGGGGTGGGGGTTGTTACTTGAATACTCTGAGTTCATGTTCCTGTGTCTTGCATTCGTAGGTGCTTCCTCATGAGTCAAGGATCTTTCGTGGTCTCGATCAGAGTTGGAAGAAGTTGATGAAGAAAGCCTACGAGATACAGAATGCAGTTCAGGTTTCGACTTTTCTCATCCATCGCATTTATTTGAGGAAGTCAAGTATTCTTAGACTGGATTTCTTTATGATCATAACCCCCACTAACCATAGGGCCAATAGGGCCAGTCCCAAGCCTGGAAAATGAGGAGGGCAATATCAACAGTATTCAATTTGCATGGAATTAATAAGATTTAGTGTCAGGTTAATGTACAAAAATATCTGCCTGGCTTCAATCTGCACTTGTGACATTTTGTAAGGAGGAAAATTTTATCACATTAATGTTATATTGGGTTTTTTTAATTGTGGGCCTCAGATACAGAAACTACTCAGGTCTTCATTTGCCT
>JACEVL010000478.1:1421938-1501938 GCA_020284085.1 Aporrectodea caliginosa | reverse complement strand
TGATGACCGGTCGTCATGTGTCGTGGTTCTACTGCAATGAGACATCAGCGCCATCTGCCATCAGTCGTTTCATCCAAGGATCCGCGATGGATGGATGCTGGAGTTGCTTTGATGGAGTGCATCTGCTACGGAGACAGAGCCTGAAGATACTCATCGATAACGTTCAGTCTGTGATGGATGCTCTTAGAACAAAGCTCAGTCGTTGTGTCCTCACATCTGGATCCAAGGTACACACTCACACACACTCACACATGCACTTTCATACACACACGCATGCACGGACACACAATATTATTATTATTGCTTTGAGAGATTCCTAATACGCGCTTTTTAAAAATTCAAAAGACCATATACGTTTTTGTTGTTGTTATTGTTGTTGTTGTTGCAATTGTTACTTTTATTTCAGATGAAGTCACATTCTTTAATTAGCTTATATATTTATTTATTTATTTATTTGAATATTTGAATAGATTCCAATAAGAGCTGGGTTTTCCACATTCCTGACGTTTGAGCGTGGTTCATCAGTGATTGATTCCATGCTACCAGACATTCATTCACAGTTTCGTGAGGTTGCTCTCATTCGACCGGAGACGTTGATGATTCTTGTGGCCTGCTGTTCTCGACTCGGTCTTAAGGCTCCGACTGTTTTGGCGACCAAGCTCAAACAAGTTGTTGAACTCGTTAGGGATCAATTGTAAGTACAGAAATGAATCAAATGGATGAATGAATGGATGAATGTACAAATTAATGAATGGATTGGATGGATGAATGAATGAACGGAGGATTAAAGAATGGAAGGGTGGACTAATGGATAAGTAAACGGATGAATGAATAGATGATTATACTGATGGAAAAAAGAGCAAATGAAGAAAAACTGTTGGAATAATGCTGACTGATTCTGAAACGCATTCATCGAAACGCATTCATTGGTAATATTCACGCTTTTTGTGGTTTTTAGCAATTTTTTTACCTGAAGTGAAAACTTAAGGAAGAAACTAAAGGATTTACAAAGGACCAATAGATAGGGTGATATGGCCGCCCTGTCCCCATGACTGGCCCTTTGAACTGATCAGTCTATTGGTTGTCTGTTGAGTTCAAATGCAAGATTGGTTGATCAGTTGATTGACATCAACCGATCAATTGATTCAAAGATCAATATATAAACAGGCTCACAGAGAGAGACAGACAGACAGGCAGAAAGACAGAGACAGACAAACAGAGACAGACAGAGACAGGCAGACAGACAAAACAGATCTTGGTAAAGTAAGATAGATGAATGTTTTCCATTTCTAAACTGTCAGCAGTCTGAAATCGTCTGAGGTCAGTTATGTCCTTACTTGCTATTGAACCTATTAAACTTCTGAACCACTGTTAATTACCTATTTACACTTCTCTATTGACCACTGAACTATTTAGTAAGATTGGTTGATGCTTTTCCTTTCAGACCAGCGCAGGTTCACCACAACGTTAGTCTCCAGGCATTGGTCGCAGTCATCCAATGTGCAGCTCAGAAGAAACGACTCATCCGGAACAGCATCGCTGGAACTGGAAGACCCAGTCGACTGATCCAGAGCGCAGCTAGGAACAGGAACATCGGAACCGGGAAATCCGGTCGAACTACGGCTAACAACAGCAACAGACCAAAGACTGAAACAAAACCATCGGATAATCCAATAACACCACTTGCCACCAACAGTCAGTTTATTTATACTGATATAAAATGTAGAATTATATGTAATTATTAAAAAACTAATTAATAAAAAGAAAAAAGAAAACTTGAGCACAAGAGACGTTTCATTTATTATTATTATTATTATTATTATTATTATTATTATTATTATTATGTGACATGTATTATTCATCTGAAATTTTTGAATGTTAATGATTTATTTTTTGTGGTGATCTATAATATATTGTTACCATTCATTTCAAATGCTGTTTATATTACTCTGAGTATTTTTGGTGTCAAAACCAAAATCAGTTCAGATAGGAATTGCAGCTGAAACCAAAACCGGTTTTCGTTAAATATCACTTTAATGGAAAACAAGTTTGAGTTATGGTTTCAATGTGTCTGTTGTTGTTAGGGTCTGATGTTGGTCTGATGTTGAGGAAGCAGTCGAGTCGTAGGTTTAGTTCTAAGCCTCTGTCTGCCAACATTCAGAATGAACATGGCCTCATTGGTCAACTGCTCATCGAAGTCATTGGACCAAGGTTTTCAGCTGAGGTACTTTCTAGCACCGTCTTTTCTCTGCCTTCAATCACCCTCTTGACTATTCATGGTTCACTGCATTCTGATGTTATGTTATCTTTTATACATCCATAGTTTACTGTCATGTTTACTTTCACTTGACAGTTACGATTACAAAACATGCATAGTGACAATGCTTGTGCACACACACAGACATAGACATATACATACACACACATACACACAGACACAGATACATACACACAGACATGCACAGACATAGATACATGTACACAATGCTGTCTCTCTGTCTGTCTTGCTGTCGATCTTTGAACCACACTAATATAGTTTGTTCATTTTGTCGATGTTACTGTTGTTATTTCTTGTACTTGGTTTAAAACTGATAAACGGATGAGTTTAATTATAATATTATCTATTCGTTGTTTGATTGTTTATTTTGATTGATTAATTGATTATCTGCTTCTTCTAAATCTCAGATTGTCATTCGCATTGCCCTTATCTTTCAGCACAATGCAATATTCCGTCAGATCGTGAAGGACTTCTTTCCAGGAATCATTGACTCATCTCGCATCCTTCGATCTCTGACTGCAGTCGATGGATTCGACCTGGAGTCGAGTCTGGATGTCGTGGCCAAGGAACGCTCCCTGGTTCCGCTCAAAACCTGGAACCAAAAGTGTCTTCAACTCTACTCGCTTTCCCTCATTTACACAGGTAGAGCTAGAAACAGAAAATATCATCTTTCCAGTGATGAGGGCTTTCGAGACCTATGCTGACTTTATTCTATTCTATTCTATTCTATTCTATTCTATTCTATTCTATTCTATTGTATTCTATTGTATTGTATTTACGGATTTATAAAGTGCCTCTCACGGTACAACCTAATCAGAGGCGCTTCCAGTGTCAAGGGCCCCTCAAGAAAAGAAAAGTCTTAAGAGAACGAGCAGAAACAGTAGTGCTCCCAGATAACATCTTTAACTCCGATCTAATTTCGCAAGAGGTTAAATGTCATTGTATTCGAACGTCGTCTTGTGTAGTCAGGTCTTGGGGGCAGCTCTGGTGAGTTTTCTTCAAAAGAGATCTATATAAATAAACACAATGACAATTACAATTATAATTAGGAATACAGGACCACCATCTAATGTGGCAGTATTTCTGAAACCTGAGGATTTTACTTTCACTGGATTTCGTAGGAATTGTTGTGGCCGGAAGTCCCTGCACAGGAAAGTCTACAATCATAAGGACATTGATCGAAGCCCTTGACAACCGTGGATCGAAGAGAACAGACAGACAGATCGAAGAAGACAAAGGCAAGGTCACATGTCACAGATTACAGCGCTTCTATCCTCTGGCCACAGATTCACTCGATGTCATCTTTGGTTCAGCTGATGATGATGATGATTCAGATGGGGATTGGACGGATGGACTGATAACTACAGCATGGAAGAAGGCTACCAAGGTATTCTAAATGGTATCAATCAATCAATCAATCAATCAATCAATCAATCAATCAATCAATCAATCAATCAATCAATCAATCAATCAACATTTCAATCAGTTAGAGGCAGTGCTCTTGCTTACAATCAGTCAATTCAATCATATTTTGAAAGTGTTGAGGGACCGTCTGACCTCTGACCCAATTATTACTCGTCGTTGTTTCTGTTGTTGAACAGATGGAAAGTGCGAAGACTATGACGTGGCTCTGCTTTGATGGACCTCTGACGTCCAACTGGACAGATCAGGTCACGTGTGTCCTAGATGGCGCCAAGGTACCAACAGATCATACTTATCATCATCATCATCACCACTTTCCTCATCATCATCACTCTCCTCATGACATGACTTGTAAGTCATGTAGCAGTTACTTATAGCAGTTGTTGATATCAGTTGCTGCCAGCAGATGCTCATAGCAGTTGTTAGATAGCAGTTGGTAATGGCAGTTTTTAGGTGGCAGTTGTTGATATCAGTTGCTGCCAGCAGATGCTCATAGCAATTGTTATCTAGCAGTTGGTGATGGCAGTTGTTATCTAGCAGTTGGTGATGGCAGTTCTTAGGTGGCAGTTGTTGATATCAGTTGTTGATAGCAGTTGTTGATAGCAGTTGTTGATAGCAGTTGGCTGGGCCTGAACCACAGCACATGCTAAATGGAGAAGAATCGGTTGTTGAAGATGGTATTGTTTTCTAAACGTAGACATTGAATCTGTCGAATGGAGATCAGCTGGATCTCACCCAAAACATCAAGGTCTTGTTCGAAACAGAAGATTTGTCAACTGCCTCCCCTGGATTCCTTGCACGAACAGTCAGTTTCTCTTTCATTCTTTCGTTCATTCATCCATTCAGTCATTCATCGACCCATCCATCCACAAATACACCCATCCATCTATCATCAATTCATCCTTCCATCCACACATATACCAACCCACCAACCTATCCATCCATTCATCCATCCATTCTTCCATCGATCCATCTGTCCTTCCTTCCAGTCATCAATTTATGTACTTCTTATTTTCTTTCATGAATTTGACGAATTATCTGCCATTAAATATGTAATTAGATTGGACTTTGATCAGCTGCACTGAACTTTATGTGCTTAGATTGTGACATTATTAGATGCACAGAAGCCAGAATGTAGCGTTGAGTTTGCAGAGGTTTTTCCAAGCCTTATCTCCAGATACATAGACTGTTGCAACTCACTGCTGTTTTGTCTGTCACAGGGGATCCTCTTTCTTGACCCGACTGTTGTCGGTTGGCGTCCAATAGCAAAGGCCTGGCTGGACACCAGAACTAAACAGGAAGTGAACGTATGCATCTCATTTGAATGACAATAATTTAATAATAATTGATCTGTCGGGGTCTTGTGCGCGCGGGTTACCCAGCAGTGAAGGAGCCACCGGGCCTTAGCAGAGCGGACGGAAAGAGACCTGACGGCCTAACTCTTATTCCATGGCGGATGGGCCGTGCTTTGATATGGGATGCCACAGTAACGGACACTCTAGCCGCATCCTACCTACCAGTCACATCGGCCACAGCAGCCGGTGCAGCCGAATTGGCAGCAGACCGGAAATGCGCCAAATACAACACACTCGCTCAAACCTACCACTTTGTTCCGTTGGCATTCGAGACTCTTGGCCCAATTAACAGCAGTGGCCTACTTTTCATCAGAGAGTTGGGGCGCTGTCTTTCTCGTATAACCGGGGATCTGAGAGAAACCTGCTATCTTTTCCAGCGCATTGCCATCATAATCCAACGCTTTAACGCCATCGCCTTCCTAGGCACCTTTTTGCCGCCTGATCTTGACGAGGTCTAGCCTTCCCAGAATGCATTTTTGTATCTCCGGATAATTTTTATAATTCCTGAGGGATCTGAGGTACCTCGGGTAAAAAAAAATAATAATTTAATAATTTAATAAAATAATTTATTGAAAATGTAAAAGTTAATAACATTTTATTAAATTTGTTTAAGTAAATTATTAAATTTGTTAATTAAACACATGAATATATTATATGGTATGATTTGTTTCTGTTAGGTCTTGCAAAAGTCTTTTGAGAAGATGATCGATCGCGTCTGGCTGTTTGTCTCGACTGAATGCAGGTTAATTGTGTCTCATCTCTCTACAGAGTGTTCTTATTGCACTTAATGTGATTTAACCATGTTGAATGGTCACTTCAGAATGTTCTCTTTCACATCATGTCGTATGATTTTTCGGTTTCATTCCATTGCACCATTTCAGTTGGATGTTTTGATTTGATTTAGAAAAATATGATGTCAGCCTCTCCAGTCAGAAATGTTTTTAGAGCAACCATTTTAGAGAAAAATAGTGAGTTATTTAAGCCTCGTCACTCATTTAACCCTTAGGACCAAAACCAGTTGAATAGCTTTACAAAAAGTTAATCAAATTTTAACTTAAAGAATTTCTATTATAATTTATAATTTAGCGAAAGAAATTTATTTTAAAGAATTTTATTATAACCTAATTATAATTTAACAAGAGAAGTTTATTTTAAAGAATTTTATTATAACTTAATTATAATTTAACATGAGAAGTTTATTTTACTTTAAAGAATTTCTTTGTTATAATTTAATTATAATTTAACAAAAGAAGTGTAATAATGATGAGTTGTATATCTCAAAGTGTATGGTTTGTTTGAAGGAGTCGTGTTCCATTGACGGAGGTTGGTCTATTCACGACCTGTGTCAACGTTCTGTCGGCCATGTTGGCAGACAATCGAGAGATCGGAGGGGACGTCCATATCGAACGACTCTTCCTCTTTTGTCTCATGTGGACATTCGGAGGACTTCTTGACCAAGTCGAACAAAAGGCCTTCAGCGACCTACTCATGACTCTGTCCAATGCGTCAGTATCATCAACTCTTCAACAACAATCATCATCAGCATCAGCATCATCATCGTCATCATCAATCATCAATCCTATATCATCACCATCATCGTCGTCGTCGTCATCATCAACATTGTCATCATCGGCATCGCCATCATCAGCATCATCAGCCCGATAGCGCATTGGATAGCACACTGGCATGGAGAGCGAGAGGTACTGAGTATTGCAGGCTGTCTGTTCTGTTAGTAGTTAAGATTTATGTCTTCTGTCATTTGTGTTCTTGTGAATTGTTTCAATTGCATAATTGTACACTGTAACCGGTTGCGGTTTGTCAACCGGATTGTTTCAATAAACGAAAATATTATTATTATCATCATTATCATCAGCATCACGTCGTCATTATAAAAAAATCTTTCTTTCTTCTCCTCGTCCTCCTCTTCCTCCTCTTCCTTTTCCTCCTCCTTCTTTTCCTCCACTTTGTCATCTTCCTCATCATTGTGAATCTCTAAATTCCCTCTCTGCAGTGATGACGTCATTGTTGTTGTTGTTAGTTTGCCAGATGATGACCAGACGATCTGCATCTTTGACTACTATGTTGATGAGGCAGGTGATTGGGATCCGTGGCAGTCAAAGGTCCCGGAAGTCAGCTTCGGAAACGAATGGGATCTCCTCGGACAAGTCTACATCGACACAATTGACACGGTCAGTCCACAACCACGTCACTCATCTGCTTCTCTAATCTATTATAATCTGATCTATTATAAATTATAATGGATTAGATTATAATTTATAATCTAATCTATTATAATCTAATCTATTATAATCTGATCTATTATAAATTATAATAGATTAAATTATAGTTTATAATCTAATCTATTATAATCTAATCTATTATAATCTGATCTATTATAAATTATAATGGATTAGATTATAATTTATAATCTAATCTATTATAATATAATCTATTATAATCTGATCTATTATAAATTAAAATAGATTAAATTATAGTTTATAATCTAATCTATTATAATATAATCTATTATAATCTGATCTATTATAAATTATAATAGATTAAATTATAGTTTATAATCTAATCTATTATAATATAATCTATTATAATCTGATCTATTATAAATTATAATGGATTAGATTATAATTTATAATCTAATCTATTATAATATAATCTATTATAATCTGATCTATTATAAATTAAAATAGATTAAATTATAGTTTATAATCTAATCTATTATAATATAATCTATTATAATCTGATCTATTATAAATTATAATAGATTAAATTATAGTTTATAATCTAATCTATTATAATATAATCTATTATAATCTGATCTATTATAAATTAAAATAGGTTAGGTTATAATTTATAATCTAATCTATTATAATATAATCTATTATAATCTGATCTATTATAAATTATAATAGATTAAATTATAGTTTATAATCTAATCTATTATAATATAATCTATTATAATCTGATCTATTATAAATTAAAATAGGTTAGGTTATAATTTATAATCTAATCTATTTAATAAAATCTAATCTATTATAATCTATTCTGGAAACTTGTATAGTGCCATTATCGTAATGCATGCGACATCAATTGGTGTTTGCTTCTAACAAAAATCTCATATCATAACTACAATACTTTGAAAATTAAAGATCGCCAACCCAGGAGACACACTGGTGATAAAGCAATAAGAAACAGATGAGGTTTTTTTCTTGTCTTAGATTCATATGAAATGATCGTTATGATGATTCCTAATCTCTCAAGATGGTCATTCGTATATGAGATCTATAGAGTCCCATGTGAAAATATGGGTCCTACATAGGTTCCATGATAGGTTCCATGTCGTCACGGATGAATCTTCTCTTTTCTTTGTTCAAACAGATTCGAACGAAGATGCTCGCTAACTTTGCATTGGCTTCTGGACAGAGCGTTCTTCTTGTTGGTCCAACGGGTTCTGGTAAAACCGTTCTTGCCAACGACCTCCTCAACACACGAGGTTTGTTTCAGAAATCAATCAGACTCATCCATTGCTTGGCTTTGCTTCTTACGTAGACATGGAATAAAAACGGTCTGCAGAAAAGTAGGTGGTGGTAGTAGTAGTAGCAGCAGCAGCGGTGGCTGTGGCGGTGGTTATGATTATGATGATGATGATGTAATAAAAACTTGTCATCTTTGTCATTTAGATTTGGTTCAGCCAGGTATAGGCACTGACAGGTTTCCATTCAGAACTTGGGGACATCCTGTTGTCAATGTTGTTCTGTGGTTGTCTGTTGTTGTTATAGACCTTCAGTCGACGGTTGTTATGGAGATGGTTGCCTCAGGTGCAACATCTGCTCATCAGATGCAACAGTTCATCGAAGCTAATCTTCATCACAGACAGGGTAAAACAGTTTTCAATCTGTTCCTCAAGACCTTCTGTACCTCGGTCTCTTCACTTACTGGTCGCTCCACTCTCTGCTCGGCCTCCAGAGACCTTCTGGTTGTTCCTCGCATGCGATGGGGCTACTGATCAATCTAGAAGCTTTACCTATATTGGCCACCCTCTAGTTGGAACTGTCTTCCACAGGAATTGCAGCTTGAGCTCTTCAATCTTTCTCTTCCTCTGTTTCGGAAATCCCTAAGTCCATTTTATTTGTTTGCACTAGCACTGACTTGGGTCGAGAGCACTTCTGAATCGCTGAGTGGTGATTTGATAAAATGTTCGATTACAATTGCAATTACGAATTAGTGATTGTTTGCAACTGTTGTTTAGGATATACGTATGGAGCCAAAGACAACAAGCGCCTACAGTTGTTCATCGATGATATTAATCTACCAAGAGACAATGAATGCAATGTTCCAAGAGGCTGTGAGGTCGGATTTCCAACGCTTTCTTATCTATTCAAGACAAAGGACACAGAATACTACTAGTTCATTCCTTTGTCTTCATAGTTATTAATCTCATGATAACATGACTATGAAGTCATTGTTTTGCTGTGCATTGTTTTGCTAACTGATGTTATATTTTCACTTTGACTTTCACTTCTATCATGGCTCTCAGCTGTTTCTGACCAAAGGACCATGGCTGTGACTTTGCCTAAAAGGGATCATCAACTGATTCTCATAATGGTGCCACAAAAGTTTCGTTTATTATTAACTGCATTGTTTTGCTAACTGCATTGTTTTGCTAACTGCATTGTTTTGCTAACTGCATTGTTTCAGTTGTTGAGAAGGATTCTTGACGAGCGAATTATCTGCACAACTAAGAAACCTTTTGAACATCGGACGATTGAAGGACTGACTCTGATCTCAACGATCAACCTCACCAGTCAACCAAGTCTCACCCAGACTCTGCCCAACTCACGTCTTCTGGTATCAGAATCTCTATCAATTCAGTTGGAGTTAGGGACTTAGAGTAACAGTTCCCAATCCCAATACTTCCCCTTAGCTAATCTTAGACGATCTGCTCAGTTGCTTGTGTCTTTATCGATCTCAGCTGAAGACTTACCTTTTCCAAATCATTTATCCTTCATTATGGAGGATACACAATGGAGGCTCCATAGGATGTCTCTCCGTCTTAGTCAACTGATCTTCTAGATGTAGCCCGAGTAGAGGTGAACTGCTTTGAATTGCTGAGAGTTGTGTGATACGTATGGTTTGTACATTGCAGAGGCATTTTGCTGTTCTTCATCTGTCGTCTCCAAACGATTCAACTCTGTCAGCGACCATCTACAACCTACTCGAGGTAACTCTCTCGCTTCTTCACAGGGTCCATGGTCGTTGGATGATAGAGTGGGTGGGTGGGTTTGGGTTTGAGTGGATGGGTGGTTGGATGGATTGAGGGATGAATCATAAATGGATGGATGGATGGATGGGTGGAATTTGGGTTGTGGTGGGTGGATGGATGGATAGCTGACTGACTGGGTTAGTGAATGGATGAGAGGATGGATGGACAAATGGATGGATGGATGGATGGATAGATGACTGACTGGGTTAGTGAATGGATGAGAGGATGGATGGACAAATGGATGGATGGATAGGTGGAATTTGGGTTTTGGTGGGTTGATGGATGGATGGATGGATAGATGAAGGACTGAATGTATAATCTGTTTGTGAATTTCTAAGTATCATGATTCTTCTTGTTGTAGGCCAACCTGTTGTTTGGTGACCATGATGGAGTGGATCTCGATATTCACAATGGCCTCGTCTCAGCCTCCGTAGCTCTGCTCCAGTCTGTGATGACAACACTTCGTCCTTCTCCACTTCCAGGCAGACAACACTATCTCTTCTCCCTCAAAGACATCGACACCTGCTTCCAGGTAAAACATTCATCACTCAGCCAGCAAGAGCTTTGTCATGAAGGCAACTGAAGATATAGTACAAGAAGACTTGGTCTTGGATGCCCTCAAACGTAGGCCAAGGTCAGTTGATGAGGTGAGGTGGGGTGGGGTTCTTGCGTTGGGTTGGGTAAGTGAGGTAAGGTGAGGGGAAATAAGGTCAGATAGTTGACGATTTGTTATGTTCTGCTGCAGTTAGTACTTTCTTTTCAGGTTATGTAGTTATGGGTTGCCATGCGTTAACTAATGGTTAGCTTGTAGCTATGGGTTACCATTCTTTGCTTGTTTTGTCATTTATAAGTTTCTTTGTCCTGCAGACGTTTAAGCTGTTGGCAGATGAGAGTCGAGCAGATGAGGAGGTTGTGGTGTCGCTATGGAAACACGAGATGAATCGCGTCGTCAGGGATCGGTTGTGTCGCCATGCCGACATTCGATGGTTTGATGAGATCATGAACAAGATTGTTGAAGAGGTCAGTCACGTGTTACATTTCTATTGGTTTATGGTAGTTATTTCTATGGCGCTGCTGGTGTCTATTCTGCGGTAATTCTTTTCTGAGAAATTACCAATACTTAAATACATTTCATTTGTTTAATTCAAGTCATTTTGGTCACTTGTTGTAGGTTATTTTAAAAAAGTTATTTCTAATTACTATTAATTAGTAACTTTTATTGTCTAATGCACAAGGCATCAACCGATGGTGGGCAAAACCAAACTGTAATTAGGTCAACATCCAGAAGATCAGTCCTCTGAGTCAGAGAAAGAGCTAGATAGATTTGACTACATCTGTGGCTCCAGTGGTGTCCAGGCATCAACCGTCTCAATCGATAACGAATCTGAAACAGTTGAAATTTAAGATTCTTATTTACAGTCTTTTCAGCTTTGGTTGACTGCTTTTCCTGCAGAAGTGGCCGGAATTTGCTGATCGCACTGAACAGCTGTACATCACTTTCTCCATTAATCCAGATGATTATCGCAGACCAAACGCAACGCACATCAAGAGGAAAACCAAGCAACAGGTGAGTTGCAACAAAAGCCAGATTAGGCCTATGTTAATTTAAAATTTGTTTCTGAAATGTAACTTTCATTGAAAAACATTTATTCACATTTCAGATGCAGTGCTGTGTTCTGCTTTTGCATTCATGGCATGTGATTGACTCCTTAGAATAAATCTAAAGCACAAAAGCAGTTACAGTGATCGTTTGATGTGATTTGTGTTATTAGGGAATTCTTCAACCGGTTGATTCTCTGAATTCAGTTCGTGAATGTCTGACTGCATATCTCGACCACTACAACAACGAATTCAGCAACACTCGACTCAACGTTCAGCTAACGGACAACGTAGTCGCACACGTCATACGATTACATCGCATACTCAGCTACAGTCATGAGTAAGTATTGCATACTCAGCTACAGTCATCAGTAAGTATTGCATACTCAGCTACAGTCATCAGTAAGTATTGCATACTCAGCTACAGTCATCAGTAAGCAGAATTGAAGTTTCCAGATGTCTTGGATGACAGAGAAATCGAGTTAGATCCGTTTTAACATAGCTGCGGATCTGATGATGAGCAAGACAGTCTTGAGACTGAGTTGGGTGAGTCTGGCTGTGAGTAATCACTTGACCGGAGGGAGACATGTCACCAGAGTGAGACATGGTGAACAGTGTTTCTGTTGTGTGTTGTAGAGGAAATGCTTTGCTGATTGGAAGCGTTGGATCGAACGTTGACAGTCTCATTAAGTTATCTCTTCACGTGCTTGGTCTTCCAATCCATCACATTGACTCATCTCGTAAGACGGCTTTCTTTGACGGATTACGATCGGCTGTCAGACTCGCTGGAACCGAAGACAAGAGATTGGCTCTCATCTTTTCTGTAAGCACTTCAACAGATCATTGTTGTAGCTGTTAGAGCGCTTGACCTGTAACGCAGAGAGTACGGGTTCAAGCCTCACCCGAGTCAGTTACACAGTTGCTCAGCAACATTAATGCTCTGTCAATGTCAAATGCAGTTGTATTGTATTGTATTGTATTGTTGTCATCATCTGTTGTTTTAGATCAGCCACAAACCATGACCCTTGGCTCTATGAGAAGTTCATCAGAAAATGTGCAGAACTGTCTTCGCATCATATTCTTCATTATTACTTGTTTTTATTCAACTCATTAGTATTAACGCTGTTACTACAACAGTTACCACAAATACCTCTTGTTCTACTCCTTTGCATCCAGTTGTTGTAACCTGACCTGCATTATGCTCGGCCTAAAACCCATTTTTATTGACTCCTTGGGCTTGATAGGCAATTGTAATGAATACATAAATATATTATTAGCTTCAGTTATTAATGAACTTAACTATTTAACTAGGCTAATTTAATATATTGGTTTTAAGCTAAGATATATTTTGGTAAGTTAAGTAAAGTTAACCTTCAATTTAACTGAACTTAAAATAGCTGAGCTTAGCTGACTTAATTTAGCTCAGTTATCCCTAACTTAACTATTCATATCTAGGGTTACATTCAAAGTGATCGCTATGAAACGGTTAAACGCTCAAGATGTGAATGGTAAAGTACTATTGTAATTGAACATTTGTATAGCGCCACTCAGAGATTCAGAGGCTCTCCCGACCCAGGGCTCTAACAAATAAGATAGTCTTCAGGCGTTTCCGAAACAGAGGAAGAGAAAGGCTGAGGAGCTCAAAACGCAATTCATGTGGAAGATGGTTCCAAGTAGAGGGGCCGACATAAGCATAGCTTCTGGATTGAGCAGTTGCACCACGCATGCGAGGGACAACCAGAAGGCCTCTGGCGGCAGAGCGCAGAGCAGAGCGACCAGGGAGAGTATGGATTACATTACTTGAAGTGCCACGTAGTATAGCATTGTGCTATGGTTGTACTGTGTATATAGGAAAATGATCTGAATGATGCAGAATATGTGGATGCAATTCACAGCATCCTCGTCACTGGAATCTATCCTCATCTCTTCACAAAGGATGAAATGGATGGACTGCTGTTGGTAAGCATTCATATTCAGTTGCCACGTTCACCTCTCTTACAGCCATCTTTTGTTCTTTTCATCTCTGTGACAATGATCTTTAATCCTTTTACGTAGCTGCTTTCAAGCCCTCCCCATGTGCTTAACAGAATGCAGTAGAAGTTGTATAGGTTGGAAACTGAGTTTATATTTTCTTAATTTAAAACTGAAATGTTTTCTTAATGAGTCTTTGGTCTGTTGTAGGCTTTGGTGCCAGTCATAAGGAAACAGTACAGGCAGGAGAAGGTCGATCCGTACGCTCTGCTCCTGTCACGAATTAAAACCAATCTCCGCATCATTCTTTCCCTGCCTCCGCAACACCATCTTCTCTCAACTGCTATAAGGTATGCATGTGTTATATTTTCTTATGTGAGGTTATGTTATTATTATATTATATTACATTAATTATATTTATTATATTTTATCATATTGCCGTTTGTGTTAGATAGAAATTGGATTAAATGAATGCTGTGCTATTGAAATTAATTGGCTGTTTTTATGCGTGTATGATGCAGGGATTTTCCGTCGCTGTTGACCGGATGTCAGGTGATGTGGTTGTGTGATTGGTCGGAGGAATCTCTCTTCTCAGATGCGCTTCATTTAATCCGTCATGCATCACTTGTTACGCATTGCCAGCCAAGCATAACGTACGTTAACAGATGGATTTCTCTCATCTGTTGTCATCTTTTTCTTCACTTTTCAATCCATTGTGTTCTCTTGTATTTTCATAATAAACTGCACCTAGTACATGGTACCAAAGTTCGACCGTACGTTACAGCAGAAAATAGCGTACGCGTACGGTACGTAATTTACTAAAAATAATAGCGTACGCGTACGGTACGTTCGTATTCCGTACGTATGAGCAGCCTTTAATATTAGTTGCTTCTCGTGACGTCACATTTTGTCTCCTCATTTTCTCGTCGTTTTTTTCTCGTCGTTATTACGTCACTTTACAGTTCTTATTTGTAGTTCCGTTTCAGCGAAGAGGTAAATTATTATTTTGTTTTTATTTTGTATAATTTTCCATTCTTTAAGTTGTAATTTTGTTATTCCTTGTTAATTCTATAATAAAAAATATAAAAATTAGCGTACGCTATTTATTAATTTAGCCAAAAAATAGCGTACGCGTACGGTACGCATTTCAGCAGAAAAAATAGCGTACGTTCCGTACGTACGGTCGAACTTTGCATGGTACCTACTTAGAACTTATAATGCCTACCTAGTACTTAGTACCTATATAGTAATTATTTCCTACTTAGTATTTAGTGCCTACCTAGTATTTAGTACCTACCTAGTATTTAGTACCTACCTAGTACTTAGTACATAATAATACCCACCTTGTACTTAGTACGTACTTTCTTTAGAGGTGCTAGGTGTTGTAAATGCTTCACCAAATGAAGACTAAGGAGTAATATTCTGTCGAAGGAAGGAGAGCACTTTCTTAAGGTAGACTAGTTGAATAATAGAAGAATTCTCTGTTAACAGCTGAAATCCGTTTAGCTGAGCATTGAATCTGTCGATCGTTGTTTCAGTGAGTCATTGGGAAAGACGTTTGCCAACATCCACAGCCATATGTTGACCTACTGCTGTCAGATGACACACGCCGGTCGCCAGAGGGAGGAGCTTAAGACAGGACAACTGAAGAAAAGAAAGGAAACGAGGAAACTACTCAACAGACCTTACTCGAAAATCATTCTACATGAAAACATTCAGTATGCTGCAACGTCGCGATGATGATGAGGACGATGATAATGATTATGATAATGATGGTGATAAAATGATGATGTCGATGATGATGATGATGATGATCATAACGATGATGACGACAACGACCCAATGGTGGTGATGATAATAATGATGATGATGATGATAATAATGATGATATTGATGATGACGGTAGGTGGTGGTCCTGATGACAATAACGACAGTGATGAATACAATAATGATTATAACTTCAGTTAATAGCATTGGCTTCATCACGGTGAGGCTGTGTCAGTGATGTAGATTACTACGTCGTCATTGCAGTAGTGATGATATCATCTGATGGCTTAATTGGTGTTCGTCATAGTAAAATGTGTTTTCATTCGTATCCATGTGTATAGAAATCACGGTCTTGGTCCGGAGGTTGGTTCAAATGCCGTCTTTGTCGGTCCATCCATCTTCCACAGATTCAGTGATGCTTTCTTCCAACTCTTCTCCTCCAAAGAAACGGAACGAAGCATCAAGTTCACCAGACTCAAGTCAGTCAGTTTTTATGTCATAACACTCATCATCGTCAGCATCATTTTCAGAGAAGCTGTTCAGATTATTTTGCCTTTGATGATGTTTCAAATAATTTTTCTCTCTAAGTCCATTAGTTTCTGTAGTAATATTTTTATTGGATTAAAAACTAGTCGGGTGGTAGTTTCAACAAAGCTTCTATGTTATCTTATTATTATCATCATCATCATCATCATCATCATCATCATCATCATCATCATCATCATCATCATCATCATCATCATCATCATCATCATCATCATCATCATATTACTCATTTATTAAGTGCCATATTCCAATGATGAAACATCATTCGATGGCACTGAGCAATTGTGTGTGACGTCCTTGCAGAAGGTTCATTCGTGGTAACTGTCTGTTTGGAGGAGGAGGATCGAACCCGTGCTGTCCACATTACAAGGCAACCACTCTAACCATTCGATTCCTGTGTCCCACATGGTATTTCAGTTCATTACATTACATATGTGATGATGACCAGTACTTCTTTTTGTCAGGAGTGCATTGGAGACACTGAATGCTGCCAGAAGAGACTCTGGTCTGATTAAGGATTTGATTAAGACGAAGACAAAGGATTTCGAATCAGCCGAACGAGAAGCGACCGACCTCCAGCGGATGCTGACATCTCTTTCCACTCGACTGGAGAAGAGGAAGGCTTCGCTCGGAATGTCAACGTCTCTGAGTGCATATCTCCAGCTCAATGAACCAACTGCAGAAGACCAGGAAGAGGATGAACTCCTGAGACCAGGTGAGGCCTGTGGTGGGGAGGTGGTTGTAAAGTGGTGGAGGAGATGGTGGTAGTGGTGGTGGTGGTGGTGGTGGTGGATGGTAGTGGTGGTTGTGAAGGTGGTGGTGGTGGTCGTCGTTGTGAAGGTGGTGGAGGTGGTGGTAGAGATGGTAGTTATGGTGGTGGTGGTGGTTTTGATGACGGTGGTCGTGGTCATGTTGGTATTAAATTTCAGCCTGAAGGCCTTTGCCGCCATGATAATGAGGAGAATGATAATGAGTATCATGATTAATCAGGGTTTAAATGTGGGTGATTATGAGAATGATAATTATGAGTATAATAATTATGGTTTAATGAGGTTGATACTGATGAGGGTGATGATGGCAATGAATGTGATCTGTTGTCTGATGTATCTGACATCCTGTTTTGTCTGTGTATAGAGGCGAGAGATGAGTATGACGATGACTTTGATCGGATGAGAGAAGCGAGTCTTAAGTCTCGTCAGGAGAAAGCGAAGGAGGAACTGGCCGAAGTGACCAAGAACGTTGAACTGATGAAGAAGAACCTGGCAACTGCCAAAGAACAGGTCATTCTCAAGAACAAACAGAACATCTGGCACCTGTTTCATTGTCATTGTTATTGTAATTAGACATTTACACTACAATAGGAGATAACATAACATAACATAACATAACAAGGGTTTTAAGTGGTTCAGAAGACGTTTAGTCTGTGTTAGAACCACTGTAATTAGCCTGGAACATGATTAATAGCCCAATTTTCCTAGCTTCTTCTTAAAAGCTGTGATAGTGTCCACTGAGACAGTACTATCATCCAAACTATTCCACAAATCTACAACTCTTGCATTGAAGAATTTCTGCCCTAATGTCCCTTTTGGTTTCTTAAATAATTTATACCCATGTCCCCGAGTTGCCTTGTTTGATGCTAATTCAAAAAACTTCTCCTTCTGCACTGCCTCCTTTCCAGTAATAATCTTGTAGGCTTCAATTAGGTCTCCTCTGCTCCTCCTTCTCTCCAATGTTAGTTAGATGAAATGAGAGATGTTCTGATGAACAGATATTAACAATGACAGTCTTTGTATTCAGATAACTTCTCCGCTTATTTTATTTGTTTATGGCATCAGTAATCTGTACAATACAATACAGTATAATACAGTTGTATTTGACATTGTGTCCTTCCACAGTTCAGAAATGCGCACACAATCATAATGACCGAGCATCGATGGTGCTGAGCAATTGTGAGTGAAGGACTTTCTCAAGGTCCTTAGACAGTGGCTGCCTGAGTGGAGACTTGAACCCATGCTCTTTATGTTACACGCCGAGTGTTCTATCCTTTAAGCTACTGTTTCCCATGGTACCGTATCCCACATGCCCAGTACACACACGTACACACACAGACACACACAGACATGCACACAGACACAGACACACACCTACACACACAGTAAGTAAGTCTGAGCCTGGCACAGGTGGTTGTGATACAGTGATAGTTCACCAGAGAAGTTATTAATTGGAATTAGAATTAAAAGTCCTATCTATTGATCGATTTAAGCTGAATACTAGAAACGTTTTTCTTGATGTTGGCATTGTATGAATCTAAGAATCGTTTCCTTTTTCTGTGTTTCTCAGATCCTGCTCTGGAAGAGCAAGGTGAATCGTCAGTGCATTGAGAAACTGAAGTCGGCCCAGAATCCAACGGTTCTCGTTGGCAACATCATCGAAATGGTGATGTTGCTTGTTGGAAAGCGTTCTCCGGGTCAACGCCTTGACCTGCGAGGTGGCCTCGATAACTATCCATTGCGGGACGAACAGTCTGGAAAGTTCTCAGCCAGTTCAAGCAGTACAAGAGCAACTACGGCTAACCTTAGGAAGAGTAAGACTTTGCAGGTTTCTATGTTGCAGTTACAATGAGTGATCTGGTCTAATCTAAAGTAGACTTCTAAAGCAATGTCATAGAATCAGTTGATGGTCTCTTCAAGGAAAATTGCAATCAAGAGAAACTAGTTCGAAATCAGTTGGATCAGAGACACCAGAGGGATAGCCAGTCTATAGGGTGGCTATGCAATTTTAGAGAGAGTGTCTCTTTAACTGGCTGGCTTCTTGATTGGCTGACTGCATGTCCACTGTGTCCAGCTGCATCCTATTGACTGGCTGTGTGACTGGCTGCATGGCAGTGTGGTTGACTGGTTTTATTACTAACAGTACTTAGTGGTGATAACTGCTGTGATCTGACTGGCTGCTGAGTGACTGACTGACTGTTGCAGGTTAAAATTTAATGACTTGGTTTGATTGTTGTGTGTGTGTGAAACAGTTAAGTCATTGATGAAAGATGGAGGATCGAGCGATCGATTCGATCACCAACAGTGGAAAGCAATGCAGAGGATCATGAGCGACACTGTTCGGTTTGTGGAACAGCTTCACAACATCCCTTGGGAAGATGGAATCGCTCCAGAAGTCATCGCAGGTATCCACATATCACACTCACTTCAGTCATTCAGTCATTCAGAGGACGTACGATGAAATTATTGGCCATTCATTTGCGTTCAATCATTTAGAACATTCATTCTTTCATTCATTCATTCATCCATCCATTGATTGATTGATTCATTCATTCATTCATTCATTCATTAGTTTTATCTGATTTGTCGTTTTTAACTGCAGCTGTTGAGAGTTACCTGGCGCGGAGTCCAGAAGGACAGCTTGGAGTTGCTGGAGAAGGATCTCAACAAGACAGTAACATGGGTAAGTAATAAGTATCCTATGCCATGTATCCTGATTGCTAGTTAACAGGTATCCTGTCAACTGGATATCAAGATACCATCGACATGCTGTTAATTGGTAATTAGTGACTTCTATTGCGCCTGTGTCCAATGCGCAACGCATCAACTGATGGAAATCTGTAATGAGGTCAACATCCAGAAGATCAGTACACTAAGACTGTTAGTGGTGGCGTCTGGATATCTGTATGTGGGGTATCCAGTGTATGAGGCGACTAATGTGTGTAGATGCGTCACATTAATTTGTCACAAAAAATTGGGTGAAATAAAACCAGTCGGCTTTTAATTTTATGAAAATTAATAATATATATTCGATGAGATGTTCTGAATGTGCAACGCAGAGAGAAGCGTTCGTCTGACGATGCGTCGATCTCCTTCTCCGGACAACACGAGAGGAATAACGATCGTAGGAGCCAAGTTCTCCAGTGAAGATGCAGCCACACTCGTTCAATACGTCATTGCAATCGTCGAATACACACAGGTGGCTGGACCTCTCATCAACGCAATACGAAAACAATCGGATCTCGAGGCAGAGATTGCAGACAGTGAGAGACGAAATCTGGAGAAACTCAAGCAGGCAAGTAGCAGGTTAAGGAGGATGGGAGAAAGTGGAAAATAATAACTGGAAATTTGTGTAGGACCATTTCAAGATAAACAAATAGAGGAAAGGGGTGGAGTGATCAGTCAGTCAGTCAATCAATCAATCAATCAATCAATCAATCAATCAATCAATCAATCAATCAATCAATCAAGCAGCAGTGGTCTATCCTCAATAAAGACTGATTGAAGCGCTTTATGATCAGCTAAGCCTAACCTTTCAACCAGGCAGCATATCTGTCAGCCAATCAAAAGTCAGTCAAACCAGTCAATCAAACCAGTCAATCATCTCGGTCAATCAAATCAGTCAATCAAAACGGTTAATCAAACCAGTCAATCTAACCAGTCAATCATATAAACCAATCATGTAAGTCAATCAAACCAGTCATCATATCAGTCAAGCAACCAGGCCCTTGAGAAAATTAAATTCCTGTGCAGTAATGAAATATCTGATGTTGTTTCCTCTCTTACTTACTCTGCTGTCATGCTTTTGTCTGAGCAGGAGCAAGAAAGAGAGAATGAAGAGCATTTGGAATTGGCTAAGGATACGGATAATATGGAAGACATGGAAGAGTTACAGAAGCAGCTGAATCAACTCCAGGCCCAGCTTGACTTGGCTCTTGTCCACAAACACAGCCTACGCAAAGAACTCGAATCCATGACAACGCGACTGCGCATCGCCACGGCAACCATCGAAAGGTTCTTACGCAGTCTACAAAATCCTATCTAACAATCTCTGCTTAGCGTCTGCTGTATGATGTCATTTCAAATAGAAAGCTGTTAATTTGACTTTCTTAAAATATGCTCCAATCCCTCACAAACTATCTTCCGATTGAGTCCTACTTATACTGACTCTTACGTGTGCGTAGTAAAGTATGCTTAATGCTAATCTAATCTAATCAAAGCTATCTAATCCATGTGATCTAATCTGATCTAATCTAATGACTTCTTAAGTTCCTGTTTCATAATCCTCAAAGACATCAGTTGACGGTTACTTCTTGTGAAATTGCAATCAAAAATCATGCACATCCATTTGAGATGCTAATTTGAAATACATAGATGAGTTCCATGTTAAAACTTAATGCTAATTATATCTGGTGTGATTAAAATGTTTACAACAATAATTAATTTAAACATGTTCTCTTTTGTTTGTTTTCAGCTTGAGGTCACATGAGACAGACTGGAGTGAATTTGTGAAGTTCTACTCAACAAGCGATGTTCTCGTTGCTAACTGCGTCGTTGCGTCTGCTTTTCTGACATACTGTGGCAGCATGACAACTGATGCCAGGTTTAAATTTGGCTTACTTCCGGTTGTGTCTGGTCATTTATGTAGAGCATTTTTAGGAAATGCATAAACACTGGTAAAGGTGGAACAACTATCTGACCATGATCCATCCATTCCATCACCTTCCAGTTTCTCTCATCGCAAGCACATCTCATCGTAACAGCTCTCTTCTGTCTCCTTCTGTTTCCTTCTGTCTCTTTCCTTTCTGTCTCCTTCTGTGTCTTTCTGTCTCCTTCTGTCTCTGGTCTTCAGGCACCCAGATTTTACTCTTCACGTGTTATCTTTAGATAACCCCTCTGACTTGACACAGCACTAGTGAAGACGCTGGTGCCCTGTTCTATTAAATGAACTGGAGTTTAACCAAGAACAAACAGTTACAGGCCCCTCCATTTTTGAGCTTTCATGCTTTCAGCTAGTGGTGCTACATAAATTTCTGTTCAAATATAATTGCATATTGATCATAGCAAGTTAGCAGCGCTTGAGATGGTTTCGTTTTTCTGGTTGACAATGCAGATAACAGCGATGACTTGGTTTTGCCGTAGCTTAATGCCGTAGCTTGTTATTTGTAATCAAGTGCCATCACTACCAATTGAAATGGACTTAGGCGTTTCGGAAAACAGGGGAAGAGAAAGACTGAGGAGCCACAATTCCTGCAGAGGAAGATGATAATGATGATCTCAGTTTTTAGTATTTTCCTGTTTGAATCTCTGCTAAGATTGCATCATTTTATCGTTTCTGTTTTTCTGTAGGAAGCAGGCGGTCGATTTCTTTCTGACCGTCTGCTCTCATCACCGTCTGCCACAATCACCAAAGCTCTTGTTCCGGGACATACAACTCATCGACTTCCTCTATCCTCCAGTGAGATACTCTTAGCGATTCTGCATCTCATTTTAGTTCTGGACAACCCCTCTGATATGACTGAGGCAGCACTCGTGAATAATCTGGTGCTATGTGCTTAGCTTTCGAGTAGCGCTTTAGAAAGTTTCGAGTTTATGATTACGATTCAGTTATGTTGATTGGGATCCCCAGTAGGGCAGAAATCCGTATCAAGATTTCTGTTCTACATGAACCCCCCTAGCGAACTCAGCTATAATGAGTACAATGACCGTACATTGTCTGTGGGAAGATGAGATGGCGAGGAAGAGGAGCCGGCTGCATCAACAATACAACACCCAGCTCTTATGTTCTGCAACTTCAGCTGTATGGAGGTTGATATGTTCACGGCTGTTAGATCATTGACCATGACTCTAGTTCATGTCTAATTGTGATCGTAATTTATAACTTCCATCGTGCAACTGTTTAATGCAGAAGGTATCCGACCGATGGTTCTCTAAGGCCATGATCAAATCAATACCCTAATACCAAAGGACGAAGGAATCTTCATTACATTTTCGGACAGAATTGATCTGTTTCTTTCTTTCATCTGTAGACAAAGCGATATGAGATGCGAGAACGCGGTCTGTCTCGATCACTGCAACTGATGCTGGACAATGCATGTTTCATCATGCAAGGAGACAACCTCAACGCATGGCATCTCATCAGTGACACAACTCGTGAGTCAATCGAATGGCTGAAGAGGATCCATCACAAACAGACGCTTACCATCATCAAGTATCCCGTAAGATTTACGAGTTCTGGATTTTTCAATGGGTTTCATGTAACGTAATTCGCAGTTTAGATAACACTGCTGCAGTTATCGAGAATAAACTCTTAAGTTGGACTTTCAGCTGCTGCAGGCAGTATTAGTAGTTTTAAATCATTAAGAACAGCTGTGAGAACTTCTTTGAGACAGCATTGTCCGTCTACCAGCCCTAAAAAGAAATGAATCTGAGGCTAAGTTGAGAATGTGCATAGCTATACTTTAGGCAGAAGAACAATGCATACATGTCAAAGAACATTGTTAGAGAAAGAGAGATCAATCTATGACAACACAATGCATGGTATGCTAGTGAATGTGTGAACTCAAGGCACCCACAGATCCCCATGGCCACACTGATAGTCAATGTGGCTGACTGTGTACAAGAACAGTCTGTAACTTACTGTAGTCAGAATTGTCTATAAAATTGTAAATTCTATATAATTTTGTGTAAAATTCTGCATAAGTTGGTGTCAATTCTACATAATTGGGTGTTCAGCAAACCAGACAAATATGCTTATTTAAATTATGAATTAAAAATTAGGAATATAAACCTTGACTTGCTTATCATCTTAGTATCTTTCGAATCCGAGTTTTTGCTCAGAATATGCAATTTAATTTTTGGTTTTGTTTAAATTTAGCAATTCTTCATTTATCACAAGCAGATATATTCATTAACATGCAAATTATTGTTAATTTATTCAGTGGATATGCAAATGTATTGTTTGCCTATTCATTGAAAGTGCAAATGTATTAATTGAAAATTCAAGTCTGTTGCTTACTTATTCATTGAAAATGCAAATGTATTGTCTCACAGGAAGTGGTTGAAAAGGTAATGCTAAAACTGCTGCAGCTTTTGACACCATTCACCGAATTGTGGCACCATTTGCAGAAGTTTCTGTTTAGTTTTATGTTTTGTTCAGGGTTATTTGATTTTTTGCACTTTGGACATTACTAGTGTCAATGTGTTTTTACTGCACTTTGCTCTGCACTTTTTTGTGCAGTAGTTTTGCACTTTTGTGTGAATTTTGTGCACTTTGTACCTCAGAACTTTTCTGCTGCTTTGTCTGTTATCTTGTGCAAGATACAGGCTTTATGTGAATGTCCTCTAAATTTACCCATTAACCTAATTGCAATTTAATGTAATGTAATGAGTCTTTTTTGCAATGCACTCATTATATGTGCTAACTAATGCAAGAGTTTGAGACAAATATCGACTTAGTTTAGAAATCATGCTTGCAAGTTGCAGCCTGTTTTGAGAAAGACCTCCACTGGCTGGCAATTGCATACGTGTAGAATGTAGATACAAACCAATTGAGATACCAACTCAGTTTCATGTTTATCTATTTGAAGAGTTGGAGCCTTGGACAAACATTATTAGTTGGTTCCATTTCCAAGCAGTTAGCTGTCCTACCATACAGAAACCTTTATAGTTACTAGTGGATATCAGACTTGTGTTGCCACCAATAATCCCTTGGCAGCTTTTGGGAAATTTGCTTAAAGAATTATTTTATCCAGTGCTGATTAACGCTCGAAATCCTTAGAATTTGTTTTCATCATTAATGGGACAGAGGCTTTTGATTCTATTCAAATTCTGGCGCTTTTTCTAATCTGATGAATTTTATCTCGGTTCTGCATCGTTGAACTTATTAGCATCGATCTTCATGAGATTCTAGAAGATGATCATCTGTCTGATTGTGGACTTGTGTGGTCAGGTCGGGAGGAGCACCTCTGATAAAGTTTCTGGAAGTGGTGCTATATAAATGATCTGCTAATTGCTGATGTGATAAGAAATTAGATATTGAGTTAAACAATTAGAGTCTTTGACTGGTGCCAGTCAGATGTTGCTGTGTGCCAAACTCCTCAGTGTGTTCTTTATTTGTCTGGGCTTTTTATACAATACAACTGCATTTGATATCGCCCTTCTTCCAAAGGTGAACCAAAGCTCAGAAGTGCACAGTGTGCTGGTGTCTCTGTGTAAATGGATTGCACACAAAACTAAAGTCTCAGCTTTTCAAGAATTGCTTCCCTCACTCATCTGATCCTCTGCCTTCCAGTTCTTCTCTATCTGAACGACATCCGCCTTAGCAGCTATTCTGCCTTCTCTCTTGATCTGGACAGCCTGGAAACCGGACTTGGACCTCCCTCCGTCTGACTACCATTTGGACAACCCCTCTGACTTGACGCAGCACTCATGAAGTATGTGCGATACATATCTATTCTCACGACATCTATCTCTCTTTCAGTCTCCAAGTATGTCCGTTGCCTTGACTCCCTGCCTGTCATTGTTTGTTGTCATGGTAACGCATCTTGCCAGAATAACAAAGCCCCCCCCCATCGTCTTATGAACAAAGCATGGTTAAACCAAATGCCACCTGTCTGTGCTGATTTTAGAGTCAATTAACTGTTAACCGTTGGTGCTTTGTTTGTCAGGCGGTGAGGCCACAGCTGGACGCCTGTCTGGCAGAAGGTCTTCCGATCCTTGTGACAGATGTCGATGTTACAGCGATCCTTCGTGATCAGAACTATCTGACTGTCCTTCACTCAAGGTCAAAGTTCATGCCAGGTCAACCACCTGTCAAGCTCAGGGTCAGGAAGTTTCCTCATTTTCTATTTAACTGTTTGTGCTTCTCCACCTTCATATTCAACATGTTTTAAAATGGACTAAATTGAATCAATAAAATATGTGGATCTCCCCAATTTCTCAGCACCACACATCAAAGAGACCAGCCTATCAACGGGCGCTATATGAAATTTGTAAGAACCAGGCGGTTTGTTCGATTTCGATGCCAGGTCATGATTCTTGGGGGTGTGGGGGGGGGGGGGTGGTGCTACCGGGGAAATCGTTGGTGATGGTATTAATGGTAGTCATGGCATGGTGCAGGCGTAGAACGGGACAGTTCTGGGAACTAAAACTGTATGCTCATTATGTGTTACGAAATAATTATGATCATTTGATTAATGCTAATTTTATATTCAACTTTTTTCTTAAAGAGAATTGAAAGATCTACTTAACGAGCAGTGCATCTGCATCTTTTGGAAGAAAATGGATGTCCTTCTGTTTGTCGTTAACAGGTGGGCGACCATGAGGTGGAATGTCATCCGGGTTTTCGCCTCTACTTTCACACGAGCACACCTGCTCACCTGGTGCCAGCTCAGTTGGCAGCAAACGTCAGTCTCTTGAACTTCCATCAGACGAAACAGGATGTGGAAGAACACCTGCTAGACATATTCCTCAGGCAGGAGAAAGCCAGGATCTGTGACGAACTGATTTCACTTGCCAAGGTTGATTAGCCATTGTGTGTTTCAAGTTAATTCTGATTCTGTGGTAACTTTCGTTACATTAACATGAACAACGCTTTTAAGCTCTTTAACATTTGGTGAGTCTTTTCGCTCCACTTGGTGATTTTCTGATGGAATTTTCCACGGAAATGTCTGAATAATATCAGAAGAGATAGAGAGTGAAGCGTTTAGTGGTTCTAGGCCTCATATATGATACAAACGTGGTTAGAGTCACAGTTGACGATGGTAAATGTTGAATTGCTGTGCATTGCTGTGTTTCTGTGACAGGAGCAACGTGAGCAGATGTCAGCGATGATTGCTCTTGATGAGCAGATGGCGAGCATTCTGTCGGAGAACGTTGAGCTCTTGAGCAATGTTCCAGTTTGCAGGAAACTATCAGAAATGAAGAAGAACCACGAAGAAGCCGAAGAGAAGTTAGTTCATCTGATTGTAGTCTAAGGATCTTTGTCTTCAGTTTCTTCTGTTAAGAGCAGAGATAGGCCTAATGGTTAGCCTATCATTCGTATCATCATCATCATCATCGTCGTCGTCGTCGTCGTCGTCATTATCATCATCACCACCACCACCACCAGGTCAAACAACCTGGCTATTGCGTACTTGATTTGATATAGCGCCCATGAATAAGCCGGTCTCCGTGACGTGGTTCTTCTTTGTTCCATTTGAATGGATGCCACGCCATTTAGGGTACCCATGTAAGGACCGTACTACGAGAGTTACGCTCCAACCAATGTAGGAAACTGGGAATCAGTATCTTTGGACTTTTCTTAAGAAGAAATCAGAACTGCTTTTTTAGTCTACTGAGGACCAAAGTTGACTTAGATGTCAGTTCACGTGGAGCAAGTGTTGAGGCGAACGGTTTGTCGTTTGTAGTCGGCTGAGAGCAGAGGATACAGAGAAGCACTTGATGACGGACAGAGAGTCGTTCCGGTTGATCGCCCGTCGTGGCACCATCTGCTGGGAAACGATGACTCATCTTCACCAGTTGAATCCAGTCTATGAGACGTCATTCCATCAGTTCCTTACCATCTTCCGAATTGCAACCAGTCACTCCGACAGGTCTGCTCTCATTTGTGTCTAGCAATGTCTCCTTAACTGTCTCTCTCCTGCTTTGTATCTTTCTTTGGCTGTATGTGATGCCTATTTGTCTTTCTGCCTCTTTATCTGTCTGTCTCTCTCCCTCTCGACCTATTTTTGTGTCTGTCTAAGTATTTCTGCATCTTTGCCCTGTCTTCTGAATGTTTTTTTAACTGTCTCACTCACTTTCTTTTATGCTTCTGTCTGTTTAATTGTGTCTTCATCTTTGTCTGTTTGTCTGTCACTTTGTCTGCTTGTATTTGTGTCTGTTTGTATTCTGGATATTTAAAAAGTGATAATTAGTTTAGAACAAATTGAGGCCGAATATTGCATTTAGAAGATTTGCCCCTTTTTTGTATCATGTTTAGCAATGGTCACTGATGTAATCATCTGTTTGCAGTTGTGATGATGGTTTTCGTGTTGTAGGGTGTCGCAGAAGTGTGTGATGGAGCGTATCATCAGCAGCACCTATTCTTCCGTTTCTAGATTCCTCTTGGAAAGAGATAAGAACATCTATCGGTTGCTTCTCGCAATTGAGGTCAGTTGATTTTCAGTTTCAGTTTCAGGTTCTTTTCAGAAACTTAAAGTCCCTACCACATGTTTGCAAAGCATAAAGAGTGACTAGGCATTTTCTATGTTTCTCCCACCTCTAGGTTACTTACCTATCATCCCTTACTTGCTTACTCTGCCTACTTCTAGGCTCCTTATTAACCTACTTACTTATGATGGGTGAACATCTTGGGGTTGCTTTGAGCCGTTTAATGCTAAGCTAGCAAAAGTAAAGAGATGCAAGTTGTCTACATGAAGTTATTATCGATTTGTGTCTTTTCGATGTTGCAGCTGGAAGAGGCGGAGGGTAGAGTGGGAGTGGGAGAGCGTGAGTTCCTCATTTCTCCCATCCTGGGTTCTGTGACAATGACTGCCCTTCACCAGACCCAGGGACCTTCAAGTCCAGCTGCCCTCGCAAGGAAACCATTCGACTGGATGCTCGATGACCAGTTCAACAACCTCCAACTGCTTGCCATTCACTACAAGGTTACCATTATTACTTTATCTAATCACTATAATCTAATCTAATCTTCTCTCTAGAAGGCAGGATTATGACACTACACATCATGCGTTATTATTATTATTATTATTATTATTATTATTATTATTATTATTATTATTATTGTTATTATTATTATTATTATTGTCATTGTTAAATCACAGTAAGGCTTAGTGTTGCTGAGTTGGTCGCTCCTCAGCGCCGGGCAACCTCGACATGGTCCCCTGGAAGGCAACCGCGTTGAAACGCTGGACCGTAACCGAAAGGCGCTGGAGGATGAATCCTGTCTCTCGGGTGTCTAATTATTATTATTATTATTATTATTATTATTATTATTATTATTATTATTAATATCATCATCATCATTTTAATTATTTGTCCCTAGGTAGCTATTACGGAGAGAATAAAATGAACGCCTGGAACGTCTCTTAATTAATTCATCAAGTCAACCTATTTATACCTACAAGGCAATCGCTCAAACCAGTCGACTGCTGTGCCCCATGTATTGTCATCTCGTGCTATGCTGGGGCTTAGAAATTCTCATTGATGAATTATTCTGTGAATGACTGAATGATGTAAGTGGTTGTGTGCTGCAGTGGTTTGAGGAGATGTTTGACCACATGGCCCGTGATGGTCATGAGACGCAATGGAGGACACTGTGTGAGAGTGAACAACCTGAGTTGCAGCAGCTGCCAGAGAAGATGGATGACCAGTTGACTGCGCTGCAGAGGATGCTCATCATCAGAGCAGTCAGAAGCGATCGTCTCCTTCATCTCGCTTCACTCTTTGTCACCTCAGTCCTCGGAAAAAGGTTCAGTACCTCACATTCCATCCATCCATTCACCCAATTCATCCATTCATTCACCCAGTTCATCCATTCACCCAATTCATCCATTCATTCACCCAGTTCACCCATTCACCCAATTCATCCATTCATTCACCCAGTTCATCCATTCACCCAATTCATCCATTCATTCACCCAGTTCATCAGGTTATCCACCTCATTAATTTTAACCATATAATTCATCCATTCATTTGTTCATTTATTCATTCATTCAATCCTACATACATTCTTTAATTCATCCATCCATCCATCCCCATGTATATGAATTCCATTCAGCCATTGATTCATCTATTTGCACAATCATCCACCCGTCCATCCACTCATCCATCTATTCATTGTACTGCTATCAATTAAATGCATTTATTAGAATTCTTTTAATGCAATCTCTTGATTTTTACCCAAAAGTCTTCCATTGACACAGGTACTGCTACGACATGGCTCTGGATGGTACATCTCTCATCCGACAGAGTTCTCCTACGACCCCCATCCTCATCCTCTACACCTCAGAGTCTGAAGCTGCCGAGAACGTCGTCAAGGACGTTGCAAAGTCCAAGGACGTCCAGATTCTGACCTTGACCTTGGGAAACGCTTCTACTGAAGAAGATGAAGTGACCATCAAGGATTTGGTCAAGACAGCAGCATATGACGTACGTTAGGCTTACACTGGGTTCTATGTGTGTGCGAGAGCTCATCAGTGCTGACTTTCCTATTAATTGTTTACGGACAAACTTGTTAATTGTAATCAGTCAATATAATCAGTCAATCAATATAAACTTGATATAGCGCCCTTTAAGATTCCTACTCCGAGGCGCTCCTGATCCAGCCGCAACTGAAAAGATCGGTTTCAGAGATTAGTAAACAGTCGAGGAATTTGTCCCTGGTAGCAAACGTAGCTCCAACGTAAAGGCCATTCCAAATGGTCGGGCCCATGACGGAGAAAGCCTGGTATTGTATGGTGGAAGTGATTGCAAAGGAGACGAGTATGTTGGCATGGATTGCAGAACGTAGAACGGACCGAAGCAGGATAGCAGAGCCTCTCCCATATTATGAGCTAAAGCACCACTGAAACAACTGATGTGGATATCCATATCAATGGAGCTTTTGAACTTTGGAAGGAGAGCCATGTATCAAATCCTGTTGTAGTATTCTATTGTGTAAGTTGCTGTTCCTTGCATAGGGCATGTGGGTGCTATTGCGCAAAGGTCACTCATCCGTGGAGATCCTCGATCGTCTGGACCGAATCCTCTCTTCCAGTGACCCTCCTTTGAACTCACAGTTCAGGTGCTGGGTCATCGCACAGCAGACGACGACAGACCAGCAGAACCTCCTCCTCCTGACCTCCTTCACACGACAGACGTTCGTCAAGGTTCTCATCGACCATACAAAGGTCAGAGATCATCAAGACCTTAACCCCACCTCTCCTCAGAATTTCATGCTTTCTATAATAATGTGATGATCAAATGTTGAACAGAGATAACTCTTACAAGACAGAGATGGCACTTCGAAGGCGTCAATTCAGTGGATCGGAATCTCTTTCGTGTATGATGTGAATCGGATGGTTTGTTTTGAATAGCAAGGGTTGGATATACATTAGGGTGGGTCTAAAAACTGAAGTTTTAAAATTATTATCGAACAGTTTTTTTCTTGTTCCACCTTGAGAAACATTGTGATTTGCCAACTTAGATGAAAATTGGAATAGATTTAGAACTTTCGCAAAGCCCCGGAAGAATTATCACTTATGAAACAATGTAATAGCCTAACCTAAATTGCAATTTTGAAAGATCCAAACAAATTTCAACACTTAAACATAAAATATAAGGCAAAATGAAAGGAAATGCTGTATTTGTCATTTATTTATTAGGCCTACCTTTAGTTTAGTGCCTTTGGGAATTTGTTTCTATGGTACTCGACCAATTGTAGAACAAATTGCTTATGCTCCTTATTGGGAACCTGGGCTTTATTGTACGACGGAATGAGAGTCATTTCTTTCTCCGCCAAATCGTTTTTCACACTTAGGGCGGATATGATATATTTTTGTTTCACTGTGTAATTATTGTTCTGACTCCCATTGTTGTGGGTCTCGACCAAGAAGAGTCATCCAATCCGAGGATCTTGGATATTTGGTATCCCTCAATAAAGGCGCGCACAAAAGGGCGCGACACAAAAGGGCGCTCTCACATAAGGGCGCGGTCACTTAATAGCGCTGTCAAATAAAGGCGCTTGTTAATAAGACCGCGTTCCAATATGAGCGCAAGTACTAGGCAAACCGCTAGAGTACGAGGCAAACCGATAGAGTACAAGGTAAATCGATAGAGTACAAGGTAAATCGACAGAGTACAAGGTAAATCGATAGAGTACGAGGCAAACCGATAGAGTACAAGGTAAATCGATAGAGTACAAGGTAAATCGATAGAGTACAAGGTAAATCGATAGAGTACAAGGTAAAACGATAGAGTACAAGGCAAACCGATAGAGTACGAGGCAAACCGATAGAGTACGAGGCAAACCGATAGAGTACAAGGTAAATCGATAGAATACAAGGTAAATCGATAGAATACAAGGTAAATCGATAGAGTACAAGGCAAACCGATAGAGTACAAGGTAAATCGATAGAGTACAAGGTAAATCGATAGAATACAAGGTAAACCGATAGAGTACGAGGCAAACCGATAGAGTACAAGGTAAATCGATGGAGTACAAGGTAAATCGATAGAATACAAGGTAAATCGATAGAGTACAAGGCAAACCGATAGAGTACGAGGCAAACCGATAGAATACAAGGTAAATCGATAGAGTACAAGGCAAACCGATAGAGTACAAGGCAAACCGATAGAGTACAAGCCAAACCGATAGAGTACAAGGCAAACCGATAGAGTACAAGGCAAACCGATAGAGTACAAGGCAAACCGATAGAGTACAAGGCAAACCGATAGAGTACGAGGCAAACCGATAGAGTACATGGCAAACCGATAGAGTACAAGGCAAACCGATAGAGTACAAGGCAAAGCGATAGAGTACAAGGCAAACCGATTGAGTACACGCCAAACCGATAGAGTACAATCCAAACCGATAGAGTATTCTGCGATAGAGCTAAACGATAGAGTACGAGGCAATCCGATAGAGTACGAGGCAAACCAATAGAGTAACAAGGGAAAACGATAGAGTACAAGGCAATCCGATAGAGTACAAGCCAAACCGATAGAGTACGAGGCAAACTAATAGAGTACAAAGGCAAACCGATAGAGTACAAGCCAAACCGATAGAGTACAAGGCAAACCGATAGAGTACGAGCCAAACCGATAGAGTACAAGGCAAACGGATAGAGTACAATCCAAACCGATAGAGTACAAGGCAAACCGATAGAGTACGAGGCAAACCGATAGAGTACAAGGCAAACGGATAGAGTACAAGCTAAACCGATAGAGTACAAGCCAAACCGATAGAGTACGAGGCGAACCAATAGAGTAACAATGCAAACCGATAGGGTACAAGGCAATCCGATACAGTACGAGGCAAAGCGATAGAGTATTCTCCGCGAAGCTAACCGATAACCACCGCGCCCCATAGAGTACAAGGCAAACCGAAGAGTACAAAGCAAACGGATAAAAGAGTTACAAGCATAGAACTGTGGATTGTTTTGGCGCCTTTGATCGGTTCTTGTAGACGATCAAGGACACTCTGATTCGTTCGTTTACGTACATCGACGCCAAGGACATCCTGAGGCAGAGCTCACGTAAGGAGTGGCCTTCCGTTCTGCACAACCTCTGCTACCTGCACGGTGCCATTCACCTGCGCCGTCGCCTTGGTTACGCCGGATGGAACGCACCTCTCAGCCTCACCAACATCAGCACAGAACAGCTCTACGTATGTGAGACAATTGAACAATAGGGCAGATTCACTAGATACAAAATCATCCGATTTAAAGTGCCATCCAATGTGGTTATTACATTTGCCTCCAATTAAAATACCATTCGAGATGATTACACAATTCTCTGATTTAAGGTATCATCCAAGATGATTACTATACTCAAATGCAAGTATAATAATTTAATCTTCGTTTAATATTTTCATGAATTTTCATTCTTCAAGATGTCTGTGCAGAGGCAATTTCTGAGAATCCATCCAGTGTTTGTTTGTACTGTCAGTTTGAATTCGATTTTCGCTTACATTTGGATTTATGCTGATATTGTATTGTATTGTTTTAATACATTTATAGGATATCTAGTGTCTTCGATCGTTGTTTATCCTCTGGGAAACTTCCTGGATAGTTTTGACAAGGAAACTATACCAATGCCAATGGGTTTGATGTTGAATGGTTTTACCTTCGGTTATAGAATTCAGATCTGTTGAACAGTTGCCATTATAATTATAGTGGTTATATTGTGACTGGTGGAAAAGAGACTGACATTGCATAACGTCAGCTGTATTGTTTTGTTCAACCGTCACAGGAGTCTTTCCAGTTGGCTGCCAGTAAATTCCAGGACAGTCCGTTCGTTACTTCCAGTGGAGCATGCATCCAGCAGAGGATCTATCCATGGACGGAACTGCGTTTCATGCTCAGCGAGGTTTCTCCATTCTCAGTTTTTCCAATTTGTATTGACGTAACAACACGCCGTCTAAGTTTGTCCTACGTCTGCTATGAAGCAGCCAAATAAGGTGTGTGGAAAAGGAAGGAGGGTTGGAAAAGGAGGGAGGGCTTGGAAGAATGGCTTGGAAAAGGAAGGAAGGTTGTGGACCCCAGCGTAAAACTTATTCATTTCGATTGCTTACCCACCTAAGGCTGATCGCCGTCTCCACAGATTGATCTTTTGAATGTTGACCTGATTACGACTTGGCTCTGGAGCACCATCGATTGATTGATGCCTTGCGTATCTATACACCTTCACTATACAAGTTACTAATTTAGTCAATCAATCAATCACTTTTTATTGATCCCAGAAAATTTAACACATTACATTTTACATACAGGTTTGCATAAGGCTGTTTACATAGGAATTAATTATTAATAATACTGAATAAATAATATAATTTATTTATTTGGATATAGCTTAATTAAGTTGATGTTGTTTGTTCGTTAGGTGGTCTATGGTAAGTATGTGAGTAGCTCACAGGATCAGCAGATACTGAGTGCAATGGTTGACTACTGGATCTCACCGTTTGCAGTGAAGAAGGACTTTGAAGTGCCAAAGAGTAAGTTAAAGGATGACCCACCGGAAAGTAACATTCCGTTTGTTTCTAACTAATCTAAATTTGATCTAATCTGGTCCATGAACAACTGATGGGACAACTCATGTGGGCCCTACAGATGCCCCATATATCTACATCGACCCTTCTCTTACTAAATTTCTTAAATCTGTCACTAGATTCGATTTCAGTGGGAGTTTGTTTGCAGGGCACCAGAAAATGTTAAGATCTGAAACAACCAAAAACATTTTTAACGTGGGCAAAGTCACACAGAAATGCGAATCATGGTGTGGTTAGTCCGTCGAAGCCAGGTGAAGCATGGTTAGATATCCAGATGTTAGAAAGCCAATGATAAACAATGTGTTTTGAGGCATTTCAGCAAACAAAAAGAGTTGGAACTTCGGACAGACATTGGTAGTCGGTTCCATTCCATAGGTTCAACACAATGGAATGGATGAATGGAGCCCATGACAGTGCTACGTATCGAGACTCAACCAAAAGACCCAAAGGTCGCAGACTATGACGGAATGTAAGGTAGAGGTTATATCAATTCTATCTGTTGTGCTACGTATGTTACTAGGCTGTTGTGTCTGTTGTCTACAGTCAAGTACAGACTGGGTCCCTCCTTCTTCCTACCGAATGCCCGTCTGGCACAGATGGTTCAGGCGCTCGAAGAGATCGCCAATTATCAGCTCGAGGTTCCAGAAGCATGCAGCATCCACTCATCCGCTGAGGTTGGCAGATTACAATCATAGCAGTGAAGAAGATTTCATAATAAAACTGACTGATTGAATGAACGAATGAAAGACTGATTGAATGAATGAATGAATGAATGAGTGGGTGAGTGAATGATTGAAAGAATGAAATGCATCAGTTCGACATTGACAGCTGATGGAATATAGGTTACTTTGCCTGTTTGACCATTTGACCATACCTTTCACCCGACGTATTTTATCATTAATTTTGACAGTTAACTAGTATGTTGTCCATTTAGAGCTGTTGCTGACCTCTTGACCATTTGTATTTGACCAATGTTTGCAGACTCTCCTTGGAGATGACCAGTACGTCTTCACTCGTCTGAACCGCATCTATGATGCTATGCCATCATCTGGATCCCTGTCTCATCAACTCTTTGTCCAGCCTCCCTCTCCATCCAAAAGTAAGTCACGTAATGATGATCAACTCAGGTAAAAAGTACTACACTGTCACCTCTTCCCACAAACAAAGGTTTAGATAGCAGAGAATGCCTTCAACATGACACAGTGGAACATCAAAACTGAACTCTGTCTGAACTATTTCTGATGTGAAGGCCAAATAAGGTGCACTGGACCCCCACGTCCACGACCTGGGGATTTGTCCATTGTGGGATCAAGGGGTGAAGGGATGGAAATGAGCCCAATGAGTCCTAAGGGATGGACCTCTCAGGGGCACCGTAGGGCTTTTTCTTTTCTGTGGCAGGGCATTAGAGAAGATCTTATCAGGTCTTTGTGCAATGTAACATAGGTAAAAGAACCTATGTTCTGTCTGCTGTCAGTGCCTCACTGATGCATTTATTTCAGTCATTCATTCATTCACTCACTCATTCATTCACTCCCTCATTCAGTCAATCATTCAGTCAATCATTCAGTCATTCAATCATTCATTCACTCACTCATTCACTTACTCATTCAGTCATTCATTCAGTCAATCATTCAGTCATTCATTCACTCACTCATTCACTCCCTCATTCAGTCAATCATTCAGTCATTCATTCAATCATTCATTCATTCACTCCCTCATTCAGTCATTCATTCAATCAGTGTCTCTTTCCAGGTAACTAACACTAGTTCCGATGTTTTCTTCACTTGCCATTAGACGTGTTCTTCTGTGTTTGGTGTAGATCTGCTCCAGGCGAACGTAAGTACAACGAGTAACAACGCCTCCGTTGTGGAGATGGGAGTCTTCTCCAGCGCCAGCTACGTCTCCTTTCAGATGAAGAAGGAGCTTGACCTACATGAACTCTGCTCCACTATGCTCAGACAACTGCCAAAGGGATACACTAAGGTATAGTACCTCATCAATATTACAACAACGGTAGATACCCAATTATTCTTACCTTTCTATTTCCTTATTTATTTCAAAATCTTATACAAATTTCCAAACTTTAAACTTCATAACTTCTATGTTGCTATGTTTATCATGTACTGAATAAATTACTTACTTACATACTTATATATTTACTTACCTACCTACACACTTAACCACCAATCTTCCCATTGATGCTAATCCCAATGCTATGGCTAATCGAGTAGAATTAGAATTAGTAGCAGCTACCTACACACAATGCACACATGACTACCATAATTCTCACATACCTACAAACTTACTTACACACATAACTACCAATCTTCCCAATTACCTACCTACATGTACTTACCTACTTAGACAGATAAGCGCCAATCTTTCAAATTACCTACCTACTAGCCTTCCTACCTACACACAAACTACCAATCTTCCACATGCCTACCTATCCGCTTACCTACCTACTTACACACATAACTTCCAATCTTCCTACCTGCATACTTACACACAAACACCAGTCTTTCCAGATACCTGCCTACCTACCTACATACCTACCTACATACATACCTACCTACCTACCTACCTACCTACCTACCTACCTACCTACCTACCTACCTACCTACCTACCTACCTACCTACCTACCTATGTAGCTTGATATGTTATTAATGGAACAGGAGAGCGTAGCTGAGAAGATCAAGAAGATCGGTGGAATGACGAGTTTCAATCTCTTCATCATCAAAGAAATCGATCTCATGCAGCAGCTGCTCAACGAAATCAAAAACACACTGCAGGTCATTAAACAATTATTAATATTCATGATCACCTTGAAGGTCATGCATAATCATATTATATTCAGTGATGCTTTTTGCTTCATTAACATTCATAGTATGTTGCACAAGAAAATGAATGAACTTAAAGATGAACTCCACTGAAAATTTGGTTTTCATCGACCTGGTCGACCATTCTGCCTTTGTGAATGGTTCTCATATTGCAATGTAATATAATGTAAATCTTCGAAACTTCTCAGCACTTCACAAAAGCCACGTAAGAAGTAAGTAAGTAAGTATATCTTGTACTGAACTGCATTTTGGTGTACATTATGAAGTAGGCCTATAATGACGATTAAATCATCGTCTTAATAAACATTTTGCGTGCCAGGCTGCCAGGCTGTCTATAACTGGTAGAATTCTGTCATGTTTACGTGGACTTAGCGCGTATAATACAGTTTTAATTGGGGGCAGTAGATCGTGTAGAACATGGCCTGGATCTGCACGAACAGCCCCGAAGAGGCGGGTGTCAGCACTCTGGCATAGTTCTTCGAAACTTGGGTTGTTTTCAGGCAGGTATCGCAGCCGGACCAGTCCTCTCAGCAGTGCCTGTAGGCGACTGGTCCGGACTAGCTTAAACAATGGCGCTTGTATCAAATCAAGTCCGCAAAAGCCAGATCGTTTGATCGGTTTCAATGCAACTGCTCAATCCAGAAGCTTTGCCTATAATAGTTGGAACCATCTTCAGGCACCTAGCGAGACTTAAATTCAAGAAGAGGCAACTTCACAGACCATTGGCAAAATCAGAGGCGAAAATCTATACATAACTTTGGGGGGGACAGACTCTACGAAGGCCGGATTTTTGGGGGACAGAACGGCTTAAGACAAAACTTGGGGGGACAGTCCCCCTCTGTCCCCCATGATTTACGACACTGGGCAAAATCCTGGTCATTGGGGTCATTGGTCAATAGAAGTTCCAGTATATATATATATTAAAAGCAAGAGGAGGCAACTGCCTCATCGTGCCTCAATGTAGCTACGCCTATGACCATCTTCCACATGAATTGCGTCTTGAGCTCCTCAGCCTTTCTCTTCCTCTGTTTCGGAAACGCCTGAAGACTATCTTATTTGTTGGAGTCCTGGGTCGGGAACGCCTCTGAATCTCTGAGTGGCGCTATACAAATGTTCAATTACAATTACAATTGAAGTCTTGAAAACGCCCGTTGTCTGCTGATGATTATAGTCTGCTGACTATATATAGATGATTGTCTTCTTCTTGCGTAGGCGATTAAGACATCCAGTGAGTCATCGACTGCGATGGGAGGAGGAGGAGGGGACGTTCTGTCTCCTGAGCATCTGCAGGCAGCCAGCGACCTCTATCACCAGAGAATCCCTCAGAATTGGCGTCACGTGGCTGGTCACACGGCCCCTCCGCCGAACCAGGCGCTCGCCTCATGGATGGCTGAGGTCAACAGCCGATGTCAACACTTCGATCGAATTCTATTCCTGGTTAGTCGTTCTCAATCTAATAATCACTGATCAACCGACAGCAGCCGATTAGTCACTGGGTGCGTTTTTAAAGAGCTTTCAGCAGATGTGCAGCAGCTAAATGCTATCGACTGAGTTTAGTCGAGAGACTCCAAACATGAAGCCATCTGTTAACTATATGGATGGGAATTGGTTGGCTGCGCTCCACATGTGTACGAGGCAGCGCCATTTGTAATGCATGGTAATCATGAATATTAATTTTTGAATGACGTACAATGTAGTCGTGAATATGAATTTTTAACGAATACCTTGCAGGTCATTAAAAATTAATGTTAATTATTGCCTTGCAGGTCATTAAAAATTAATATTCATTATTACCTTGCAGGTCGTATAATATTCAGTGGTGCTTTGCATTTCATGAATATTCAGAGTAGTTGTGCAAGAAAATGAATAAAGTTAGTGATAAATTTATATGACTTAAACTCCATTGAAAATTTGAAACGTCTCTGAAAGACAGGAAACGCAGTCAATGCCAACTTTAAAACAGCCACTGGAGTTCAGATAGTCACCGTTTGCACTCCATTGAAACCGTCAATGACAATTCCATTGATGTCTGTTTTTTTCACCTGATCTCCTCCACTTGCCCTTTCTCCTCCTCTGGCAGCACAACTGAAAACCGAACTCATCTTCAACCCATCCTGTCCTGACTCTACTCCTGCGCCACCACACGACCACCATCATCATCGATTGCCACCGTAGCACCATGTTGTCTCCGCGGCTTGACCTCCCTGGATTCTGACCTGGCACCGGAACCGACAAAGCAGCCTGGCTGTTGTGGACTTGATCTGATGTAGCGCCGGTGTTTAAGCTGGTCTCCTTGACTTGCAATGGCTTTTGTGTGGCGCTGATAAATTTGAGAGAATTACATTACATTAGAGTCTTCATGATATGCCATGCACTGCAGGGTCGAGAGCGAATGCCGTCGTATTGGTTGGGTGCGTTCTTCTACCCACGCAGTCTGCTGGCTCTTCTGAAGCAAGACTGCGCTCGGCACCTGGCGACCACGAAGAACGGAAACGTAGAACAACTCGTCTTTCAGACGGAGATCACCGCTCGCGACAAGGACCACGTAAGATATATGAAACCATCTCACTTAGATTTAGACAAAGACTCACAGCAGCAGTCTCAGAGATCGCATAGAAAACTAGGCAACGAAACATGAATCAAAAACAAATTATTGATGATAAATGTAATCTATTTTTTATTATTGGTTATTGATTTTGATTAGTTTTATCAGTATTATTATTTTGTTATTGACTTAAGAAGAAACTAAAATGGCTTTACTACAACACTGAAATTTTACTCATGTAGGTGAAATAATTGTTACAAAATAGGCAAATGCTTAATATGTCGCCAAAACTTACCTCGCTATTCCTAACTGTAATGTAGGCCAATTTTACCTTACCTACTTTCTTTTCGGTACCTTACCTGACTAGACCGTAACTGAAAAATCCTATAGTAACTGAAGGTGAAACTGCAACACAGCAGACCTTACTTTACTTTACGTAACATTTTCAGTGCATTGCTGAATGCTTTACATTGTCTGATGTGTGAGAATGTGTTAATCTGTGTCATCGGTCGATGCTACTAGATCCGTGATCCTCCGTCTGAGGGTCTCTTCGTCTTCGGCATCTATCTCTGGGGTTGTCTCTACGACAAGACAACCGGAGAACTGGTCGACTCTCCTCCTACTCCGCGCGGCTCCACCAACTCCATGCTCCCAGTCATCCACGTCACCTGTTGGCCTCGCAGTGAGAAGCCACTCCTTCAGGACGCAGCCGCCAAGGCCTCCGCTGGAGAACTCTACACCTGTCCCGTCTACCACAGTCGGTGTTCGCGTCAGGCGGTCCTTGACCTTGACCTCGGCCACAGCGGAGTCCAAGCGTCGCGCTGGACTCTGAGGGGACTCTTCGGAACAATCAGACCCTACTAACAAAATCACCCAGTCAGACAAATGCCGCATTTCAGTCTTAAGTGAATTTATCACAAAACTATTTAAAACCTAATCGGGAATATTCACCTCTAAAGTAAGACGCTTTCTTAATCCATGTCGACTAAACTCACAGTCACTCATAATTCAAGCGACCGCATTTCAACTGAAGTGAGGCTCTTAAAACTTGCTGCAGAAATATCTACATAATTATGCGCTAATATATTTCTACATAGCTGTGCAACAGATTTGGGAGCAGTACAATGCAATACAATACAATGCAGTGTAATACAGTGTAATACAATAAAATATAATACAACTGTATATGATATTGTAAGGTAAGCAAAGTTTATCTTGCCATACCATAGGCCATACCTTTCCTAAACAGAAAAAATCCTATATTAGGCCTAACTGAATGTCATTAATGATTTGTCTCCGACATCGCTTAGAAACTTTAGACAATGGAAACCTTTCCAGCAATAACTGTTTAACGGTTGTCAGTTTTTTATAGGTGTCGACTTGGACACCGACCAACCGGTTATCATATTTTAAACTAAAGCTGTTGTGTTGGTAGTGTGTGCTATTTATCAGTGAAAGCCATAATAACATTACTTTTGAAGACAGTATTATGACCGCTAATCATGTTATGTTGAATTGCTGTTGTTATTGTTAGTGTTAATGTCTCGTTGATCTTGGAACTATTCTGAGAAATGATTTTATTGTGACTGCATGGTACAATTTGAACCGTTCTTTAAACTGATTCCAAAGACTTATGCAATCAAAAGGGAGTTCAGTGGGGTACTACCCAGACTCTGCGGGCAGTGGCGGCGCCAGACACTTTTTGTAACCAGGGCATAACCATGGCAATCATACAAGTAACCAGTGCAGAGGCGACTTATGCCCCAAATAAATTCTCGACAGGCAAAACTTTTGGCAGGGCAACGACAAGGGCAAAGGCTTTTTTACCAGGGCATTTGCTCTTGCTTGCCCTGGTGTAGTGCCGCCTTGAGCGCCTCTGAGTAGATTTCTTGAAGGGGCGCTATATAAATTTCCAGAATGAATGAATGAATGTCTGCTGGAAAGGGTGGATTAGCTGGACCCGATCTTGCAAACATATACCGATTAATAGAAAGAGAAAAAGAAGACAATACAAGCAGACAGACAGACAGACATACAGATTCGGCCAGATACGATGTTACACGTTAGAATTGAATAACAGTTATGAATACATCGTAATCTCCAAACAACTCGAAAGCCAAGCGCAGGGAACCAGCTTATTCACGAACGCTGCGTCTAGTCAGAGGGGTTGTCCAAAAGAGTAGTCCCAAGGAGTTCCGAGTCCGGTTTCCAGAGGATTAGAGGGGAGGAGTTAAAATGGGACCGTTTCGGTCGAGATTTGGAAGGTAGAGAGGATCCGTTGAGTCGGGGTAAGAGTTCTTGAAAAGGAGAGACTTTAGTTTCGAGTGGAAAGCCTTGGGGTGATGGATAGAGGAGCCTGAGGTGGATGATGGTGAGTGATTGGCGATGATGGTGGAGGAACCGAACAAGTGCGGGATTCAGAAGGTAAATCGTTCCGAGACGTGGTACAGTGTTGGATATTACTCGATTGGAGAACTTGAGATGAGTAGTGCATGAAGCAGGAGAGCGAGAGGTTGTAGATGCGGTAAGAGAAAGACATGTTGGTCAAAAGTAGCACCAAGATTGCGGACAGAGGCATCAGAGTTGAAGGAAAGGGATGAAGAGTTAGTGGATAAGCGTATTTAATCATCGTTTAATCTTGGGTGCATTACGTGTTCACTCGGAGTACACATCGAGGCAAATGAGAGCGATGCAGGAACAAAGAACGAGTATTTGTTCTGCCGCTCGAAGCATGCTCGAATCGGATATGAGTTGCCCTCTTGCGTTTAATTATAATTATTGTGGGCTAATATGACAACGCTGATCTGATGACCTAATGGCCTCAGTCTATCTGTGTGTGTCTGTGTGTCTATCTGTGTCTGTGTCTGTGTGTGTCTCTGTCTGTCTGTCTGTCTGTCTGTCTGTCTGTCTGTCTGTCTGTCTCTCTCTCTCTCTCTCTCTCTCTCTCTCTCTCTCTCTCTCTCTCTCTCTCTGGGCGCTATAGATAAAAGAAGTTTCCGGCTGTTATAAGGGCCGCCTATATTAGGCTCCATGGCGAATGAAAACTGAACAATGCATTAGGCTATGTGTTCATTTGCATAGTCATCAGTCGTTGTTGACTTCATTTAGTCGGGTCAACAATGTCCTTTCTCAGCCAAGTCGGCCTAGAGTAAGTAAGGGCTGATCAATAAAAGTCCGACCTTCTGCTTAAAGGGCTGCGCCAAACTCTGACCACTTATAATGGCGATTACCACACAAACCTAGAGAAAGGAGGATGCACTCCCAGTTTTAGACTTAAGTTACGCCTTTAGGCTTGGGGTTCTAACTCTAGCCAGGTATCGTAATAGGGCGCTTTATAAATGGCCATATTGAATGCGCAGGAACTAATTAGCCAGATAATTGTTTATAGGCGTGTGGGAGTGGGGGGAGCTTGACGTTTCCATGGAAACCACGAGGAAACCAGTCTAACCCGAACGAAACCTACCTTAGAAATAATTATTACGAATTTATGGGTAATATTTATCAGGTAAAATTCCATCAGATCTGATTCCGTCCGTTTCAGCTTCGATTGATTGCTATCTTGGCTATAAATATAGGGAGTCACTAAATTAGATGACACAGAGATGGCGATATTCTGCGCCACTATGAAGAGGATATGATTGATATTTTTTGAACACCCTGTTATTTATCGTCGGCCTATCTCAAACGAAAACATACCAGACGATCTTCCGTAGGCCTGTCTGTGTAATTTAAGCCTACGATGCCGTCGGATATGATTGAAGCAGGCCTGTTCATCTAGGCCTAGGCAGTTCAGGCTGTAGGCCTACACCGACAGATCCACAACATCGGCTTAATATACTCATAGGCTACACTACACAGGGTCTACGTAAAGTGAAGAGGACAAATCAGGTATGGTCTTATTGCTATCAGCTAAAAAAAACTTCTATAGCGCCGATTTCCAGTGCACAAGGTATCGACCGATGGCACACCAAATCACACCGTTATCAAATGAACACCCGTATACTATAGGGTCAGTCTATCTGTGCTCCTACAGAGTTCATCAGTAGATGGCGTAGGCCTCAATTTCATGTGGCAAGCGTGGCAGCCTAATTAGAAGCGCGTATCCTAAAGACAACCTAATGAATAATTATAGCTTCAACTGTCGCCATCTTTCGATAGGCCGCAATTTGCCTCATTCTTTATACATGTAGGTGAAGGGAATAATCTCATTGCATTGAGTAAATGACCTGAAGATTATATAACAGTCATCTCTTAAGATTTTGCTCTAGGAAATAAGATCGGAAGCCGTGTTAATTTCCGTTCCTCTGTTCAAAGACATCTCTCCCACCCACCTCGAACTTCGGTCCCAATCTGTCTTATTCTTCATGCAATGAACAGCTTAGGAAAACAGGATTCGACAACCTGATGGGTACTATAGAGCAACGTATAATCATCGACTGATAATTCTAATTAACTATAATTTACTAGACCGAGGTAAAATTGTTAACTGATATGATTACTAGAGCGAGGTATAATCCCAAATTTCCAACAACGCCACTGAATATAATATTATGACATTGTGCATTTACACATGTGGCATTTGGCATATATCAGATGGCAATACTTATAATCCTTTCACAGCATCCATGAGCCATTCAGAGTTCAGCGCTTAGGTCATCGATCTCTCATCGACATGTATGTATAGGATCCTCTCGTCACTCGGCCTTGCATTCTCTGAGTTTCTGCGTATCATTACAAGGTGTCAATTTTCCTGCATTCATCAGTCTAACTGTAAAATTATACGTTTTTCTATGGCGAGCGTATACGGCCTCGACCCTGTTTATTTTCAATGAATTGATCGGGTGAGATCCTTTACCACCGCTGGCCATTTGAAAAGGCGCCACATCTGTTAATGTTCCTGTATTAGAGCGAGCGAATGGCCTTGACCCTCCTCCTCTTGCGTGATCTTTGCTGTCCAGTGTCCGACGTTGCAGCGCGTCGGGCACTTCGCTCTACGACGAGAGGTGAGCTCCTAGTTCCACGGGATCGCTTGGCTGTTAAGCAGCGCCGTGCTTTTTCGGCTGTGGGACCTTCCATCTGGAATGACCTCACGCTTAAGCTCCGCTCTTTACTTGTGAGCCATCCGGCAGGGTTCTACAAGTCCCTCAAGTCTTTTTCTTTAGCCGTGGCTGAACCGGGAGCGCTTCTGAATAGCTTCTTGAAGGGGCGCTATATAAATGCTCTGAATGAATGAATTTTCAATAAATTTATTGGGGTGAGATCTGTCACCACCGCTGCCCGTTTGAATGCATAGGTGCCAACACATTTAAGATCCCCTCGAACTAACTCGAGATTGAAACCTCTTAGAAAAGCTATCTTTAAGAAGTATGTAAACCTACAAGACATATCTCTGTTTGTCTGTCTCAGTTCTATTCAGAATCCAACATCTGTAGATCATTAATCGATTTCCTCTCATCACGAAAGACGTCTTTCCCTCAACAACCAATAGAAGAAGAGCGTCTTCTTTGTACTGGAAAGGAACGACCGTCGTCTGCGCATGCACCTGCAGGTGCGTGACAAAGTGCGCGCCATCAGTGATATAACTGATGAACATGGTACGTGTTTTCAGTTTCGACCACCTGTTAGTATGTGACTCAGTCTCTCATTGGACGTAGAAAGCAACAAGTATCGATTATATATATATTATATATATATATATTTATATATTATATACATTATATTCATATATGCACAACAATTGTACGAAGGAAAACATTTGTCTGAAGATGTTTTGGCGTTGCTGCCAATTTTAGACATATTGGTGTTTGTTTCACATCGAAAACAAGTAAGTGTGCAGTCCTTCAGTAGATTAAAATTTGTCGTAGACTTAGTTTTGATGCCATCTGGAGCGGTTGCTTCTCATACGATTATTATCATGTTATGTTTCATTATCTGTAGAGCAGATGTATCTTTGCAGATGGTTTTCTGGATGAGGACTCCTCTCTGACCTGAAGATGCGTCGGATTCAGTAGACCTCTCTTCGTGATGCTGCTCGTGAAAAATGCGCCCATCGGTGCAAAGCAGAGGTGCCACCTGGCGTCGAATAATCTCAACGAACCGGAAACTGTTCAACATCATCGTCTTCCTCTGTCTCTCCTTCTTCGTAGTCATCGTCTTGATCAGTCACACATCACCCGACGATCGTCTGTGTCTCGTGGGATCAGCAGACCAGCTAGACGTCGCTCAGGGTCTTCGAGGTCCTGCGGCCAGATCGAATGTGTGGAAGGTGACATCGGTGAACTGCATGGCTCTGATGGAAGGTGACGTAGCTGAGAAGAGTAAAGCGATGCTTTATATGAGATACCATTCATACCGTAAAGTCTACCCCTATCAAATCGCTGACGAGATCGAATCGAACGGGTGCGAATCCTTCAACCGCAGCAGATACTACGACGTCCAACCGGTTTCAGAGGAGGAACTGGAGTTTCCGGTTGCCTTTTCCATCCTCGTCCATCAAGACGTGGATCAGGTGGAGCGGCTGCTGAACACGATCCACCGTCCGCACAACTTCTACTGCATCCACGTCGATGCCAATGCTCACGAGGACATCCAGCGAGGGATCCGGGCCATTGCCAGCTGTTTCCCCAACGTCTTTCTTCCTCCTAAGCAGGAGGCGATAACGTACGCCCACTTTTCCCGTCTCCAGGCAGATCTCAACTGCATGCAGGAACTGTTGCTTCGGGGAGCGACGTGGAAGTACATCATCAACCTGACTGGTCAGATGTTTCCTCTGAAGACGAATCTTGAAATCGTGAAGATCCTTCAGACTTACGAAGGGTCGAACGACATCGAAGGTCTTTCGAGATACGTCTCGATTGCGATGAAGGTCCGCTACGCCACCAGTTTCGTCATCAAGAAGAAGAAAATCAGCAACAGTCAGATCCCGAAGGACCCTCCACCCCACCGCATCTCCCTCGTCAAAGGCAGCGCCTTCGGGGCCTTCAGTCGGCCCTTCATCGAGTATGCCCTTACCGATCGATTTGTCCAGGACTTCCTGAACTGGACGAGAGACATCTACAGTCCAGACGAGTTCTTCTGGGCGACGCTGAACAGTCGCTGGGTGAACCCGATGTTCAAGTCCCCCGGAGGTCATGACCTTCCTCCTGAGCGGAAGCCATGGATAGCAACATACGCTGCGTGGAAGAAGAAAGATGGATGCGGTGGAAAGTTCGTCCGTGACATCTGCATCTTCGGAGTCGCTGATCTCCCGAGTCTCATCAGTCGAAGGGAAATGTTCGCCAACAAATTCCACGCTGATTTCCAGTACTTAACGACGGATTGCCTCAGGGAGTGGATGGAAAATAAGACGAAACACCAACTGCCCATTGATCTCGAATTCTACAGAAACGTCAAAAGACTCTTACGGATTGATGGCTAATTAACTAATTAACTGTCAAAATTTAATCGTCGATATCCTTGGATTTAATATTCTCCTGATCCTCATCTTCATTATTTAATCTTCTTAAACCTCCGATGTGGTCTTCCAAATCTTCGTTTTCTCATCTTGCATCTTCGAACTTCAATCCTAGTATAAGTTCCTACACAGATTTCATGACAGCCCCTCTCTTCCTTTTTCTGATCTGCATAATTTAATCTTAAGTAATCATAATCTTCCTACAGAGTTGTCTCAGTCCTTCCCTTCGCCTCCTCCTCCTCCTTCTCCTCCTCATTTTTTTATAATTTTCCTCCTCCTCCTCCTGCTCCTTTCCCTCCTTAACTTTATAATTTAATCTTCATAATCTTCATTTAGAATTGTCTTAGTCCTCCACTGCCTCCTTCCTCTTTTCCTTTTCTTCCAACATACATCTATTGCATCGTCTGAAATGTAATTCATATCCTTACACGTCATCGCAAGGTTAGAACATTTAACCTCTATCTGAATCTCAACCTAAAGTAATGTTGCATTAATATCGTTGGGCCAACATCACTTGCACAAATATTTCCAACTGAAAGATGCTTTCAAAGGAGAAGAAGAAGAGCTGTCCCTCGTAAACTAGCCTGAATGACAGCCATGGGTATAAAGTATTAGTTACTTTAGTTTCTTAGCCTCAGAATATGAGGGCGGGTAGACTGTAGGTGGAAAGATGAGACGGCTGGGGAGAGGACTGTCCGCCCACTACTGGCTGTAAATTACGATGACTGTAAATCTCCGAGATTTCTATCGCCAAACACTTCAGAGAGCGTAGCTGTGCAGTGGTGCCATTATATATGAAGCAGTTGAAGCTACGTCCAAACTGAAGCGCAGAAGTCACTGTCTACTACACATGTGGAACTGCAATATAATAATTATTTATGGTAGGCGTAGTTAGCTGATTCAGTTTAATAGTCGTGTGATTTCAGCCGAATGTCCGTGAAACTGAACCTACATGTACCCAGCAGATGAAAGGCTTTAGTTAACGAATTAAAGCATTGAATTAACGTAATCAGAGACCTATGAAGGCTTATAATACATCTATGACAGGGGTCTACAGCTATAATTATAATAGGTCCGTTTTATATGGCTTGACTTTTGCCTTATTATAATTATGATGTGACGACATCCGTCCTTAATTTATTATTCTTAGATAATTACTGACGGTCAGATGAAAGTTTGTCCGGGTCTAAGGAACGAGCAAGTGGTTGGTGAGGTACAGACGGTGCGTGCGAAAAGATCCAGATGAAGTTCAGCTGCAGCTGACTATAATATTCTGAAGGTCAGATGGATTGTAGAGTTCAAGGTGGTTTGGCTAGATTGAAAAACTATCAAAAGCAGGCAGAATGGGATAGAGATCAAGGCTGAGAGACAGACAGAGACAGAGGGGGAGAGACAGAGGAAGAGAGGGGAGATGAAGAGAGCGATATGGAGAGTGAGTGAGTGAGTGAGAGAAATTGACAGAGAGATATTAAGAGAGAAAGAGATGGAGATAGAGAGTGTTTGTGTTTGTGCATGTGCGTGAGCGTGTGCGTGTGTGTGTGAGAGAGAGAGAGAGAGAGAGAGAGAGAGAGAGAGAGAGAGAGAGAGAGAGAGATACAGAGAGAGAGACAGAGAGAGAGAGAGAGAGAGAGAGAGAGAGAGAGAGAGAGAGAGAGAGAGAGAGAGAGAGAGACAGAGACAGAGACAGAGACAGAGACAGAGACAGAGACAGAGACAGAGAGAGAGAGAGAGAGAGAGAGAGAGGGGAGAGAGAGAGAGAGAGAGAGAGAGAGAGAGAGAGAGAGAGAGAGAGAGATGGAGATGGAGAGAGAGACAGAGAGAGAGAGAGAGAGAGATGGAGAGGAGAAACAGACAGACAGACAGATTATATGTGAATAGGAAAAGAGACAAATAGGTGGGGGGGGTAACTGCTAAACAGACGGACCAGACAATGAAAGAGAGATAGACCTAGTTTGAGGAATTGCTGAGTAACATAATTATGACACACAGACATTGTATAATGACAATACACTAAACTGATCAAACGTCACTGCTTTCATTTAGGCCTAAATTTAGGTCAACGTAGTCAGCAGTTCATATACGACATGTCTAGACCAATAAGTGTTATCCCCGTTAAATACAATACAAAACAACGGTAAGTTGACAATCAATCAATCAATCAATCAATCAATCAATCAGAATTTATATAGCGCCCCTTCCAGATCCCTACTCAGAGGCGCTCAATGCGCTCCTTGCTAAGTTCGGAATTGTACATTGAAGTCGGGAAAATTCCAAGGACCCTAAACAGACTAATATTAAGCACCATTCAAAACTGAATTTTCTTCTTAGGTCTACGTGAACTCGGCTAAATATAAGAACATGTCATGGAAGATGCTTTAGTCGAGCTCCAGCCCAATGCATGCGCAAGCGATTGGCTAGAAGTAAGTATAGGGCTTATGAACCGCTTATCTATCCTTTATTGAGAAGCACTAGCAAACGCACAGCACTGTACACTGCTACCACAGTGTCGCGGATGCTCTATGCGGCCCCGGCGTGGTGGGGCTTTGTGGGGGCAGAGGGACGCTCTCGTCTTCAGGCAACTATACGGCGACTGGTCCGGTCTCGTTATCTACCGGAATTCTACCAAAGTTTCGAGCAACTTTGCAGAAAAGCAGACTCTAACCTCTTTTCTACCATCATCAGCAACCCTGCACATGTATTACATCAACTACTGCCTCCCGTGAAAACTGTTTCATACTCGCTACGCCCCAGAACCCACAATAGAATAATACCTAAGGCAAACTCTCTATCTCGTAAAACATTTGTCACACGGATGCTTTATACTTAATTTTTTATATTTGATGATCTTTGTACACCAAAATGCGGTTAGCAGTTGGTTTTTCAATAAAGGATATACTTACTTACTTACTTACTTACTTACATGGCAAGATTAATAAATTAATCGCCTTGTAACGAGGAGAGCAGCTGCACTGGTTTGATCCTCATCTTCTGAGACGGTATATGGACCTTGAGCAAATCCATCACTCACAATTGCTCAGCGCCATCGATTGATGCTTGGTCAATACATATTAGAGCTCAGTAAATATGTGAAAATAGGAGAGTAGTCCCATGGGTGTACTACGAAGTGTCAGCCTAGGCATATGACGGTGACCAGTCCTCTTCCTCGCCGTCTCATTTTCCTACCGACAGTGTACAGTCGGTGTACTTAATATAGCTGAGTTGGTTAGGGGGGCGCAGGTGGAGCAAAATATCTCGAACCAAATTTCCGCCCTGGTGGGGATTTGAACCCTCGACCTCTCGATTGACAGTCCAGCATGCTAAGCACTGGACTATTGCGCACCCCTACATGATAAATAAAACTACAATTGTTTGGTAATGCATTCTCCCGTCGCCAATTAAAACGCGCTTCTTCCTGAGACCACCGTTGCCTTTTGGTTGTCTTCAGCACGGACAACCGTTGACAAACCTACAGTATATTTGGCAGAGCAGTCAGTTTGGTCAAAAGACAGCAATGGACAATGAACAACCATAGCTTCACATTTCAAAGACTCGACAGCGTGACATTCAGTGGCTTAATATATAAGCTGCTTTTGACGCAAAGCAAACACGACTCGTCTTTCAATACCGGTACACATGCATGCACACACACACACACACACACACACACACACACACACACGCACACACACACACACACAAACACACACACACACACACACACAAAACTCAGAGAGAGAGAGAGAGAGAGAGAGAGAGAGAGAGAGAGATTTACATAGGTGATAAAAGCATACAGTGATATAACACCGCAACACCGCCAGTGGTAGCTGCAAACTTCACTATTTGTTAGCAAACAACGAGTGGGGTTAAGTAGATGTTTAAACAGCCGACACAAATCTGTATTCATCGATGCTTTGTTGGAACTACGACCTGGAAATGATCGACGAAAAGATTCCTCGATCGAGTTGTCACAGCCGATTAATCGATCTTTCAATAATTATTATTGTTCTGGCTATTGATCTGTGAATCACAGTCGGACTGGGACCATTTTGGGACCTTACCATTTCAACAATGCAAATGGCCCCAGATCCAACATGGCCAAAAAATGCAGCATTAGACGAATTGATTTATTTTAGGCATATCCTGCACGTAATAAAAAACAATATGAATAATGAAAATATTATTAATATTAATAACTAGCAGTTTTTACCCGGCGTTCGCCCGGGTTTTCCTCAGCGCCCGTGTATTTGAATTTAACGACATCTTCGTCAGCGTCCGTGAATTTGAATTTAACGATGTGCAAATTGTTCGTGTGTCCCTCTGGCGAATTTACGCGCTGGCTTGATATTGTTTAACTGCAACTCTACGCAATATATACTCCTGCATAGCTAGATTTCAATGGCATTGAAACAGACTATGACCACATCGAAACTTAAACTGTGCAAATATCGGAATTTAAAGTAAATTTTGAGGTGAAATAAAGTTGGGTTGAGATCTATAGAAATTCAAATGAAAACGTTCGTTAAAAATTTCGTATCGCTAAAGTGTTGCATTGAAATTCTGCCGTGGCGTAACCATTTCTGATTTGAAATCAACGGTCATCGTGATTGGTTGCGAATCAGAGCGTTGACCTAGATGCTCGGCGTGACGTAAGATTGCATATTTAGCCGCGTGACGTGGACAAATGGCCATACTATTATATATAAGATAGCCTCGTCGAAAAAGTTGTAAATTTGAAATGTCCATACATCGGCGTTTAAATAAAATTGCGAGCTGAAAATAGTCGCGTTGACCATGACGTGGCGTAATAATGTTTTGTAAAATTTTGTAAATCGCTAAAGCGTTCCGTTTCGGAACCTTTAGATGACGGACAAACAAACATACAAACAAACAAACAAACAAACAAACGGAAGGAAAACGTAAACAGACTAAGACTTATAATATAGATGGGAGGGGTAATGGCAATGGTAACACTCTGACACGAAGAACAGAAGATCAGCATGGACTTGGGATCGAGTCCCGCTACCTTAACAAAGGTAGACTCAGAATGAGCAGTAGGACAGACCATGGGTGCCAAGATGGGTGCTTTGCGTATCTGCTTATACAGTTAAATTTGACTCCGCAATAACTAGTCATCATCGTACTCAGGGCCGGATTAAGACTTCCGGGGGCCCTAAGCCAAGACCCGGTTGAAAACATCCGGGGGCCCCAACCCCAAACATGGGCGTCCGGAGGGGGCAGGGAGCATTTGCGCCCCGCATTTTGCAAATACTTAAAAAATTGCTTATTAGGCTATCTGTTTTTTAACAATGAATAGCTATTATTTTTTCAACAGTTTTAGTTTTTTATCCAAACTAGTCAAGATTACCTGAAAACTTAAAATATATAAAAAATTGAACTTCTAACAGTTTTGTATTTGAAATTAGCGTTCAGAAATAGCTGAACGGATCCCAGAACGCTAACAAGTAACAACTGGCTCCATATCATGTCAAATGCTTCCAAAAGCATTGGCGGCTATTGGGATCTTCGCCAGACACCTAATTGGGGAAGCGAGTACTGACGGTGATGTGATAGGTTGCTTTCGGCACCTTGTTTAGTCCCCGTCCCACCGATTGAAAACTTTGACCCCTAAAAGAATTCATTCCCCCCCCCCAAAAAAAATTGCCGTGGACGCCCATGATTATGTTCCGTTATACTAAATTTAGGTAGGCCTAATTTCAGAATTTTCACCCGCTTGCGACCGGTAAATGTGTCAATATAGTCGACTCAGAGTGGGAAATATTAGAGTTTCGCTTTGAGCCTTTGACGTCTGCCGTCGGTCGCTAGGGGCCTCTGTACAGACTGAGAGTGTGAATCTGCAACTATAGGGTCAGTATTCAGTGAATAGTAACTAAAACTTACTAACGCTAAATTATTTAAAATTAATTTAAATTATACAAGATTAGGAATTTTCTACAACAATTTGATTTAATTTCCCCGGATTTTGGGGGCCCCAAAACCTTGCGGGGCTCTAAGCCATGGCTTATCTGGCTTATGGGTTAATCCGGCACTGATCGTACTATTACTTGTAATCATGTCAGTCTGAATTAATAAACAAAGATTATTCTTGTTAATAGTGGCAGGCCTCAAACGCTGCTGTAATTGTTTGAAAGAGTCATTTAATATTATATACTATTTGACTGCTTTTATGCAAATTGTTTCCTAATCAGTTCTAGGAAATTTGCGAAGTGGAAAAAGTCTGAGTGGTAGGAAACTCACAGCATTTGAACAAACTAATCATCATTTTAAACTTGCATGAACTGTTACAGTGGTACATATTCACTTTTAAACTGGTAGAAGAAATTACAAGAGCCAATTAAAGTTTGAAGGAAATTTCGCCTCTTACCCAGGACCTTCTCTCCTATGTTCTTTTATCACCTTAAGACTGTTCTTTTTAGCCGTGCTGGAGTCTGGAGCGCCTCTGAGTAATTTTTTGAAGAGGCGCTATATAAATGTTCCATATGAATGAATGAATTTTTTTGGCTTAGCTGATCGATGGAAGGAAGAGAGATGAATAATCTGAAACTTCCAATTTGATCGGATACCACTTCATCAGATTCTGTTGTCTTTTCATTAACCATGCAACGCTTCTTTCTACATGTATGTAGTCTCTTCAATTTGCAATTGAATCCTGGACCTGTTTGTCTCCGATCCATTCGTTGCATACGACGGGATTCGTTGCTAGGACAGGGAACCAGATGAAACACTTAATCACGGCAGACTGACCGAGAGGAAAAGAGAAGGAGGGAAGAGCATGAGAAGAGAGACGGAGAAGTGGAATGAGGGAAGAGGATCAGATGGGAAGGAAAGGAGAACAAATGCGGAATGGAGGTAAGTGGAGCGATGAAGTTTCAGTCAGTTGACTTCTGAACCGTTTCTCGGTTCTAGCGTGAGTCGAGTGGATCTTATGTCGACCATTAACACGGCCAACGCACCACAGACGGCGTTTGATTGACAGCTGCATGGTGCGTCGTTATGGCCATCGAACTCTGTGTGTGATGGTAACCGACGCCGACGCCGCCAGTGCGCAACAAGTGCCCGCCGCAATATATCCTTCGGTCAGCAGACACGTATTATAGGCCTAATAGGCCTCATAGGCCAGGTAGCTATAGGCGGCGGCTAAGTGTCTCAGTCCTCTCGACCCTAGCAGACCATAGCAGACCGAACAAGAGCTGCAATGGGCAGACAACTTCGATCTGCACTTCTCTAACCCAGCAGAAACAGTTCATTAGAAGTCGTCTATTGCAGAATGGATTGAAGCACCAACGGATTATTGTATAAGTGGATTACTATAGGGCCATTACATGTACCAGCCTTAGCCACCAGACGATCGTTCTTCTAGGGAGAACGATCCAGATCCAGGTCAAAGTATCACTTCAGGATATATTATGTAGAATTATAACGACGACGGAGTTCTGGGAAGTTCGGGAGATCCAAAGGAAATGTCGATGTTGCAGGAATTCTACACAGGGTTAGTTTTCGATAAGTTCTCTGCATTTTAGGTCATTGCTTGTACATTAGAATTCATGTCTCGCCTTCATGTGTATCGATCTCTCACCTATCGATCTCTAATTGATCGAACTCTATAATATAGAGCAGATCGATTATGTTATGATTCTTACCTGTCGATCTCTTACATATCGATCTACTACCTATCGATCTTTAATTAATCGATCCCTTACCTACTGACATGGGCGTATTTAGGCGGTGGTGTTACGGGTTCAACCCCCCAATAAGTTTCCTACAAAAATGTTATATGATTTTACATGCAAAATAAAAAAAATCTGGACTTTTGTGACGATTTGCAATGGAACCCCCCCAAATCTTAAAACCCCTCCGAAATTTTTTTCTGGCTACGCCCATACCTACTGATCGATCTTTTATATATCCATTCCTATTTGATCAAACTCTAATTGATAGGACTCTGATTGACCAATCTCTAATTGATCGATCTCTAACCTATCGATATCCTACCCATCGATCCCGTATCTATCGATCTCTTCATAGAGTCGACAGAAACTCAAGTCATCTATTGACATGTGAAGGAAGTACAAATCGATAACGACTTGGCGTTTTTTGTTCATTGTTGTCGGTGTCTGCGATGGTCTGAACCTTCGTCCTATTAGTCATATTAGTCAGTCTGTGAGTGGGGTCACAAGATCAGAGCCATACAGATGGTGGTTATTTAATGAACCTCGGAGGGGTACATTCAATTTGTTATCTGAGCATTGTGATCGTATATTATGACCATATTGTGATCCTATTTGGATCTTATTGTGATCCTATTGTGGTCCTATGTGATGATCCTATGCGATCCTAGTGTTGTTGTGACGACAACAGTGATCATTTCTTTCGATGTTTTTCTTTTCATTACAGAACTGATCTGAGTTTCAATGCATCGTCATCGTCAAGTAATCAGTCGAAGTTTCTCTTCACCAGTTCCAAGTACGTCAACCCCTCGACACTGCCAGAGAGGACTCTGCTGCGCTCCTGCTCTGACCAGATCCCGAATACACCGGTCACCACCTCTAGTCCATCGAAGAACTACGAGACGAGGAGGCACCAGCGGAAGGACGGACTGATACGGATGAATGGCGACCCTGCGGCACTCAACCGAGAAGACACTTATGCTGGATGCAGGGCGTCGATTGATGATCGGCTGCCTGTGGTTCAACTGCAGCCGTTCACGAGGAAGGAATGGAGACCATCCAACTCCATCCCTGTCTCCTCAGCAACCTCCTCCTCCAATTCATCATCTTCATCATCCGTAGCATCCTCCAATCTCCTCCTCACTAGAACGATGACGTCCAGCGAAATTGCGGTATCACTCGGAATCTATCCTCTCTGACTTTGTATGATAACTAAATTTAGTCAATTGTTTAAATTAATTGATTAATTACTTAGTCGTGTCCCTATAATAGCGCAGTTTCTTTATCGCCAGAACGCGATTATAATCCAGTTCAACTGGAGATATTTGATTTAGTGTATATGCTGGCCATTGCTGGGACATTCTGAAGTCCACCGATTAGTACCTCGCCAGTTTCTCGGTGCAATCAACGGATGTAGGTGCTTCCTCTTCTACCGATATGCATATTATCACTTCGACCGTTTCAGCTCTAAACATCTGAGTCGTGTCTCCTCCACTCGTCTCTGTTCATCGCCAGCTGCTCCGTCTCCTTCCACGACATCTCTATAGTAGTCACTGATGGTTCCAGTCAGTTCTTCCGTGGTCTTCCTCTCTTCCTTCTCCCTCTAGTATTCCAGGACAGCACTTGTATCTTCACCCATACGAAAAACATGACCCAACAACGTCAATCTTCTCTCTCCATCTCTCTCGTTCTCTCTATCCGTCTGTCTGTCTGTCTGTCTGTCTGTCTGTCTGTCTCTCTCTCTCTCTCTCTCTCTCGTTCTCTCTATCCGTCTGTCTCTGTCTCTGTCTCTGTCTCTGTCTCTGTCTCTGTCTCTGTCTCTGTCTCTGTCTCTGTCTCTGTCTCTGTCTGTCTGTCACTCTCTCTCTCTCTCTCTCTCTCTCTCTCTCTCTCTCTCTCTCTCTCTCGTTCTCTCTATCTGTCTGTCTCTGTCTCTGTCTGTCTCTCTATCTGTCTGTCTCTGTTTCTGTCTGTCTCTGTCTCATGGTGTGTTCTATATCTTCTTGTACCAGCAGCACAGAACTTTGACCCGGTAATTAACCTTTAACCTTTCCGGATGTTGTCCACTTGATCGTCATTTTCGGCAAATTCTGCTATCCAACCTACGTACGTCGTCTATTAACTTCTTTTCTGACCCATCTAATCTTTCTCCTCCATCTGTCAATCAAGCCTCTGTCTCTCTCTGTCTCCTTTTACAAACACCTGTTCAATTTACATCATCAGCATCTTCATCAGTATTATTATCATAGACCTATCGCTATCAGTAAATGCAATAGATATAAAATATTTTACGTATTTACGTTGCATTTGCTTAAATCATCTTTCCAGAATGGAGAGAAGAAAAAGAAGAAGAGATCTCCTGGAGATTCGTTTCCGATGGAACTCGGTCTCCCAAGATACAAGACAACCTTAACACAAATGTCGTCAGCAGCGGGCAAAACAGACGAAAAGCAGATGTTGAAGAATGCGTCGGTTGTCATCGGAGTCAATCGCGGTTCCACCTTCCATCATCCCCAGCCATCCACCTTCCGATCGACTACAGATCTAACGCCCAGGGTCCTTTCCAACAGAAGTGCCCCGACGGCTAAGCAAGAACCTCATGCAATTCGCCGCGCAACTGCAACCACTACTGCATCGGGTCCAGTAAGGGATGGAAAACGAATGAATCTGACAGGAACTGGTCTTTGTCTCACTTCAAGAACCTCGACCTTCACCAACGACTCCGATCGTTGGAACAGCTGTCGTGACGCCAACACCGCCAGAGACTCCGGGAATCTCCGGATGTCTCCGAAGGACAATGCGACGACCTTATCTAGGTCACTGGAGAACCCACATTCCCACCCGGAGATCATTTACCATCGATCGAGAACGACGATGGATTCCATGGCTGTCCTTCCAGTCAGACTGAGGTCACGACGAAAGGAGAATGGCGAATCGTCCTACCACCACATGGGACCGAGTTCCGTGTTCCCCATCGGAGTGACGAACGGTCGGGACCTTCTGGATCAACAGGGAACTCGACCAATTGGATTTGAATCGCAGCTGGCCTCTCTCATCAGAGTCACCCTTAACGAAATGAGGAGAACCCAACCGAGCCTCAATGGCCTCCCAAGCAGCTTCCAGTCCTACAAATCCCTCGTCGAACCAACCTACGGAGAAGACAGGATCCGATCTGGAATGCGACACAACACCAGGATTCATCAGTCGGAAGCAAAGGTCAAAAGGTCAGTGGGATTCGTTGGAAGGAAGAAGAACCATCTGCCGCCTCCGAAAGGACCAACGAGAAACTACACTCTGCCCAATCTATTTCGGTTCCTTGAGGACGACACAGACAGAGAAGGAGAGACAGAGACAGATAGACCGACACAGACAGACAGAGAGACGGAGAAGAGCTCAAAGGAAGGAATTTCCGACGGAAAGATGACGTATAACTCCCGAAGGACTTCCCCTTGCAGCAGTCGAACGGCTGCATATGATGTCATAGAAACAGATGATGTCATAGAAACAGATGATGTCATAGAAACAGATGTTGCCATAGAAACAGATGTTGCCATAGAAACAATGCCACCTGGCGCCGACAAAAACATTCCTTCGGAAGGAATTGAAAGAATAAACTCAGTTTTGAGTTCCGTGTCTTCGCCATTCGAAACCCTCAGAGAAGACACAGAACGCTTGCGATTGACGAATGAAAACGAAGAGAAGCTAATAGAAACGGTTCCCATGAGGACAGAACTCGTAGTAACGGTTCCCGTAGCAACGACCCCAACGGTAGATGCATTCTTAGATAGAGAAACCATGGAAACACATTCTGGTGTAGTTAGCGGAGACTCTATCGTTAAAACGGAGCCGGTACTCGAAGGGCAAATGGACGCTGAACATGAGATACAGTTGTTGTCTGATATCTACGACCCTGATGATGAGTCAATGAGCAAAATGGTGTCAGACGTAAAAGCTGAACTTCCTAAAGTTCGCGATACAAATGATGAGAAACTGTCCAAGGAAATGGAAAACATAGTTTAAGAGTTCCACAAAACGATGAGCAAGCACGAACGCATGGAAAGTTCCGCGAACCTCGAATCGGTTTCCAATCATCCAAACTCTTCCATCAAACAGATAAACAGCACATCACCTGCAATACTATAGAATATAGATATTATCAACTGCAATTGTGAATATTTCTGTAGCACTAGTTTAGGAGATTTACGAGTAGGCTATTATTGCATTTACGCCCATAAGCATCGTATTAGCCGACTTGATTTAAAAAGTGCATTATAGAGAAATTATAAATTTTTTCAAGCGATATCTCTCAAACAGTCTTATCTACAAACAGTGGTTGAAGAAAACTACTAGATTTAGATTGAGCAAATATTTTTGGAACAACGTGGATCTTCGGAACTCGGTAATGAATTACACAAACCCTTGATATGCATAACAATCGCAAAGATTCTGACCAGATCCTCCAGATGCGTGTGACATTCAGGACAACGACTTCGTTCGATGATCAAATCTTGTTTTCTGAATGAATACATTGTTACACTCAGAGTTTTAAGATTCCATCCGAGATTTCTCATTTCTCTAGTCTCATTCTCCTGTCAACGGCCAAATTCAATCACTTAGTCGCCGACTGTAGCCTATAGGGCGAGCGGAAGCTGGATTTAGAGAATCCTTTGGCAGCGCTAGACAAAGACTAAGTTCCTTATAGCTTGATAGAGATAATTCTATTGTAGGCCTATTGTCTTTTATTTGCATTGTATACCGCTTTGTATTGTACTGCAATGTGTTGTAATGTAAGCTTATAGTATTTTATTGCATTTCATTGCATTGTATTTTATTGTATTCATTGCATTGTATTTTACTGTATTGCATTGTATGGCACAGTACTATATTGCAATGATGAATTTAGATAGCGCCCCTTCGAGAGCAGACTATATTCCATGGCTGAGATTACGGTGCAGCGTAGTTGAGACATGACGATTGGACGATTTGTCAAACGCTGATCTTACGAAAGGTCATCAGTTCAAGGTGATTGAGTCATCACTAGTACAGGTAATGTAATGTAATTAGCAACTTCTATTGCGCCGGTGTCTAATGAACAAGGCATCAACCGATGGCGTAATCAGGTCAACATCCAGAAGCTCAGTCAGTAAGAGACAGAGAGACAGCCTACGGTGGATAAGCAATTTGAAAGAGGTAAGTTTTCAGCCGAGAACGAAATGACACAAGCGACTGAGCACAGTATATAAGGTGTATTCCGCCTGCATTGGCTTCCTTCCTTGAAAGTGGATTTCTGCATTCCATCCTTCCAGTTTATTAGCTGTCATGAAGCGGTTACAGTTTTTCTCATCTCATCCTCGAGTGCACGATTCACTGGCTTCAATGTCAGAAAACATTCATTATTTTGCCGACACGCATGCATTGGCCATATGCATAATAGTTGTCTTATATAATTGTACATGCAAGACAATAATAATATATATATATTTATAATTTTTGCATTTATTTGACGTCACTATCTAATAACCAGTTATCAATCGATGGCACTAAGCAATTTTGAATGAGGGACCAACAAGTTCCATTCACAGCAACCGTATCATAGAAGGAGGGTCGAACCTGAAACTCTCCACGTTACAAACAGAGTGCTCAAACCAATCGGCAACCATGCCCCATATATGCCTAAATGATACACACACACACGCACACGCACACGCTCACGCACACGCACACGCACACACACACACACACACACACACACTTGTGCATACCTGAGTTCTTTTTAGTTCTTAGTTTTTCAAGGTTATGCTTCTTGACTTTCTGAGGGTCTTCCATCATTTAAACTCATAAATCCTCCATTTACAGAAGACGAAACTGATCAACGTATAATCACGTTTCTTTGATCTGATCAACGCACATAGAATATTAATATAGCGCCTTTAAATAGCCTTTAAACACCGCTTCATGTCAAAGATCAAATGACGAGAGTCCGATAGAGTTTTGCGTTATTGTAAATATAACAGTTCCTTATGCGGCGCCTTTTTTGTGAATAAACTGATGCCCTGCGCTTGGCTTTCAAGTTACGCTTTAGAAGTTTGAAGTTTACGATTATGATTCTTTTCAAAAAAGGATGTTGTTTAGTAAGAGCATTGATGTTGAATCGCGTTGTGAAACTTACAGGATACTCAGAGATTAGGATCTGAAAATCATCTCTCTTAAGTTATATAGCGCAATGATTAACGGCGCTACAATAATCGTAACTCAGAACGATGAAAGCTTCTGGATATTATCAAATGAAAGGAAAACACATAAAAGTGGATTTGTTTACCAAACCTAATTCCTAATAGAATTGACAGAGACATAGAAAGAGATAGAGAGACAGAGACAGAGACAGACACGTAGAAAGAGACAGAGATAGAGACAGAGACAGGCAGAAACACAGAAAGAGACAGAGACAGGGAGACAGAGACAGACAGAAACATAGAAAGAGACAGATACAGGGAGACAGAGACAGACATGCACATTGGAAGAGACAGAGATAGGGAGACAGAGACAGACAGAAACACAGAAAGAGACAGAGACAGAGACAGAGAGACAGACAGAAACAGAGAAAGAGACAGAGATAGAGAGACAGAGACAGACAGAAACATAGACAGAGACAGAGATAGGGAGACAGAGACAGAAAGAAACGTAAAAAGGATCAGAGACAGAGAGACAGAGACTATCGAGCGGTGTATTGATTTATCGAACAAATTTATCGGTGTATCAGCTGATTAGCTCTGTCGTGTGTCCTCCACCTGATTAAAGTATATTTATATAGCGCCATTTCCTGGTACCTCCAAGGCCTTTAATATGACACCATTCCACAGATCTATTGACGTCTAAATAGGCGACAAAGAGTCTATCCAATATCGCTTCTATGGCGCCTCAGCTAAACAGCGCAAGCAAGAGAGAAGTCTAAGCAAGTAAGACCAATTCATGAGACGTTAATATCAGAAACGGAAGCAGTGGCTGTCGCTGTCGTCGTCGTCGTCGCAATCTGAATGCGCAGGTTCCTGAGCATGCGCGTCAGCCTAGTTCCTCCGGCACGTGATCCGTTGGCGCGCTTTCTCTCGCACCTGCAGCGAACGAGTTTCTTGAAGGCGTAGCAGAAATCTCGCGAACACAGACCGTAGATGATGGGGTTGATAGCTGAGTTGCAGTAGCCGAGCCAGAAGCAGACGACGAAGACGATGTGAGGGGTGCATAGGGGACAGAAGGCTCCCAACAGATAGACGGTGAAGAATGGAGCCCAGCAGAGGACAAAACAACCGACGATCACTCCAACCGTCTTCGCTGCCTTCTTCTCTTTGTTTAGACTGCGCAGCTGAGGAAGGAGACTCGGGAACTTGGAGAGACGTGACGGTGTCTCCGTTGTCATCCTCGACGGAGGCAGGGTTCCCCCCTTCCGCCGTTTGACGTCAGCCGGGCCATCCTTAGTGACCGAGCCATAGCGACTCATAGCGACCCCACCAACGACAGCAGCAGCAGAAGAAGGAGGAACGACCTCTGTCGTCGTCACCTGGCGACCATTTCGATCGACCGTCAGAGCCATCATTTCCATCGGTTTCGTTTGTTCGTTTGATGTTACGACGATCTTCGGTAGTTTAAGGAACTTCCTCGTTGTTCGCAGCTTAGTTTCCTCCGAAGGAGACTCTGATTTCGACTGGCAGAGCAGAGCGAACCGAGGCCCGGTCGTCGCCGCTGCCGCCGACGCTGCTACCCTCTCATCGAGGCTCCGTCGGGCGTTCTTGGCCGCACCAACGCCCGACTCAGCCAGGGACCCATCAGAACGGCGTGTGGGAGACATCCCACCCCCGCGATGGACTCGTAGGGTGATGGAATTATCGGAGCTGCTGGTGGAGACGCCTCCCGTCGCTCCGTGAGCTTTCTTCTCGAGAAATCCGCGACGAAAGGCTGCCGTGGCCGCCGTTGCAGTGCGGTAGATCCGCCAGTAGAAGCCAAGCATGACGATCATTGGGATCCAGAAGGATCCGAGCGCCGAATAGACGATGTATCCAGGCTCCGATGTCAGCTTGCACTGAGGAGGCGGAAAAGATTCGCTTGACGGACGATCCGAAGAAGACTCTTGGGCGATGCCTCCATCGTCTCGGTCCGTTGCATTCTCAGTCATCCAGTCTTTGATCTGAACGCGTTTCCGTTCATTCCATCCGACGAGAGGAGGAAGGCAGATAACGAATGAGAGAATCCAAACGCAGACGATCAACATCTTGACACGAAGTGGAGACATGAGCTGAGGATAGCGGAAGGGTCGACTGATGGCCAGGTAACGATCGAAGCTGATGGCGCAGAGGTTAAGGATCGATGCAGTACACATCCAGACATCGACGGCCAACCAGACACTGCACCAGACCGATCCAAATGGCCAGTAACCCAACAACTGAAATACATTACGAACAGACACGACTTAATCACCCGATAACAGAATATCGTCTAATGGGTAGCGTTAGGCTAGGATGGGGTAGGGTATATGACGGGGTAAGGTATGGTAAGGTATAATAGGGTAGAATAGAGTAAGGTAGGGCGGAGTATGGGATGGCAAGGGTAGGGTAAACTGAAGGTGACTGGGCAGGACGTTTCGCATCCATGACCGACCAACATTTGTAATTTCGCTGAGGCTTCTGCAACTGAGGGACGCTGTTGGACCGGGGATCATCCTACATTTGAGAGACTTCGACCATTGATTGTGCCCCATGTGCATTAAGACAACGTTGATGTGCATTCCATTGGACTAGATATAGGTTAGATTAGATTAGATTGGATTAAATTAGATTAGATTCAAATCTAGCTGAAATCTAGTGCACAAGCAGGTTTTGTTAAGACTTCATAATGAGCTTTTGGACTGCGATCCTTAAAAAGCTTTCACATGAGACGAGAGATATTAAGTTTGGCCAAACATATCAAGCCTACAAAATCACGCCCAGCTGTTCATTCTAAATATTCAAAGCCTTCGCCTTATAGCGTAATCCTAATCGTAAAGTCCAGATTTCTAGAGTGCTACTCCAAGCTAAGCTCGAAGCATCAGTTTATCCACGAGCGCTATGTCTAGTCAGAGCGGTTACACTGAACAGTAAACTACTGGTTGTTCACTGATTTTTCGAACTCCAAAATTTACTAGAAAAATGTGAATAATTTTGTTTTCGGTTCAGTACTTCAGAACTAAACTGCAGAATTATGTTGTCAGATAATTCAGCGGCAATAACATATCAGTGAAGCTGAAAGGAATATATGTCTTCTACGGATTTATAGCACTCCATAACAATGCGGCAGTAGTTGCGAAGCCTACAACATCATGCTGGCACCCCGTCAAAATAGCCCCGTCAAAATAGCCCCGTCAAAACAGCCCCGTCAAAATAGCCCCATAAATACGCCAAAGGCAAGCAGTTCCACAACGGCTAATAAGTTGAATGTTACAAGAAATGTTTTGATTTCAACAAAAGTAGAACCAATACTTCAAAGGGATGGTTCTGACACATACTGACTAAATACAAATTAATTTGTTAATTGGAACTCGGATCACTAAATTATTGGTACCATCAACAGAGTACTTCGACGGGCTTTCCAGCAGACTTTGGACTGCCACTATCCTTCTGTGTATTAACTGGTAGACCAGTTTCGGAAAGAGTAGGACAGTGTAGAGATCGCTATCGGCCGTTACAATTCAGGGTTTAGACATCCGGAAGCCTCCAAGGCGAAGTACGTGAAGTTAAACAGCCGGCTGCAAACTGTCAGTGAAACTTATGGCGCTACTGCAATTCTGGAATACCTTCGCGCTATTATCGCATAATCTTAGTATCTATTCTAGGCTCTTGCCTAAGACTTCGACATCAACTTTCTTTTTAGATGGTCACAATTGTATTGTATTGTATTGTATTGTATTGTATGTGATCATTTATAAAGCGCTTCTCATAGCATAAGCCTTTCAGAAGCGCTCCCAGTGCGAGGTACTCCGAGGAAAAAGGAAAGTTTTAAGGTGAGAGAAAGAGGCAGAGATGCTACCAGAGAGGATTGTAGAGCGTAGAGAAGGAGGAAGTCGATTCCATAGAGAGGGACCTATGCACACAGAGGATATGGATTGAGGATCTGAGAGGACGCTTTGACGTTACTATTACCTAATACCTATAGAAACTTTTGCTCGCGTTTCGTAGAAAAACATTTAACATTCCATGCTTGTAGTCTCTTTTTATAGTAGTATCTTTTATTAGTATCTTCTTATAAATGAATAAATCTTGTGGAAAACATTTTCACATTGTTTTCTGTCGTAGTCGTTTAAGACGGGGCTGTTTTGACGGGGCTATTTTGACGGGGCTGTTTTGACGGGGCTATTTTGACGGGGCTGTTTTGACGGGGCTATTTTGACGCTGGGCGATTTTGACGGGGCTGTTTTGACGGGGCTGTTTTGACGGGGCTATTTTGACGGGTCACCCATCATGCTACTGTTTTCTTTAATCGCAAATTACTCAAAATGAGCATATTGGGGTTGTTGTGTCTACCAGTTTCTACAATAGCTGGATATTATGTTGATTAACTCTTTATTTCACTCTCATTCTAAAGCTTTTAAAATGCCACTAACTACATACCGACAATCTGTTCCCTTTTCACGTAAATAGGGTTAATGTTGTCCCGAGGTCGGTGCATGCTCTGCCTGGGCGCTGATCTATATATATATGGCGCCGTCCAGACTGTGGCTCAGATTGTCAATGTCTGTCCGAAAACACGTTTCATTGGTGGACTATTGGCGTTCCATATCATGATGCTATCGTTTGCATCTAGACAAAGTGGTGCATTGGACAAAGGACGAAGAGAGTGGGTGGAACAGCCTATGCTGCGTGAGACGCAATTAAATTTTATTTGGGAAAAGGTGACGGCACACAGGTCGCAATAACCCATAAATCTCTTGGGTCATTAGAAACAGTGCAACGTTGACTACTTGAGAAGGCAGCGCCCTTAAAAGCGCCACCTAGGAGAATACGATGCAGGAGGGGTCAGGGATGTCGCCCCAGATCTCCATGGCAATGACCCGCATCAACCCCAGCTGGCCCTGCTGTGCCTTCGTTCGTTCTTTGGGCAATTATTCGAGAGGAGTTCGTCTGAGCGATCATCGGATGGACGAAACGAACGCTGACCCGGGACTCTAAGGTCAGAATGAAAACGACCCATTTATTGATCAGCTCCTGTTGTAAAATCCCTTCTAAGCCATCTTCCCCTGCGACCAATCAATCACTCGAGAGGCCACGCCCACGCAACGAATTCTTGCATTTACAGCCAGACGATAATTTGACCAAACCATATCTGACCAGAGAAGGCGTTCATTTTATGACCTAAGAAGGTAAGAGCAGTAGTCCACTGGTCCAGATAGCTACATCGGTGAGGGCGTTCGTCCCATGCGATTCTCTGTTAACGAGTGAGTACAGTTTCCGAAGGAGGTGGCTTATTTCATTGAATTAAATCTTTACCTAGCACGGTCCGTACACAAGGACCTTAAATGGCGCGGCACCAATTCAAACGGGCAACAGTGGTGAACGATCAATTCATTGAATATGAACAGGGTCAATGAGGCCATACAGTCAATGTGTAAAAACGTCTCTGTTCGCACTGGGTCACTGTTTCATGCCATGGATAAACAATTTCTATTGAGTTCAGTGCAAGTGTGTAGGGGCGCTCGATAGTGTAGAGGTTAGCCTACTGAACTGTCAATCGAGAGGTCAGAGGTTCAAATCCCGCCACGGCAGAGATTTGGATCGAGATTTCTACTCCGCGTGCGTCACTAACCAACTCCGATATAATGAGTACACCGCCTGTACATTGTCGGTGGGAAGATTAGACGGCGAGGGAGAGGACTGGCCATCCGCCCTCATATGCTAAGTCTGAGAAAATGAAGTCAATAGCGCTTTATACCTATGGCTGCAGCCTCAGGTTTGGCTTAAGGGACTGCTCTTATTCTTCTCTTCTTAGTGTAATTACAATTAATTGAAACTGAACTTTAAACAGCGACACACGAAAAACAAACTCATTTGCGCTACACTCTGCGGTGTTGACTGTCATTAAGAGTTAGCAAAACAATGCACAGTAAGCCAGAAGAGAGTCACCAGTGGCGGGATCACGCACACACGTGGAACCAAACCAACAGTTGACAGATACCATCATGAGAGAGTCCCTTATTCCCTCAATGACTGTTAATTAGTCAAACAATAATAATTCCCCGAATGAGAGGGAAGGATATATGGTCCATCCACCTGTAGTTTCTGGACCATATAGTATACGTAGACCAGATCATCTGAATAGGAGATGCATGTAATTTGGTGGCGTGTTTACTTGTTGATGGGAGTCTGCGTGACTGTTATGTCTTTGTTAATCAGACACTTTGATGTACAGCAGGCCACATTATAACTCATTGACACAAATATTTTCATACTGGCGCAAAGCTAAACACCCTTTTCGATTGTTCTGTTTCAAAATTCAATCCAATTCACGCAGCGTCAACACTTTTCGATTTACCCCATTAATCTCACCCCACATCTAAACCAATTTAACGTCTCCTCGTATCCTCAACCATCAACACCGCTTCAATACCCTACCACCCATTTTCTCACCCCCCCAACCACCGTCCTACTGCAACCCTTTCCTCCTCTGAGCCAGTCCTAAATTCCGCCAGGTCATAGGTCAATGTCTTAATGTAGTGGCTATATCTTCTATTCCTACAGAATACATCAGTTGAAGGTAATGTAGTAACTTAGGATTGATTTAGCGCCTCTATAAGAGCCTTAGCGAAGGCGCCGCCCTAACAAATGTACGACTTCATTAACTTAGCATTTATTATGCATTCATTTTATGTAGGTCAGATCATCAGAAGTCTTCCATTTATATAGCTCAAGCGAGAGCAGTTGAGCAGATGAATTTGTTTTCCGGCGGCGAATAATAGTTACATGGGAGATAGATGGCCGAGCGACGGCGCATATCCTAGCTAAGCTATGCAGATGCTTTCCGAATCGGAGGGAGGGGGACCTGTGACCTCCTGACCTTCTCAGCTCCCGACAGACGCTTTGCTCATCCACACTACCTCCTCATGGAAGCCACTCCCAAAAATCCTCCTCATGCATATGCCACCGATTCACACTTTCGGATGCAATGCCACTGTAATCCAACCGCATTACAGTTTCTCATGTTTCCCTCTCATTCCTTCTTCCCTCCTCCTTGGCACTTCCTCGATCGCTTTCCCGCCTTCCGCCTCTAACTCCCTTTTCCCCTTCGTTCTCCTCCTCCTCCCTCGTCCCTCAAACCCTGATCCTGCCAGATGAAAAATCGCTTCTGTCTGATCGAAACCTTCTCCATTCCACCGTCGGGTGCAACGAAACCTAAAAAATAAATCGAATCCTTCAACGACCAGAATTACATGCGATACATTTTTCAGAAGATCGGAGCAAACGGACCTCAGGCGATTGCATTGCTAGCCCTACTCTAAGATTACCATACCTACCTCTACCCTACGCTACATTATGTTACGCTACCCTACCCTACGCTACTCTATCTTACCATGCCATGCCATACCCTACCCTACGCTATCCATCGCTACTTCTTCTTCGTTGCTGCTTAACGACACTGTGTCATAACAAAGATGATTAGTGTCGCCCTCCTCCTTTCTCCATGCTTGGGACTGGCACTACCACAACATGTAGGGCAGTGGCGGAGTCTCCATCGCTACTCCACCCATGGGTTCCTATATAGTAGGCCAGAGGTCCTTGATCTACATCCTACCCCACCCATCGCCTCCCTATTGGTCAACCTTTTTGCTGATGACGTTCAGGCATATGTTCATGGTCCTGCGTCTACTCAACTCACTTTAGCTCGCCGTATTGAAGCTCTTTCCCATGACTTGCATTTGTGGATGTCTTCCAATCGCCTTTCGCTAAACTCTTCCAAAACTCAACTTATTTGGCTTGGCACACCCCAACAACTTCTGAAAATTGACTTTTCGCTTCTCTCTGAAAACTTTCCCAATTTTACGTTCTCTACTTGTGTGCGTGACCTAGGTGTCACTTTGGACAGCGCTCTCACTTTTTCTGCTCATGTAACCAACCTTTCACGATCCTCTTACTTTCACCTACGGCGTCTCAGGGTTATTCGCAGATCTGTTCCTCTCTCTACCATGGCATCCATTGTCCATGCATTTGTCTGTTCCAGAATTGATTATTGCAACTCCCTACTTATTGGTCTTCCCAAGGTCCGTCTATACCCTATTCAATCTGTTCTCAATACTGCTGCTCGATTGATTGCTCACCTTCCTAAATACTCCCATATATCATCATTCATGGTTAACCAACTGCATTGGCTTCCTCTCTCTGACCGCATTCAGTTTAAAGTCCTTGCTTTGGTCCTCAAATCCAAACTGGGACTTGCTCCAAAATACCTCAGGGATGTCATTCGTCCTCCTCTTTCTGCATCTTCTCATCGGCCTTTACGATCTCTGGACCGATCTGACTTCTTTGTCCCACGAGCTAGGACTACGATTGCTCAAACTCGATCCTTTGCCATCATTGGGCCCTCTTTATGGAATGCCCTTCACTTCACTTTGCGTGAGACTTTCCTTTCTGGATCATTGTCTTCATCTCTCTCTCTCTTAAAACATATTTCTTCTCTCGGGGTTCTCGCACTGGGAGCGCTACTGAATGGCCTCGGCTGTGAGCGGCGCTATATAAATTACTAATTACATTACATTACATTACCTTGGCCTCCTATCACATCAAATGTTGTGTCTTACTCCATTATGTCATAAGGTGTTTCATACGTTATGCTCTACAGGCTGAACACACTGCTTCTATGCTATGTCAAGCTACACTATTCTATGTCATATTCTATATTCTATACATACTATACATTGTTATGCTTTGCATATGCCATGCTTATACTATGCTGTGCTAATCTATGCTATTCCTATTCTAAACCGCGCTTAGCTGTGCTTAGCTACGCTGCGTTACATAATTATAGCTATGCTAGGCAGGCGTCTTTTTCCACATCGTCTGCGAAATAAAACCTAGTTATTACGACAAATTATAGACCATCGTCAGTAGTGAGCTACTTCTCGTTACACAATTAACGACCGCAGTCCTTAGAAAAAGGTTTTAAAAGCCTAAATACACGACGCATACCCATCATCATCATCATCAGCAGATTGTCGTCATCATCATCCTCATCAACATCATTAGCATCATTCATCATCGTGATCATCATGATCATGATTACATGATTATCATCATCATCATCATCATGATCATTATGATCATCATCATCATCATCATGATTATCATCATCATCATCATCATCATCAATTCATCATCATCATCATCATCATCATCATCATCATCATCATCATCATCATCATCATCATCATCATCATCATCATCATCATCATCATCATCATCATCATCATCATCATCATCATCATCATCATCATCATCATCATCATCATCATCATCATCATCATCATCATCATCATCGTCGTCGTCGTCGTCATCATCATCATCATCATCATCATCGTAATCATCATTATCATCATATGACTTGTGCATTCCACTCCCTTTTTATCCATCTAGTTTAACTTGCGGGAAACTTGCTTGCTTGCAATCTTGCAATCTTGCTTGATTGCTTGCTTGCTTGAGCCACAGGCTAAAAAGTCAAATCTTGCGACGACTAGTTCGATCACTTACAATCATTCAATCGTCGTGAAACTTGGCAGACAGACTCGCCCTCGCACACACTTCATTCTATCAAAATTTCAGCTCCCCCAAAAAGGCTAGCTTATAGAATCGGGGACTCAACTTTTCGAATCGGGGAATCCCCTTTTCCGACACGCAGCGTTGTGATTGGCCAGCGTTGCCATTGGCTGCAACAGAAACGGGTGCGGTGCTTGATTAAACGGACGCTATGTTGTAAAATGAACGCGGACTATATATTTGTAGAGGTAACTGCTTAATATGACGGATTATAGGATACTAGATGGATATAGTAAAAACTTTGTTTTTACTATTGGTTCTTTATTATCCATCTAGTTTAACTTGCGGGAATCTTGCTTGATTGCTTGCAATCTTGCTTGATTGATTGAGCCACAGGCTAAAAGTCAAATCTTGCGACGACTAGTTCGATCACTTACAATCATTCAATCGTCGTGAAACTTGGCAGATAGACTCGCCCGCGCACACACTTCATTCTATCAAAATTTCAGCTCCCCCAAAAGAAACTAGCTTATAGAATCGGGGACTAAACTTTTCGAATCGGGGAATCCCCTTTGCCGATACGGAGCGTTGTGATTGGCCAGCGTTGCCATTGGCTGCAACAGAAACGGGTGCGGTGCCTGATTAAACGGACGCTATGTTGTAAAATGCTATATATTTGTAGAGGTAACTGCTTAATATGACGGATTATAGGATACTAGATGGATATAGTAAAAAACTTTGTTTTTACTATTGGTTCTTTTATTATCCATCTAGTTTAACTTGCGGGAATCTTGAATGTTTGAATGTTTGATTGAGCCACAGGCTAAAAAGTCAAATCTTGCGACGACTAGTTCGATCACTTACAATCATTCAATCGTCGTGAAACTTGGCAGATAGACTCGCCCTCGCACACACTTCATTCTATCAAAATTTCAGCTCCCCCAAAAAAGGCTAGCTTATAGAATCGGGGACTAAACTTTTCGAATCGGGGAATCCCCTTTTCCGATACGGAGCGTTGTGATTGGCCAGCGTTGTGATTGGCTGCAACAATAATGGGCGCGCTGCCTCGTTAAGCGTGCTATGTTGTAAAATGAACGCGGACTATTTTCAGAGTACACGTTATAGGATACTAGATGGATATAGTAAAAACTTTGTTTTTACGGGCTGTATTTTATTATTGTAATTGTCTCTTTTTAACACCTCTTTTCCTTTTTTTTTCCTTATCCTTTTTTGTGTGTGGCTATTTCAGCTCTTTTTATCCATCTACTTTAACTTGCAGGAATCTTGCTTGCTTGATTGATTGATTGAGCCACAGGCTAAAAAGTCAAATCTTGCGACGACTAGTTCGATCACTTACAATCATTCAATCGTCGTGAAACTTGGCATATAGACTCGCCCTCGCACACACTTCATTCTATCAAAATTTCAGCTCCCCCAAAAAGGCTAGCTTATAGAATCGGGGACTAAACTTTTCGAATCGGGGAATCCCCTTTTCCGATACGCAGCGTTGTGATTGGCCAGCGTTGTGATTGGCCGCAGTCGTAAAATGAACGCGGACTATATATTTGTAGAGGTAACTGCTTCATAAGACGCATTATAGGATAGTAGATGGATATAGTAAAAAAGTTTGTTTTTACGGGCTGTATTTTATTCTCTCCAAAAGAGCAAACCTGAGCTGAACGTCTCCTGGGTAAAAACCGTGCCTCTGACCTCAGATAGGAATTGTTTGTTCAGCTGTTTGTCCCACTTATCAATAAAAGACCTCTGAACGCTCTCTCTCTCTCTCTCTCTCTCTCTCTCTCTCTCTCTCTCTCTCTCTCTCTCTCTCTCTCTCTCTCTCTCTCTCTCTCTCTCTCTCTCTCTCTCTCTCTCTCTCTCTCTCTCTCTCTCTCTCTCTCTCTCTCTCTCTCTCTCTCTCTCTCTCTCTCTCTCTCTCTCTCTCTCTCTCTCTCTCTCTCTCTATCTCTATCTCTCTCTACTCTCTATCTCTCTATCTCTCTCTATCTCTGTCTCTCTCTGTCTCTCTCTCTGTCTCTCTGTCTGTCTGTCTGTCTCTCTATGTCTGTCTGTCTGTCTGTCTGTCTCTCTCTCTCTCTCTCTCTCTCTCTCTCTCTCTCTCTCTCTCTCTCCATTTTCGCTCACCTCTCCTTATCTCAATGCTTTCGGCTGCTGCTCAGTCACCCGTTCTTTCACAGGACCTGCCTCGCTTTTCACAGTCCGCAAATAACTGACGGCTTTCATCTTCTCTTTCCAAACACCCGCGTGCTTGAGGCAAATGCGGAAATTACGTCATTATAAGAATCTGAATAGTGGTAGAAGCAGCAGCAGTAGTAATAATAATAAAATGTAATAATGATAATAATATAATAAATATTATTATAATAGTAATATAATGACAATAATAATAATAATAATAATAATAATAATAATAATAATAATAATAATAATAATAATAATAATAATAATATAATAATAATATAATTGTTATTATTGTTTGTTGTTGTTGTTGTTGCTATTGTTGTTGTTGCTGCTGCTGCTGCTATTATTAAGTACTGAGAAATTCTATTGCGCCAATGTGATTGTGATGATGAAGATGATGATGATGATCATCATCATCCTCCTCCTCGTAATGGATGAATAAACGAATGAATGATTGCCCGCAATGCTGCTGCTGATGATAAAAGCAATGCAGCAACCCCTCATCATCATCATCATCATCATCAACATCATCATCATCAGCAGCAGCAGCAGCAGCAGCAGCACCGTCGGCATCCGTTCAAATGAGAGTAAAGAGTTGTTGAGTAAAAGCGAACCTCGTTTGCGCTGGAGAATGGAAGGACGAGTAGACCTACGAGGAGATCGGCCGCCGCAAGGGAAACGATGAATCGGTTCGTCTGAGTCGATCGGAGTTTCGTGTGAGTGAAGACAGCGGTTATGACGAGAGAGTTTCCCACTATGACGAAGACGTTCAAGACAACGAGAGCAGACAATGGAACGATGAATGACACGCTGCCAAAGTCAACCTCAGCCTCTGCTGCCAAAGTCAGGTTATCAGCATCCACAGGTTGCACCATCTTCCACTGAAGGCAGAACTACTCTACGTTGCTCTCTTCTGTATAATCCTTCAGAGTGGGTATCTCTAGGTCTGAATGTCTGTCTGTCTGTCTGTCACATTTGTCTGTATCTAGATCTATTTTCTCTCTTTCTCTTTCTCTTCTCTTTTTCTTTCTCTTTCTCTCTGTCTCTCTCTGTTTCTGATTCTGTCTGTCTGTCTCTCTCTATCTCTATTTTTCTGTCTGTCTCTCTATCTCTCCGTATCTCTGTCTGAATCTATGTCTGTGTTTCTCCCTGTCCCTCTGTGTCTGTTTGAAATCAGTCAGTACGTTTATCTTTATGTCTGTCTATTCGTCTGTCTATCTATGCCTCCGTCTTCTATTTATCTCGATCTCCAACTAAGTATGTCTTTCTCTCTGTCCGTTTCTCTCTCTCTACATCTGTCTGTCTATTTGCGTGTTTATTTGTCGGCTTCGGTTTCTATATATCGATGTCTGCGTATGTCTCTCCGTCCATCCGTCTCTCTGTCTGTTTGCGTGTCCCTGTTCCTTTGCCCGAGTCTTCGTCGGCTTTTATTAGTCCAGACGTTAGATGGCGAGAGAGCGATGACCCTAAAAACAGAGAACAAACAGAGAGGATTTATTTCATCACGAGGAAGTTTATTTTTGACACCCGAAGAAACGGCGGGAAATGCCAAAATATCAAGGAAGTCAGGACCACGGCTTTAGAGGTTTATTAGTTGACGGAGAGATAGAAGGAAGGAAGGAAGGAAGGAAGGAAGGAAGGAAGGAAGGAAGGAAGGAAGGAGGGAAGGAAGGAAGGAAGGAAGGCGGATAGAAGTAAGGAACGGAAGGATGGAGGGATAGACTGACGGACGGGAGGAAGAAGTACGGGAATAAGGGAAGGGGATAGACAGAGCGAAAAGCCGAACGGGAAGAAGGCGTGAGGGACAAAAGGAAGGAGGGATAGACGGAGAGAGACAGGCGAATGGAGCCAGAGACGGACGAAGGAAAGAAAACATTGTCCATTCAGAGACTAAGAGGAAACCTTTGAAGAATGTGTGACTAAAAGGTATCTATGAAACAAGGGATCTACAGTATAAAGGTCAAGGTATCTATGAGACAAATAAATGAATGAATGAATGAACGACACACTGAAGCAATTATTTCACCATTCAATCATTCAGGACATTCAGTCATTCGATAATTCGATCATTCAGTCATTTATTCATTCGTCCATTCAGTCATTTATTCACTCGTCCATTCAGTCATTTATTCATTCGTCCATTCAGTCATTTATTTACTCGTCCATTCAGTCATTTATTCATTCGTCCATTCAGTCATTTATTCACTCGTCCATTCGTTCGCTCGTCCATTAGTCCATTCATTCCCAGTTTACCTGTTAAAGTAACTAAAAGCGAACTTAAATGCACATAGAAATCCTGGTCTGTAATGCACAGCAATGTAGCAATGTATACGATTTTTGATGCTTGCCTTTCTAATGTACCAGCGCATGCAACGACACATGATCGTCAAATATGGAGAGAGGGGTAAGTGATGACTCACGGAGCAGAAGGAAGACAGAGACAGTCAGAGACAAACATACATAGACAGAGACAGTCAGAGACAAACAGACATAGACTGAGACAGTCAGAGACAAACATACATAGACAGAGACAGTCAGAGACAAACAGACATAGACAGAGACAGTCAGAGACAAACAGACATAGACTGAGACAGTCAGAGATAAACAGACATAGACAGAGACAGTCAGAGACAAACAGACATAGACTGAGACAGTCAGAGACAAACATACATAGACAGAGACAGACAGTTAGAGACAAACAGACATAGACAGACAGTGAGAGGCAAACAGACATAGACAGAGACAGATAGAGACAAACAGACATAGACAGAGACAGTAAGATACAAACGGACAGAGACAGAGAGCAGTTGCAGTTTTAGACCATGTAGAATGTACATAGCATTTAGAGTCCAAACCGAAACCAACGGAAATGTCTAAAGAGCGAAAGCGTTTCAATCGAGTGCTTGAAATTTGATCATCGCTTTGTATCGGATGTACAGCTAATCGTCTTAATGCCAGCCCCGGATGAGACGATGTTTTCCTACTCGCCGTTCGACCGACCACCTGTTCTGGTCGCTCTGTCACACAGATGGCCCGACAGGCAAAGACCCACGCTTCACTTAAAGACCGCCCACCGAAACACTATCCATTCACCCACCCACCCGACCTCACCCATTTCAACCACCCACCTAACAACCCGCCAAAAAATTACCAACCACCCAAAAATCACCACCCAACCAAAAATCACTACCACCCAAAAATCACCACTCACCCTAAAATAACCACCCAAAATAACCACCCACAAAAAAATCACCACCCTCAATAAAATCACCACCCACCCTAATTCACCACCCACCCAAAAATCACCACCCACCCTAAAATCACCACTTACTCAAAAATCATTTTTTCACCCGAAAATCACCACCAATCCAAAACCACTCACCAACCCATGCTCACCCAATTCACACACCCACCAATCCGCTCACACACCCTAAACTTATCACCCTCCAACCCACCCCACCCATCAACCGATCGACCCACCCAAACCCACCCAACCAGAGCTGTGGTCTGTTACAGAGTCTGCACCAGACACCTGTTTCCGTTCGAAAGACCTCGGATGCAAACATCGTCTATTCTCGTTTTCTCTAACTATTGCATTAATAATGAACGCCATGGATTTGAAACTGAGAATTATCGAGTAGTCTGTTAATTGCCGTTGTTAACTACTCTGACTATACATTGTATAGTCGTGCTTCTTCTTGTGCTGTGCTTTTTCGGTTGTGGGACCTTCCACCTGGAATGACCTCCCGCTTAAGCTCCGCTCTTTACTTGTGAGCCATCCGGCAGGTTTCTACAATTCCCTCAAGTCTTTTTTCTTTAGTCGTTGCTGGGCCGGGAGCGCTTCTGAGTAGCTTCTTGAACAGGCGCTATATAAATGCTCTGAATGAATGAATGAAATGTCTATTATTTGACACTTGTAATCAATAATTACCGTCACCAAGTCAGATGGTGACGGTAATTCAGTCCAACAGTGGTTGAAAGTCATGACATCACATGGCGCATCAACACTTGGCACTTACATGTATATAGCGCTCATTTATATATAAGACAAATAGTATTTCCTTTTATTATATTTAGAAATATACAGAAATACAATGTAATATGTTACAATGTGATATTGTATTGTATCTAGAAATTTATATAGCGCCTCTTGCCGTGCACATCAATCATAGGCGCTCCCAGTGCAAGAGACCCAGAGAAAAGAAAGAGGCACTTGGCCAACCAGTTAATAAGGAGGAGCGTGTCGAAGGAGGAAGCTGGTATAATGATGTGATATAATTAAAAACAATACAATACAATGTATTCCAATAATATACAGTGCAAGAGATTGGAGAGAGAAAAGATGCAGCTATTAGTATAAAAGGTGTTAGCACCTCTTTTTACTTAGCCTCTCCCTCATCGTCTGAACCTCCCACAGATAATAATATAGGAGCGATGAACTCATTTTATAACTGACTTCGGCAGGTGGCGCATTTACAGCAGAAATCTCAGAATATCTTCCATCTTTCGCGTTGCCATAGAGGGGAAATTGAGCCCCCGACCCCCGACCCCAGATTGACATTCCAACACGCATACCACTAGACCATCGGGAGCAAATTATCAGTGTCGACTATATACTGCCACGGAAGTGGAGAGTGCGTAAACAAAGGCACATGACCCTAAATGAGATCCATTTGGATTCAGGTCAACACGAGAGGGCGTTCGTTAGGGCATCGCCCCCTAGTGCTATCAGAGCCACGGTCTGTGTCGACCATGCAGGTCCCTACAGCTGCTGGAAAAAAGCCACCCGTCCATATACCATCACCACTTCACACGTGGTAGACGACGACGGAGGTGCTTTGACTAGTAACACTCTTCACGTTTAAATCAGCCGTCCAAAGGAAATTACTAGCGATGACCAGGAGGAGGGAAGGGGAAGGAGGAGCAGGAGGAAGATAAAGAGGAAGAGGAGGAGGAGGAGGAGAAGGAAGAAGAGGACGAGGAGCTAGAGGAGGAGCAAGAGGAGGAGGCGTTGGGAGAAGGAGGAACGAGGAAGAAGATAATGAGGAAAAGGAGGAGGAGGAGGAGGAGGAGGAAGAGAAGGAAATGGAAGAGGAGAAGGTGGAGGAAGAGAAGGAGGAGGAAGAGTGGAGGAAGCTATGCTGCTTCCTGTTCTGATGCGGAAAAGCGACAGGTGGTCTTCTCTGCTATGTGCACCATCATCATCAGTCGCAGGCGTATAATATGTAACCGGTGGCTGAGAAAGGCCATTCGGATGACCGACCCCCCTGCCTAACCCCTAGCCAGGCATTTCCATCGCAGATGACTTATCTGCTATTTGCTAACAATGAAGACAAGCATTCGTTCAAAACAGCCATCTGGCTATCAGAAGATGATATGCATCCACGCTCCTCCTCTCTTTATGTTGCTCCTCTTCACGACCAAACCATTCAACGTAAGTTAAGACCTGGAAAAACGGTTGCTGTTGAGTAATGTAACCGTTAATTTATATAGCGCCAAGCCAAAGAACAAAATTCTTCCACTCGGAGTAATTCACAATAATACTGACTTTCAGAGAAAGAAATGCCTGAATAAACTGAATAGGGTACATAGGCCGGAATTGGTAACTAATGCAATTGGGACAACATATGATAATTAGCCTCTCTTCAAACAACTCCGGTTAAACTCACTACGAGTAGTACGACTTCAACTTTAGACTTAGCAGACAGTTTAGCAGAAGCAGCATATATAAAAAGCAATGCAATATTGTGCATTGCATATAATACTATGCAATGCAATACATGCAATCAAATGCAAAACAACACAATACACTGCGCTACAAGACACCACAGTAAAGATGTACTATGCAATATTAAGAGCAGCAGATGCAATGAGACTATAGTCTATAGAGCGGGATGTTTCTTTGGGATTGAGCCTCCTGGCAGCTGCTGTCTGGATTCGGGATCCTGTTGTCCTAATCCTGGTTTCCTTTTAGCAAGGACTTCCTCAACCAAAAGCATTGATTCGTTCTCACGGAGATGAAGTCCGTTCAACTAAATCGGTCGCTTCAACGATGACGACATCGAACGAAGAAGACATTGCACATCATATTAAGAGAAGAACTGTCTTCTACAAGACCACTAAGAGATGTACGTATGGAGAGGAACATACAGTAGGAGATAAAACGAATGGAGAGAGACATCCAGTAGGATATGTACGAATAGAGAGGGAACATCCGGTTCTAAGTATCATCATCATCATCATTATCATCATCATCATTATCATCATCATCATGGATCATCATCATCATCATGATCATCATGATCAAAATCAGCGGTAAGATCATCATCATCATCATCATCATACATCATCATCATCATCATCATCATCATCATCATCATCACCACGGTAATGGGGACGGTCATTCATCGGATTCATTATTTATTTATTTATATAGCGCCCTTTCAGCAAACCACAGAAGTAGGTTTATTTTCTAGTAAAGAAGAAAACTTGAGGGACGTGTAGAACCCTGTCAGATGACTTACAAGTAAAATAATTAAGTGGTTGGTCAGTCCAGATGGAAGGGCCAACAACCGAGGCGATATGCCTGATAGCCAAGCGAGCCCGTGGAACAAGGAACTCACCCCTCGTCGCAGAGCGAAGCACCTGACGTGCTGGAACATCAGACACTGGGCGGCAAAGATCACGCAAGTAAGATGGAGCGCAGCCAAAACAACGAGAAACCAGAGCAGCAATGCGAAATGATATCCGCTGAGACACAGGCAGCCAATGCAACAGTCAC
>JACEVL010000478.1:1296938-1416938 GCA_020284085.1 Aporrectodea caliginosa | reverse complement strand
ACGACTCCTCTTACAACAGTTCGACCGAACGTCATCCGTTTATTTGTCCATTTGGCCAACGATGACCAACATTCGTCTCTCTTCCCTCTCTCTTTCCGTCTCTCTTTCCGTCTCTCTTCCGTCTCTCTTTCCGTCTCTCTCCGTTTACTTCTCTTTGACTGATGGACCACTCGACATCACCCAACACAGCAGCAGCAACAGGGAGGCTGCATCGTTCTCCTCAGCATCAGTTGCTGCTGCGGCTGTGCATCCGAAGCAGCGCAGGTTGCTCTTCCTCAGATCGTAGAACGTTAGGGACTCGATACTACAAGCATTCTTCCGCTGTTAACAACGGCACTGCGCTACTCTATGAACGACAGACAAACACACAGACATACACATACATACACATTACACACACCTACATACGCATAAACATACATATACACCTACATACACGCATACACACTCCGACATGCACATCTACATACACGCACATACATGCATACACAGATACACACGCATACTCACATACACAATTACAGATACATACAAACACATACTGTGACAAACACATGCAGATACATACACATACATACACAATGTCATACGTACACACACATGCACACATAAATACATATACATACATACACACCTACATACGCACATACATGCATGAATACACATACACACACACAGACGCGCTTTTGACGCAAAGCACCCCCTCACACACACTCAAAAATAGATCTGAAGGACCTGAACTGTTTACTTGTCTCAAAGCGGTGTCTGTATACCTTGTATATTTGATGTGGAGTGGGGCGTTTCCCTTTGTTCCTCATCTACAGCCATACATTGTTTCTTCTACTTCAACTGAGTTAACAGAAGCCCCAGCAGCATTCTACTATTTTCTTAGAGAAGAAGCAAACTCAAGGAACAAAATACTGTTCATCTGCAACTGTTACATTTTGATGGCAGGCACTGCTCCTTTGTACCGCTTGTCACGGGTCAGGAACGCCTCTGAGCAGAGAACACCTAATGGGGCGCTATATAAATTCCAGTTGATTAATTGATTGTATTGTAATGCATTGTCCTGTATTGCAGTGTAGTCTTATATATTGTATTGTTATGCATTGTATACATTGTCTTGGTTTGTATTGCATTGTGATGCAGCACTGTGCTGCATTGTATTTTAATGCATTGTATTGCATTGCATTGTGTCGTCTTGCAATGTGTCTGAATTTATTCCACGTATTTAATCACATTGTAAGTCAAGTCGTGTTAGGTACGAAGAAGAAACACGGCGTGCATAACTGACTCTCACAGAAATAGTCCAATTTCGATGGATATTTATCATACAAAATCATATATACACATACATACATACATACATGTAACTATATATATATAAATAAATAAATAAATAAATATATATATATATATATATATATATATAGTCGCAGCGCTCGTGAATAATGGTGCCCTGGGCTTGGCTTTCGAGTGGCGCTTTAGAAGTTTGGAGATTACGATTACGATTACAATTATACGATTAGTTAGATATAATACAGGCCGACTATATATTCTATAGGCTGTGGGTTACAGTTAAATACCTATACTTTTGGGGATGCATGGGTAGGAGTTTCCAGGTGGACACCGCGTGATGTTGCCCGGAAGGTAGACAAGGCGATCTAGAGGCCATGGAGTAATACGAACCCAACCGTATAGAGCCAATGCTGAATTGGTAAATTCGTTTGACGCATCTTGAATTCTTGATACTGAATTTTTAAACCTATTACTCCATGGTTTAACGTCGTCGTATGACATCAAAGATCGCTGACGATAAAATTACTAAATCAATCGGATAATAACGACGATCATGGTTCACGTATTATTATACTATTACTGTTACTATATTTGCAGCAATTGACACAGGTCTGCCAAGGACACTGTCAAACATTGCATTGCATCAGATTACTATCCCAGAGGTCCTGCACGGAAGCATCTTTATTATATTCCGCATAATCCTCTTGATGCTTTACATATATTTAAGTATATATTAAATATAGTTTATGTCTAGTTTGGCATTGCATTATTATCTAATTATTGCACAACAGTTTTTGAGCGGGGGAGAAGAAATTATTTGACATAATTTTATTGGGTTCCTTGAATGTTTGACAGTACTGTTGTTGAGAAGAGAGAGGTAAACAGCTGCCTAAAACATGTTAACGATTACACTGACATCACGCTGTCGGTGGAAAGCATGCGCCGTTGGTAAGAAAGTGAAGTCGCAAATGCCACATATTCGTGGCTGCCTGTCGAGCTTAGCTTAGGGAGCTGCTGTTCCTTCTCGTACTATTCTTCTGCTTCCTCCTCTACTGCCTCCTCTTTCTCTTCCTGTTTTCTGCCTTCTAATTTTCTCTCTCTTCCACCTGTTCCTCCTACTTTTCTTCCTCCTCCTCTCTCCTGCTCTCCTCTTCCTCCTACTCCTCCTCTTTCATCTCCTCCTCCTACTGTTCCTCCTCTTCTTTTCCCTTCTCCTCCTATTCCCTCTTTCTCTTCCTCTTCTTTCTTTTTCTTCCTCTTACTCATCTTCTCCACCTTCATCTTCCTCCTCTTCCATATAATTCCAGACATAAAAACGACTGAGACAACCACGTAGGCGTCGTCTTACTAAATCATTACCAACACACCAGATATTATGACCACATAACGCCTGCACTTAAATCACTTCTTTGAATTCCACTGCAGCAAAGAATCTCTTTAAAATTGGATCTTATGTTTTATGAAACGTCAAACTGTAGCCAACCATAATATTCTATATCAATCTGTAATTCCCTCTCGTCGCTTTTCAACCAGGTCGTTTGATAACCCGCCCACTCCCTATTGTCATACCTAACACTAGAACTGTAGTTGGTAAGCGAACGGTTTCTGCTCTGGACCTAGAATTTGGAACTCCCTCCCTCCCTCCCTCCCTGTATCTGTCCGTTCTGCTCAATATCTCTCTTCCTGTTTCTGTCAGTTCTGCTCAGTCGCTCATATCGTTCTCAACTTAAGACTTACTTCTGTCAAATTGCTTATCCTGGTATCCACCATAGGCTGCCTCTCTGTCTGACGGACTGATCTTCTGGATCTTGACCTGATTGCTGCTTCGTTTTGTTCTTCTGCTTCTGCCTCTGTCTCTGCCTCCTCTCTGCTTCTGCCTCTGACTTCCCACTTCCTATGTTGTGCCTTTCCTTCTCTCTCTCCCTATACCTTTCAGGCTTTCCCTCCATCCATTTCCCTCTCCATGTCCTCCTCTCTCCCTTTCTGTCTGTCATCCCATTGGCTTTCCAGCCGCATCTAATTCTCGTCGAAAAATTCTGTCCACGCATCGCCTGTCTGTCTGCCCGTCTGCCTGTCTGTCTGTCTGTCTGCCTGCCTGTCTGCCTGTCTGCCTGTCTGTCTGCCCGTCTGCCTGTCTGTCTGTCTGTCTGCCTGCCTGTCTGTCTGCCTGTGTGACTCTGCTGTTCCATTACATCGGTTGATGCCTTGTGCATCGGACACCGGCGCAATAGAAGTTTCTAATTAAAGAGGCTGTCACAAGCCTCTTTACATTTACATTCAAACATTGAAGGCACAGATGCTTTGCTTTTCTCATAACGTAGTTTCGTCTTAGCCGTCAATAATAAATTCACAGAAGACGACCTTTCTCTCATTTTTGTACCGTTTAGTTATTGTTCTGCCCCTGTGGCGTAATAAAGTGTTCATAATTGTGTTTCGGTTGACTCTCTTTCGCTCAAGGCACATATCACATGCACGCACCTGCAAGAACTACGTTTTACAAACCGTTAACGAACATTTAACAAATCCTTCACCCATCTATTGTATGCTTTTAATCGACGCATCATCACCTGGAAGTAGGCCTACTTCTCAGAAAGATTGCCATTATGAATGCCCGAAAAGAATGATGGAAGTTATAAGGTGATCTGCACCAGCTTAATTACGGACTAAGGTTCATGCAAGGGCTGTTGCCATGGGCGATGAGCCATATATATATATATATATATATATATATATATATATATATATATATATATATATATGTCGCTGTCTGCTTGTCTATCGATTCATCCATCCGCCCATTCTTCCATCCATCTATCCATACATCCATCTATCCATACATCCATCCATCCATCCACCTATCCAGTCCATCCACCCACCCATGATCCACCCAGTTGTCCATCCGATCCATCAGGGCTGTCCATCCATCGATCCATCATCTGTCCATCCATCCATCGATCGATCCATCCATCCATCCATCGATCCATCCATCCATCCATCCATCCATCGATCCATCAGGGCTGTCCATCATGGGCGATGAGTCAGGGCTGTTGGCATGGGCGATGATCAGGGCTGTTGCCATGGGCGATGAGTCAGGGCTCTTGCCATCTATCGATCCATCATGGCTGTCTGCCATCTAGGGGATATCAAGAGATACCATCTTGAATTCGTCTATCTATCTAGGGTCTATCTCCATCAATGTTTTACCTTCATGCCTTTCTGTCTATTGGTCTGTCTGTCTATCCACCTATCACTTCCATCTCTACTTCTCTTCAACTATCAATCTCTCCATCTATCCATCTATTCCTATATATCCATCCATATCCATCCATCATATATCCATTATCATCCATATGTCGCTGTCCATCCATGTCTATCGATCCATCCATCCATCCATTCATCCATCCATCCATCCACTCATCCATCCATCCATCCATCCATCCATCCATCCATCCATCCATCCATCCATCCATCCATCCATCCATCCATCCATCCATCCACCTATCCACCGATCCATCCATCTATCCATCTATCCATCCACTGCATGTACTCAGTTCGTGGTATCGTGCTGACGTGCATTCACTCTGAGCGTGTTTCATGTCTGATGACCTATAATTGAGCACTGACTGATTTCTGCTTAGGATGAAATCGTTTCAGTAGACGACAGAATTATGGAAAACAGCAGCAGTTACAATATCTCGAAAAGGAACAGACAGACAGACAGACAGACAGACAGACAGACAGACAGACAGACAGACAGACAGACAGACAGACAGACAGACAGACAGACAGACAGACAGACAGACAGACAGACAGACAGACAGACAGACAGACAGACAGACAGACAGACAGACAGACAGACAGATAGAGAGACAGACAGACAGATAGAGACAGACAGACAGACAGACAGACAGACAGACAGACAGACAGACAGATAGACAGACAGACAGACAGACAGACAGACAGAGAGAGAGAGAGAGAGACATACAGACAGCCAGGACATTGGCCTGACCGTGTGTAAAGTCGACCAGTGTAAACTTCCTCCATAAATCATCGTTGGCCATCCAGTCTTTCGTCGTTTTATTGCACTCTTTCCGAATGCTGCAGCAGCGGAACTTCCACAATAAATCCGAAGGCTCTTACCTAAAAGCCGTCTTCTTCGACTGTAACCGATTAAACCTTTCGCATAGCCGAGCATTGCATTCGCGGTATCCTATATGCCAACGTACAGCTGATAACAATTCATGGCAGCTACCGATACCATTCGGGTAGCTGGTGTTAGAAGATCTATTTGACGTTTATGCTGAGCGCCTGTCGACGGCGGCTTGTCTCGCTCCTTGCCTCGCTCCTTGCCTCGCTCCTTGCCTCGCTTCTTTCCTCGCTCCTTGCCTCGTGATAAAAGAGCTTTATGCGGCGCCAGATTCCGTTCGATCGCCCACTGAATCCGATTGAAACAGAATCGTATTATATCGAGCGGCAGTAATTTATGTTAAGTTTGATAAAACGTAATGTATAGGCATTTATATAGCGTCGTTTTCATGCATCTTTGATGCGATGAGCTTCAGTATAATGATTTACTAACCAGTTATAGAAATAAACGATCTATTGCAGATTTCTTTGTCAGTGGGTACCACAGTTAAGTTAAAACTGGAATTTGCTGACATAAATATGCATGTATAATAGAACATCGATGTCACTGAGCAATTGCGAATGATGCACTTGATCAGGGTTCCAACGCAATAACCGTCTCGTAGTTCCTGCGGCGAAATTTGATACATCGATTAACGGGGTAGAGTCTCTAAACAGTTTCTTTCACCATCATTCCTCAGAATGTTTTTTTATTTCTGCCCAGGGAGCTAACCACACGATGTTCGTGTCCGGTCGCCTCTGGCTGAGGCCCAACTGCGTCGGTTCTCTGCTATTTCTTTTCCATCATTCTCATGATGATCGCTACGCTGCAATTCAAGGAGGAAGATATTATATACAAACCCATCCATGCACGGATCTACGTTTCATCAACTTTTCTTTCGTATCCATCACTCAGCGACCTCCAACCCCTCAGTGCACGCAATACAATGAGTCTAACAATGAGAATTCCAGAACAATCGCTTGTCTATAATAGATAGAGTCCTTCTTCGCCTTTTGTTAGGTCTGCTTCCGTATCTTTTGTCTCCTGATTCTTTCCACTTATCATTGTTCTGCTTAGACATCCATCCATCGAATTCATTTAGACCGAACCATCTATCGACCAACTTCAGTCGCCAGTTTCAGCTTTCCTCTGCATTTCTTTTTCATTTTCCCACTATCTCTTTTCTTCTGCAGCTCCTTCCCCTCACCATCTCTTTCCACGTCTCACTCTAACTCTCTTCCCCTCTGCTTCTCTCTCCTTTTTTCTTTCTTTCTTTCTTTCTTTCTTTCTTTCTTTCTTTCTTTCTTTCTTTCTTTCTTTCTTTCTTTCTTTCTGCCTCTTTATCTCTTTCGATCTTCCTTGGCCTCTGTTTCTGTCTCTCTTTTTCCTTCTGCCTCTGTCTGTTCTTCTACCTCTGTCTCTGCCTCTTCATCCTCTCTGCCTCTGCCTCTGACTGTCCCTCTTCCTTTCCCTGTGCCTTTCCCCTCTCTCGCTCCCTATTCATTTCTCTCTATCCATTTCACCTCCCTGTCCTCCTCTCTCCCTCTCTGTCTCTATTCCATTGACTTTCCAGCCGCATCTAATTCTCACCGAGATATTCCGTCCACGCATCGCCTGTCCGTCTATCTGTTTGTCTGTCTGTCTGTCTGTCTGGGTGACTTTGCTGTTCCAGTACCTCTGCATCTCTATGTCTCTGTGTCGTTGCGTGAATGTCCTGTTCCAAGATTAGTTCCAACCGGAACAACGTCGTAATCAGTCCATCCATTGTTCCGTTCCGCGTTCGGAATAATTCGGGTAATTCCGGTTCAGTCCGTCCCCCGTGGGTCTGTCACGACCTGCACTAATTTTTTGTGACTTGCACAGCCGACGAATTATGCAAATATATGCACGCATGCGCAGTCGAAAAGGCTTCCGTGTGGCAGACGATACAATGGCGTCAGAAGATTCATGTACATGTAGTACGGAGGAAGAGAGTCTTCTGCGGTTGCGTGGACGGAATTGTTCAGTGATAACTGATCGAGAGGAGTATGATGTTATATGGTAGCCAGGTCGGAGTCGTGCGATATCACCTTGCAGTTAGCGAATTAGGCAAGCTCCCTGCAGTTTTGCTCAAGGCCGTCCATAATGACGTCACGCGATTTTGACCGATTTTTGACCCCTCCTCCCCTCGTCACACGTCCTCACAAAATGTAGCAACCCGTGAAAAATGAAATCACAAAGCTCTGACTCCCTAAAACCAAATTTCCATTTGATAATAAAACATGTTTAAGTCACATTAATTTTATTGCCATTGTAATAAGTTGGCCTATTTAGTGTCGTACTGCACTCTGATGTTGTATTAAAGTAGAAAGTCAGGTCATAAAAAGGAGTCGCTGGAAAGCTGACATTAACATCAAATTAACTTGAATATTCATCGACTAGCCAATTACTACAGATGTTCAGAATATTTTGTAAATAAAACAAAGCAAAATGGAAAGAGTAGAATAACCACAATAATATATTCCACAGAATTAAAAGCTCTGGTCGAATCATTAGAATTAAAATGTTTAATATAATAGGCAATTTATCTTATCAAAACTTTTACATAATTATTTTATGCTTTTCCATTCTCCCAAGGCGAAGCAAAATGCTCCTTCATGGAACAAATAGTTAGAGCATGAATATTTAAAACTCTGATAGTGACCATGTATTTAAATAATTAGAAAATTATTAATCATGGTTCCCGTATACATTAAAATAATAAAAAAAATAATGAAAATGTAATACTCAAAATTAGTGCTGCTATTGTTAAAATTAAATTGTTGTTAATTGTTAACTTTAATTACCGAGACTTGATGTGCCGTCACATTTCTCAAACCCCACCCCATGTCACACATCGTCACAAATTTCCGACCCCCTCTTCCCTAGGTGCGTGACGTCATTTATGGACGGCCCCGAATTAATGCCGCATTGAACGCCCCTGCCTACTTGCGAGATCCTTGTTGCCCCAACTTAGGTTTGGCTGGCCGCAGAAATCTTCGTTCTGCATCTCGGTGTGGACTTCTTCCCCATGGGCGCACTTCAAAGATGCATCGTCGTGGCTTTTCAGTGATTCATCCGACCTCGTGGAATAACATTACATTCCTTTAGATCTGTATGTTCTGATAAGAAGATAGTCTGCACACACCTTTTTACAACCATTTGAAAGCTATTCTTTATCGCCGGAGTTGGGCTCACAGCGCATCTGAGCAGGTATCTTGGTGGTGCGCTATATAAGTCCCTGAATGAATTAATCTGTGGTAACTATCCGCGCCTCTTCGATAAAGCTGAGGACATACAAGGAACCAAGATGACAACTGTGTTTGGGGCGCATATGAATCGGGGTTTTTCATGAAGCTGTTCTTTGAATAAGGACTGATTGGTTTGTCCAAATGAGGATCTGCCACTGAGAGACACTCAGTCCGTCCATGAACAGCGGATTAATAGCGCCTCTTCTCAGCCTCTTCGTCGGATTCAGTTTCGAAAGCAGTCTGCCAGTTTCAGCAGAAACTGTTGAAACATCGTCTGACGTACAAAGCATCTACGAAAGCGATCAGTCACTCTCTAAGCCACTTCGACAGTCGATTAAAACAATTGGAAGACAGTGTCTCTAATTCTGTCTCCTCATCTGTCTTTGTCACACTATGTAACTGTATCTGTGCCGCTATATCTGCCTCAGAATGTCTGTGTCTTTGCCTAAAGTCTTTCTAAGTCTTTATGTCTTGCTGTTTCTATCTGTGACTCTGTTTCCGTCTCTGTCCGTGTATTTGTCTCTGCCTTACTCTGTTAACCCTCTCTCTGTTTTTCTATTAGTTTTACTCTCTTTATCTCTCTTTCTCTCTCTTTCTCTCTTTTTGTCTGTCCGTCTGCTTGTCTGCTTTGATCTGCATCTGTCTCTGGATCGAAGACTGTCCATTAACAGAACACGGATTAGACGCCACTCCCAGAAGCACTACGTGGCCAGACAGACAATTAACCGTCTTTGGAAAAACAATCTGACGACGTCAGCACCATTGTGAGGCTATGAAATGCGCTATATAAATGAGCAGTTACGTAATCTCAACGTCATTCTCTCTGTCTATAAAACAGAGCGCTCCTTTCAGTCTGCCTAATATTAGAAGATAGACTGAATGTCTGACCTCTGCTCATATACAATACAATACAGCTGCATTTGATATCGCCCTTCTTCCAAAGGTGGGCCAAAGCTCAGAAGTGCACACTCCTCGATGGCGCAGATGCAATTATATTGCAGAGCAAATATGGTCCCTACACAGTAACCGACCGGACAAGGATCGAACCCGTACTCTCTGCGTTACAGGACAACCGCTCTAACCAATCGGCCACCGAGCCACATCTCATTGACCTCGGTCGACCTCGTTTGCTTTGGCTGAATACTGTCTTTGCTTGTGGTGACATGCATCCATCAAGATACTTAATATAGCGCAGGTTAAGTAGGCCTACTTGACAGAACAATGCACGACTGGCCAACTGATCTAAACAATTGCGTTTCACTAGAATTTGAAAGTATTTGCCGAGTAGGATGGGCCAACGCGTGAGAAGGCATGACGGGCTCGAGCTGAAGAGTGGAAGAGCAGCACCTGCATATCTCCACACCTATCAGAGCGCAACGATTGCCAACCCAATTGACTCGAGACTGGAACACAGGGCTCTGATGTAGGGCAGTGCTAACAATTGAAGCACCTGACATGCGCTGTTACCATGGGTATATGAGAACAAAATGAGCGCCTCCCCCTCCTTTGATAAGAGCAGTGCTAGCATTATGCTAAAATTACAATTACAATTACGATTACGATTAAGCCCATGATCTCGAAAATTACAATTATGAATTACTATTTCGATTACGTTTACGTTCGTGATTTACAATGAAAACTGCAATTACATTATCGAATTCAATAACGATTTAATGTTAAATGATAAAATGATAATGATAAAGACGAAGGTTAATCGATTCTTGACGTCAACCAACTGTTGAGTCTGAAATCGATTTCTGCGCATTTCCTTAAAACAAGGATTCGTTTTGTTGAGTTCGTATCCTTCTGGTCTTCTGCTCAACTGATGCTCTGAGGGGATTCTGCTTACTTACTCACTCTTGGCGCCATTAAACGACGAAGGCAGTAAAGCCGTCTGTCGTTGGTTGAATCGTTGTTATTGGCGACGAATGGCAGAGGGAGAGAGGGAGAGGGAGAGGGATAGAGGGAGCGATGTCTGGAAAGTCTCTTCCAGCCGGACTTTCGTGGATTTTATGGATCGTAATGAATGGAATGGATTTGTAAATCGTGTAAGAACGATCCTCAGATGGATGGGAAGATGATGCAGGTTCCAATGGATCGACCTGGAACCCAACCGACCTCTTAACTAAGTTAGCTGCATTGGTTGAAGCGTATGTCCCATGCACCTGTCGCTGCTGCATGGCTTATTTCATAGATTTAAATCTTGGGCTAGAACGGTCCGTACACAAGGATCTTAAATGGCGTGGCACATATTCAAAGGGAAAGCGATAGTGAAAGATCTCACCCGTTCAATTCAATGAAGTATGAGCAGGGCGGAGGCCATATGCGGTCGCTATATAAAACCTTTACATTTACTCTCTGCCGTGTTGCTTGGTGATAGTTACTCTTTGCCTGTGGAAACTGCTGCGAGAAGCTACGCGAGATCTAACATTTTCTCCGATTTTCCCCAACTGGGCGGTGTCATGCTTAAAAGCCCATTCTGCTGATTAACAGCGACGCTGGTGCTAAAAAACTTAGAAACTGATGGAATGGGATCGTTTTAAAGTTGGAATACAAATGCGTGCACATTTAGAAAGATAGGTATTATCAGGTCAGAGTAAAAGGCCTTATGACGTCAACAGACTTGAGAAATAAGTTACAGGGTTAGAAATTAGTGAAGGTTCCTCTCTTTGGTCACTATGGCAACCGGACCCGGATCTCTACCTGACATCTCTGGACAACCCATTGAAACACGACGCAGTGCTCGTGAATAAACTTGTGCCCTGCGCTTAGCTTTAGAGATTTGGAGTTTACGATTACGATTACGATTACGAATTTGATGTTTTGAGTCAGCCTTGAATGTAGGCCATGCCACCTGTTACATGAACAGTGTCGCCACCTATCTTATTTGCATTACAAAATACCCAAGGGACACTTACGCCATCTAGTTAATGACTTATATTTTAGTACTCCTCTGCTGCATTTGGTGACTATCGAAAGCAGTAGCTTACTGTTTGGATCTGATGAGCCATCGGTTGATACTTTGTGCATTAGACATCGGCGCAATAGAAGTTACTAATTACTACTATAGGTGTAATAGGTTATTATTTACGAGTCAGAGATCAGAGGCTGAAGAGGACCGAAAGTTATTGTGATAATTATTAAAAATACCTTAATGAGAACTTTTAATTGGTGACCTTGAGCTGCTGCGAGGCTACCCCGTCTCCTAATGAATGATAATTAGTCCAATGACAATGACTATTCATCAAATTACAATGATTATTCGCCAAACGATAATGCTTATTCACCAGAATGGTAACGACCTCATCTGTTTCAAAGGCTTCATTTTTCTTGCTTACATTGATCCTTAAGTTTACTGTGTAAAAAGAGTAACCTATAATACATCAAAAGTTCACTTGTGATCGATGCCTTCTTCCGATTGAAGTTACTTGCAACGTAGGCTCTTATTACTGAGAGAAAGAGAGAACCAGGGCTTTGGCTTAGTCTCTGGGGACATCTGACGATTGTGATTTTAAATTCCTTTCCTCTTCTTCGTTATGAAAGAGTCGTTAACCAGTAGCTACCATCTATAGGCCTACCACTGTCGTGTCATGAAAGAAGTTATAGTCCTCAGTGTGGTTAACAGGAAACGAAAAACAACTTTCTCAAGAAATAATTTTAAACCATGCGTCTATGAAGTAGTCTAACCCCTTACATATTATAATGTCTTGTACTAATTTCTGAAAGTCGCACTTTTTCAACTCAGCCATAGGTTTATACTCTGGCGGTGCCAGTCCGAAGCTTGGATAAAGGAGGAGGGCGACGCACGTCTTTCTCAAGAAATAATTTTAAACCATGCGTCTATCAAGTAGTCTAACCCCTTACATATTATAATGTCTTGTAGTCAATATTGATATTGGCAACATAGGTGATATACATGTAGGCGATATAGCCAATAGGGGTAATATTGGCCATGTAGGTAATGTAGGCGATATAGGCAACATGGCGATGGCAATAAATATAGCCGGTATAGCCGATAGAGGTAATGCAGGCAATGTAGAATATATTTGAAGCAGGGAAACAGATATATATCAGGCCATCTAGAACTTTAGAAAAAACTCAAGGAAGACTGATGCTCAACTAAGTTACATTGCAATTAAAGAAAGCCAGACATTTACAACAATTCCTACATTATACACAATATTTCCAGTTTTATAAAAGAAAACTGGAACAAAAGAACACGGAAAATAAAATACTACATTATGCACAATATTTTCAGTTTTATATTAGAAAATTAGTTGTGTGACTCGTGACTCGTAGAGAAGGTCAAACCGTACCATGAAATCAAAGACACAGTAATGCACATATAATGTATATCTTCAGAGACAAATGTTCCTAAGATATTGCAATGTGCCAGTTAAAGAGCGGCATCAGGTTGCAATAGATCTTATTTTAGGATCAGCTTATATTTAGTGACACCTAACACAGATAAGTGATTAGACGTAAATTAGACGATACACGCAACGACATCACCGATCTTCATTGGTTAGTCGTTGTCTGGTTAGTCATTAGTCGTTGGTTTGCGTCTCCATCAGTCATTAGTCGTTGTTTCGCCCGGAGCTTCGACGTCTTTGTGACTATGCAATTTTCTCGAAACACACAACTGCATGAATCACAAAAGCGGCGAATTCTCCCAGCATGCAACTGTCACACCATCGCTCATCCACACCTCTACCACTACCACCACTACCACCACCACTACTGACACTAGCACTGCCACCACCATCACTATAACTACCGTAACCACCACCAAAATCACCGCCACCACAACCATTACTTATATCACGACCACCACCATCACCACTAAAACAACAACCACTCCCACCACCACTACCACCATCACTCCTAACACCATCAACAAGAAGTGGAATGCTAACGGAGGCTATTAGCAGCTGTCCTTGCACCATCTCGTTCGCATCCTACAGGTGGTACATTTCATCCATTGTCTGTTACAACGTATAACAATGCGAGATGTCTTCAGACGTTCTTCCAACTCATGAGTCATCCTCAGAAGAGTAAAGCTCTCACTTCAGATGCGTCACGAAAACTGATCGTAAACCTAAAATCAGAATAAAGGAAAGTCGTTCTTATGAAGAACTTCTCCAACATCTTGATCATTAGCATGATGACCCTCAACATCTTGACCAGCAACATCTTGACCAGCAACATCTTGACCAGCAACATTTTGGTCATCAACATCTTGACCATGAACCTCTTGACCATCATCATCTTGACACTCAACATCTTAACCATCAACACATTGACCATCAATAAACATCTCCATAATCAACATACACATCCTGTATCTCTACTTCTCACAGCCGTTCATCGATAATAATCGACATCAATATTGAAGGTCACGTTCGTTCATGTAATCTTGTTTACCCTCGAAGGAAAATTATTTCGCAACTCAAAGAAGAATTTCATAAAAAAATGAGACAATGGAGGATATGACACAAATCAGAATAAATGAGTAGTTGATAAAAAGAGTCTGCGTAGCTCAACTATCTTAACAATCATCGTCGTTTTTGTCATCATTGTCATCATCATTAGCTATCAGTAGAATAATCTACCATCATAATCATCATCATCATCATCATCATCATCATCATCATCATCATCATCATCATCATCATCATCATCATCATTTTTATCATCATAATCATCACCACCACCACACCACCAATCATCGTCGTCATCATCATCATCATCATCATCTTCATCATCGCCATTATCATCATCATTATCACTATCATTATCTGTAGCTTGAACATCATTATTGCCTTTCTGATGACTACGATACCGTGATCCATGCTATGCTCAATCTGACATGATATTCATGTATGATATCCTTAATATCCTTCTTAGATCTTCTGTTGTGGTATCTGCAATGATACCATCATTCCATCCTCCACCTCCTCCTTCTCCATTAAATGAAATCCTCCTCAGAATTCGTAGTCATTACTCTACACCTTTTCTTCATCTCTCTTCGCTCATTAGTCTTCATCTTCCTCTATATCTTCATCTTCTGTACATAGATTATTCTTCTTCATTTCTTTTTCTTTACTTCTCATCTTCGTCCATTTCTTCATCCTTCTTATTTTCATATTTTTCGAATCCAAGCTCTCGTCGTTTAACAGAAGAATCCATTTGTCGACATCTTACTTGCAACCACTTCTTCTTTATTTCTTTGTCTTCGTTTGAACACTCCACCGACTTCGTTGCTTCGTTTTTTCCACCCATTCCGCCTCCTGCCACCGATACCACAACGACCGCTTCCTCAAATCCACCATCTACTTGCGCTTTTCCCAGTTCTTGTTCTTTTCCAGCCTGATCCTCTTTCCACCTTCCTCCTCCTGCTCCTCCTCCATCTCCTTCCTCTCCTTCTCCTGCTGTTCACTGATCATGATTCCCTTGCTTCTCATTTCCCTTCCTTTCATAATGACGCTGCGGCGATGAAGCAACGTCTCACTTTTAGGGCTTTGCTTTCATATGATGTGAGCCGATAGCGCATGCAGAAGCCCTCCACACCCTCCTCCTCCTCCTATTCCTCTTCCTCGTTGTCTTCCTCTTCGTTTTCCTCTTGCGTTCTTCTTTCTGCTCTTTTATCTTCTTCCTCTTCTTTCTATTCTTCTTCCACCTCTTCTTCCACCTCTTCTTCCTCCTCTTCTTCCACCTCTTCTTCATCCTCTTTTCCACCTCTTCTTCCACCTCTTCTTCCTCCTCCGTTTCTTGCTCTATAATCCTCCTCCTCTTCTTCTTCTTGCTATTCTGCTTCCTCCTCCTCTCCTTCTTCATCTTCCTTATCTTCGTTTTCGTCCTTCGCTCTCTTCCTCTTCTACTTTCTCTTCATCTTCTTCTTACTCTGTTTCCTCTTCTCCTTCTTCCTCTTCCTCTTCTTCCTCCTTTCCTTCTTCTTCCTCTTTCCTCTTCCTCTTCCTCCTCCTCCTCCTCTTCCTATCCTTTTTCTCCTCCTGCTCTTCCTCCCTACGTCAGTCATCCACTGGTCGGTGGGTGATCTGCCAATGCAGATGTCGACGGCTTCAGTCTGCTTCATTAAGCGCTCCTATGACAAGCCAGAACACACCGCGTCGCAGTCAGAAGCCATAGCAAAGTTTCCATATGTCCACGCATCTATACTGTATATATATACACACCAAAACATAATGTTCTTATATATATATATATTCTGCAGATAAATATGTATATATACTGCAGAGAAATATATCATATATATGTACGAATATGTATATATGTATAATGTATATAAGTCATATGTTGAGGAGTGATGTGCGATTAGCGAGTGATAGCTAATAGCTGGCTGCTGTCCAATCTCCTTCGTCGGGTTTCCATGGCAACGCTTTTACCTGGCAGACTGGTTCCAGTGTCTTCGACAGGAAACGAGACAGTGCCAGCGCTGCCATGGCAGCACCAGCATCACTACCCACCAGCACCAGCATCAGCATCAGCAGCCGCATCACCGGGGGCGTAGACGGCTGGCGTTCGCTCACCTGTGTGCTGCTGCTTCTGCTGCTGCTGCTGCTGCTGCCGTCCTTAGTCGTCGTTGGTGATGAGGAGAGGAGCTGTTATTACTTCGAAGGAACGACTCAGCAACCGTCGTCATATTGCCCGCAGTACACGACGACTCTCTCTCTCGCTACACCCTATACCCCTCCTACCTTGATACCATCATATCTCTCTCTCTCTCTCTCTCTCTCTCTCTCTCTCTCTCTCTCTCTCTCTCTCTCTCTCTCTCTCTCTCTCTCTCTCTCTCTCTCTCTCTCTCTCTCTCTCTCTCTCTCTCTCTCTCTCTCTCTCTCTCGTCTCTCTCTATCTCTCTCTCTCTCTCTCTCTCTCTCTCTCTCTCTCTGTCTCTCTAGATCTCTCTGTCTCCCTCTCTCTCTCTCTGTCTCTGTCTCTCTCTCTCTCTCTCCGTCTCACTGCGTCTCTCTGTCTCTCTCTATCTACATCTCTTTTTCTCTATCTCTCTCTTTCTTCTCTATCTGTCTTCGTCTGTCTCTGTCTGTCTCTGCCTGTCTCTGTCAGAGGTCTCTCTGTCTCTTTCTCCTGTCTCCTTTCCTGTCTCTTCCATCTCTCTTTCCTCCAGTTGTCCTCTGTCTCTCCTGCTCAATCGCCTTCTCCACTCCTACCAAGCAACCCTCTCCCCACCGTCGATCTACCCTCTTCCCGTTTTATTCTCTGCTTCTCTCTCTCTCTCCTGACCACCTCTCTGCCTCATTCCCTCCCTCTCTGCCTCATTCCCTCCCTATCTGCCTCCCTCCCTCCGTCTCTCCCTCTCTGCCTCTCTTTCTACTTCCGTGCCTCTCTCTAGGTATCCCTGTCTCCTCATCTGTCTGCTTCTTCCTTCTCTTCCTTTTTTCATCGTACTTCCTCTCCCTCTCCCTTCCTTTCTCTCTCGTTGCATATTCTGTCTTTCTTCTGCCTTCCTTCATCTCTTTCCGCCTCCTTCCTCTTTCTTGCTCTCTTCCTCCTTCACTCCTTCCTTCTTGTCGTCTTTCGTTTCCCTTCCTTTTCCATCAACTCTTCGTCGTCGTTTTTCCTTCTTCCGTCTACTTCTTCCGTAGTGCGTGGATAATTACAGATGAAGGAGGAAGAGGAAATGGAGGTGGAGAAAATTTAGAAGGAAGGGGAAACAGAGGATGAGCAGAAGGAGGAGGAATAGGGAAATATGGGAAGAGTAGGAGAAAATAGAGCAAAAGGAAGAGGATAAAATGAATGGAGCAGGAGAGAAATGGATGAAGAGGAGGAGAAAATTGAGGAGGAGAAAACAGAGGAGACAGAGGAGGAGGTCTAGGTCGAGGACGAGGAGGAGGAGGAGGAGAAGGAGAAGGAGGAGAAGGAGGAGGTGGAATAGCCTTCATTGGAGGATATGAAGCAAGGACGTAGACATGAGCAGCGAAAAAGGCGACATCTGCCTTAGACGAACGGACGGCGACATCTTCTTTTTCTTGGTCGACGTCGTCGTTTTCCATTAATACGAAACGAATGACAATATTTAACAGACGCCGCAAAATTATTATACACATCCATACATAATATATACACATATAATTATAAACACACATCTACGAATGCACGTTTATACATAGATGAACAGGTATCTATTAATGCCTACACATAGATATAATTATATGTATGTATATGTATATGAGTATAAATGTATGAATCCATAAATGCACAATTTCCCTTAAATGCACATATATCCAGAAATGTACATATGTCTATAATGCACAAGTACATTGCACACACATGTGTATATGTCAAGACTCCTTATATAGCGCCTTTCGTGTGTCTCTCAGGGACATGTGACCATCCAACTTATCTAATGATATGCATTATAAGCAGTCTCAAAATGTCCGTTACTCTGCACAGTTATAAACCAAAAGTACGTATACAGTTAAGAGAAGGCTAGATTTGATTTAATCTAATCTCACCTTATCTCATTCAATCTGATCTATTCTAATTTAGTCTAATCTAAAACTTGTCCCGTGTGGTTTGATCTAGCCTAAACTAAGCTTATTTAATCTATAGTATAGTCCAGTGTAGTATATAGTCCAACCTGAACTAAGTTAATCTAACCTTGCCTAGCCTCTAATATTCTGAGTTCTATCGCTCTATTTTCTGCCCTCCTCCTCCTCCTCCTCCTCCTCCTGCTCCTGCTCCTCCCTTTCCTTTTCCCTCTTCCTCCTCCTCCTCCTCCTCCTCCTCCTCCTCCTTCTCCTCCTCCTCCTCCTCCTCCCACACCATCTTTCTTTGCAGAATCTCTTAGCGGAAAAAGTTTCCAGATCGATCAACTCAGCACCTGTTGTCATGATAACCAAGGCTTCAGAAGTCCAATCGAAACAGTTTCGTACATGATCTTATCGTACATTATCATATCGAACCTAACTTTCTAACCTCTGACCTCAGTGATACACTGAATATGTCCAGTTACTGTCTGGTATCCACACGACCGACCGATCGGATCACGTGACATGGATTAGAAGTGTCTAGCTGATCAGAAATACTTTAAAAAATTTGTTTCAGTTGTTGCATTGGACTAGAATCTAGAATGCAGTGAACTTTGAAAGAAACGCGAAGGACAACAGATACGGAGTTGATCGAATATTGGAAAAAAATTCCGCTAAGAGATTCGCAAGAAAACGTTTGGTTGGATAAATGAAAAGAAAGATGGTGTGAGAGGAGGAGAGTTAGTAAGTAAGGAGAGAAGGAAAGAAGAAAGAAAGGAAGGAGTAAGGAAAGGCGGATGAAAGGTAGGAAGAAATGAGAGACTGAATGAAAGAGGGGAGAAGATAATTATGGAAGGAACGAATTATGGTGCTAAAAGCAATAAGGAGAACGGTGATGAGGAGAAAAAAAGTGGATGCGGCAAAAACATCGCCAGAAGATAACAATAAACGGAAAACAATGAAACAATAAAGAAAAAGAGACTTCTTCATTTTATTTATCAAGACTGGTGATTTTTATTGATAAGATATTTAGAAAATAACGACATGTCAATTGCCAACAGCGAAGAAAACGACGCGAAGCATTATGAAGCTCAAACACATCACTGCATTTCAAGACGAACTATAGTCCTTAACCAATCTTCAACCAATTCCTAACCAATCTTCAACCAGTCCTATACCAATCCTCAGCTAATCTTCAGCCATTCCTAGACTTATCCTGAGCCAATCCTAAGCCAAGCCTCAGTAAAGCCTCAGCTAACCCTCAACCATTCCTAAACCAATCCAGAACCATTCATAACTCAATCCTAAAACCAATCTTTCGCTGCCTATGCGTATATAATTATGTCATATGCTACTCCTGAAGTACTCTCACGAACTCTCTTCCACTACCAGTGCCTTACGAACTCGTCTATGAATGAGTACAACGACTGTACACTGTACTTTCGTTACGAAGATCAGAGGACGATGACTGCGATCGCCTACCACTCCACCCCTTTGTATGCCGAAACCAAGAAAGTGACGTTGCTAACACTTCACAATGTCATCAAAGACAGCACCGTAGCAACAGCATAATTACGATACAATTTCCCTCTTCATATTCTATTGAGTCAGTTTTCGGATCTGTTAAATAGAATAGAAGTGACTCTTGAAAGGTAGCGACCATAATTATGATTCTTAACAAATAATTTATACTACTCGAAAATTGTTTAGAATGTAAAATTATCTCCGTAAAAATCTTTAAACAACAAACCGTCTCTTAAACGCAGCCATCTTCAAATTTCATATCGAATTCATTTAATTAAATGCCAATGGATAATCGAATAATAATATGAGAAACAGAAATGTGCATAATATCGTTAACCGCAAACTAATATTGCTTTTGATGAGACGTGCCTGAATTTAATCAGCAAGAAGTAATTCATTCGAACGTCGTCGAATTATTTCTCTGATTACCTGCTTCTGAATGCCATGGCGATGGAGATGGAGACTCTCTGCTGCTGCTGCTGTGTCATGTGGTGCGTTGCGTGAGGCTGTAGTCTGGCAGACGACGATGGTCCGTGTATTTGAAGTGAGGATGGAGCGAGCACCTGCAGAGGTAAGATGATCGTCGGTGCCACTCTTCGACGAGCAGGCGGTTTATGATGCCAAGTGCATGCCACTGATGCAGCAGCAGCAGCAGCAGCAGCAGCAGCAGCAGCAGCAGCAGCAAACAGGTACCAAGCTAATGATGCCAGGGACACACAGAGGCAGAGAGAGGGAGAGAGACAGACTGAGACTGCATACAGAGACATGCGGAAGGAGAGAGGGAGAGAGGGAGAGAGACAGACTGAGACATACATACAGAGACATGCGGAAAGAGAGAGAGAGAAGACTGAGATATACATACAGAGACATGCGGAAGGAGACAGACAGACAGATAGACATACGCAGAGCTAATGCAGGCAAGGCAGAAGGACAGACTTGAGACACAGCCAAGCGGAGAAAGACACATATCGAACAGGAACTGAGTGGGATTAATAGGGACATAGACAAACATGCAACCTGCTGTATACTGCTGCATACGATGAGAAAGACAGACAGACAGACATATACAGATAGAAAGAGAAGCATGAATCGAGCTAGGAAAAAGAAGGCATACATAGAACGAACCACATACGGACAAGGCCAAGCAATAAAACAAGGAGAGATAGAGAGAGATAGAGACACAGGTAGGAGAGACAGGAAAAGACACAGATACATTTGCAGAAAAACAGAGAGAGAGAGAGAGAGAGAGAGAAACAGAAAGAGACACACAGAGGGACACAGATATATTCCCCGTGCAACCTGAAGCAGATAGACTTATGAAAAGTAGACGATACTGTCTACCTTTGCAATGACGAAACATCTGCCACTGTGTCAGCTGCTGCTGTTGCTGCTGTTGCTACTGGTGATGCTGGTGATGATGATGCCGTTGCTAGGGCATCCTCTGGTCTGCCGTCGTCGTCTGTTCAAGCATTAACTGACCAGTGGATGACCAATGGCTAGTGACCAGCGATTGACCAGCGCTTGGCTCAGTCTGCCTCTGCCTCAGGTCAGTGGACGAGTGCACTGCAGCTCTCCATCTGACCTCATTCGCTCAATCATGCCTCAGTGCGATGATAACGTCGAGGACAACGACAACGACAACGACACAACGACAACGACAACGACAACGACAACGACAATGATAATGACGACTAAAATCCCGGTTTCAACCAAAATTATTCTTATTTGATTTGTATTTTAGGATAAAACCTGTAAAATACCGGGTTTTTTTCATTCAGCAAACAGATACCTGGAACTGAGGTCCAATAACTGGAAGAAATTAAAGATTTTCTGGCAATTTTGCTATATGAAGTTTCCTGCGGAAATAAATTGGCTTTTGGAATTAATTCCAGCCTAGTGATGTCTCAGGTAAATTGGATATGGCCTTCTAATTAATTCGAAGGAGAATTGAGTGTAATGAGGTCATTAATATGATTTCTAATAGCCTTGTCAGAAATTGTGTTTCTGCGGTCTAGTTTCTAATTATCCAGATAATTAGGCTGTCATTGAGTCTTGAAACGGAGGTTGATACCCTGGAGACCAATAGCAGCCGACGACGCATCAAGATTCAACAGTGACACAGGTGAAAGAGTAGACGAAGGCTGTAGCTCAGCCAAAATATTGTTTCATTTGGGTGATTCTGATAATTATATGGTCGTTTATCCTTGATTTTTATTTTTTGACCTTGAAATGACCTTGGATTATCTTTGCCTTTTCGTACTATGTCTTCTCGAATGTGTCCCTTATCAGCCCGAGCAAACAGGTAAAAGAATCACTCAAATAGAGCAATATGTGGCTGAGTTATGGCCATTTCCCAGATTTTTCTCTCAAATTGACCTTTGTAACCTTAAAATAACCTAGGCTTGTCTTAGATTTAGTTGCCTTGTTTCTTACCACAGGTATTCCGTATCCGAGATGAGAAACACAAGGAAAAATTAGCCGATTTCAACAATTATTGGCCGAGATCTGGCCATTTTGTTCTGATTTTTGCTATATTTCGTTTTTTCTCTCATTGAAATGACCTTGAATGACCGTGATTTGAGTGTCTATGTTTTCCCGGATGTAGCTCTTGTCGAGTCAAACACAACAAAAAGTGTTCATCCAAATCGGATTCTTATTCAATTTATTGTGAAAAAAGAGTTATTGACAATGAACCCAAGTTCCAAGACAGGAGCATGGGCTCCTTCAGACCTGGAATTTAAGTAGTCAATGTTCGGGAGCTTTGAGCGATAACATTTTAAACTTCTCAAAAAAATATTTATAGGCAACATATGAATAGAATTATGGGAAAACTTGAGTATGGGTGTTTTCTTCGATGCATCATTTTTCTGGACACCCCTATTACGGGGTGATAGAGTGTCGTGGCCACAAGAAAAGCGTCTCTGAGGGGATGACGGGAGTTCGATGCCCAGTAGGTGAGGAAGTTCCCGGTCTCTCTGTCTCTCTGTCTCCATCCGAGGTTCACGAACGCCGCACGAATTGTCCAAGTAGATCCACCACTTCCTGAAGCATTTGATTTAGCTGAGATATCGGAGGAAATATACTACTGGGATCACAACGAATCCTCCTGACGCATCGCTGGAGGCGACAGTCATTCTTCATCCGAGGTTCACGGACACCACACAAATTGTCCAGGTAGATCCACCACTTCAATAAGTTGAACCCAAGCAATTGGATGTGACATATTTCGCTCCCTCTTTTAGGTGTAGTGAGCGCCTCAGTGCAAAACCGCCGGTGTTCTACGGAGCTGAGGCAGATCGCGATATAGATGGGATCTCCCTCCTAACCTCCTCCTACGAGGTTCAACGGTAGCTAGCGACCCCCATAGTGACGATTAATTTTCGCTATAGAAATAGTGGCAACACTGTGGTTCCAGTGGCGTAGCCAGGTTTTGACACCAGGGGGAGTGAGCACATAAAAAAAGGCCCCACTTACCTAAATAAATAATTTCGATTAATTACATTCATTTTCATTATACGTAGGCCTATTTATCTTCGTATTTTAAATAGATACAGGGAAACACCTAAAAAAGAGGCAAAAGCAATATGTACAGTAAATTAGAAATACTAATAGTATAGTATACTATAACATAACAGTACAAACACGGTGAAACACCAACCCTCGCCCCATTCTCCGTCTTTAGACATATACTGTAAGTATCTTTCAAAGCTTATGCCTAGGACATCGTCCGTGAGTACAATTGCAAATATTTCTCTGTGGCATCGAACATAGTTGAGCAAGTCAAAGTTAACGTCTGTAGCAGATCTGCCTTCTGCCTTCTTTTTCATACAAGACTCAGTTCACATTGGAAGCTATGCTTTTAAGCTGTTCTAGTACAGAGGTAGACCTACTATAGTCGCAGTTTGACCTCGGCTTGACCTCGGATTTTGACCTGGCACTGGAAGTCGGGAACGAAAGAGGAGTTTGGCTATTGCGGACTTGATTTGATATAACGCCGGTGAATAAGCTGGTCTCTCTGACGTGGCTTTTGTGAGTGCTGAGAAATTTTCGAATATTTACATTAATAATAATAATAATGACAATTTATATGGCACCGTAACACAGCCATGCCGTTACAAGGGCGCATCACAGTCAACTGAATAGGCCTAGTCAACAAGCTAGATGTACAATTGTACATTACATTACATTTTTTAAGTAGAGCGCTAAAGCCAAACTGCTTCACACATACTAAGCTGCTATAGCACGTTAAGATCTGTGTATAATATTGATTTGGTTTAACATCACACTGCTAAGAAAGTTATAGAAACATATTTACCTGTTTCAAGTTTCCTCTCTCTATTTCGGTATCCCGTAGGCCTACATGCATGATGCATCTAGGTTTCACAGCCGACTGCACTAGAAATTTGATATAGCCCTATACCAAAAACTCTAGGAGCATGACATAGCTTATTGATGATGGATGTGTTTAAGGCTATGTTGGGACTTGGGATGGGACTCGATAGCGGATGACTCATTGACTGTGCATGCGTTTTGTATGACTCTATTGGACTTTAGAACAGAGTGTTAGCCAGCATCCTGAGGCATAGATACACTTCGCACACTCGAATCAGTGCTGTCTGTCTCGTCTCTCTACACCTTCGGTCCGTCCATACTTACAGAGGCCTAGCCTACGTCAATAGACAGAACAGCAATATTTGGGGAAGCCCAGTTAATTAAACGTAGAGTCGTAGACCTATCAGAAAATGTGTTAGTGCGAAAACAGATCGGCACGCCACTCTTAGGCGCCGTTTGACTTGTAGGCCTATACCGTCGATACCGGTATTTTTTGGGCCATAAATAAATTTCGAAAAAGCCCACATTTTGTCAAAATGGTCTCAGAGGGAGCGGCCGCTCCCTCTGCACCCCCCCTGGCTACGCTACTGTGTGGTTCAATACAAGGGACGTTGCTCGTCATTCAGATAAAGAACTAACTGGAAGAGAAATAAATTAAGGCAAGGTGCCTGATGACTTTTAGTAAGAGTGTCTTACTCTGAAAAGGTTGAGAACCAGAGAGTTCAGTAGAATTGTCTGACTGAAGGCTTTTGTAGACAAAGAACTCGTAATGAGTTTCATCGTAACTGTTCTTACATAATTTAGACACTGCAGAATTAAATGAGAATTCTAGATTACGAATCAAACACGTAAAAAAACTAAGAAATAAGCTGTAATAATTCATAGAGCACCTCTGTCAGTGGCGTCACTATTTAGGGTTGATGTCACCCAGGGCCGCATTAAGGGGGGTGCTATGGGTGCTGCAGCACCGGGCCCGCAGTTTTGAGGGGCCCGCATTTTCAGAACTGAATGTTTTTAATGTGCTTGAACCAGGGCCGATGAGAGGGGAGACCCGGGGAGTCAGTGAGGGGTTGCTACCCGGGGCCCTGTTCCATGGCAGGGGCCCCTGGCAAGGGCCTGGAAATGCCTAAAACATAGTTCAAACTGAAGAAACCTGTGGGTTTTGTTTTGGCCTAATGCAGGGGTCTCCAAAGTACGGCCCGAGGCCACATCCGGCCCGCTATAAGGCCTTTAATCTGGCCTGCGGAACTCTCCTTGAAGAAGCAAACTAAATTGGTAAAATTGAAAATTTTAACGCCGCTGTACTCTGACATGCATATTGCCAAAATCCATGTCGCTGCTTGTAAGGCACTGTGCCTGATATGCAATGACACCATTGCAGTGCTTAAAGAGTACAATATTCGGAGACATTATGAATCCAAGCATTCATCGCATTACTCAATAATTCACTGGACAGCTGCGCACAGAGAAATTTTTCTTCGGAGTTTTGGCCCGTGGAGCTTTAGAAAGTCAGCAATGTGTTTCCCCATGGAAAACTTTGGAGACCTCTGGCCTAATGCAGTATGTACTACTGTAGGCCCTACATATATAATTATGACGGATGCTTCATGAAACATGATACACAGTTCCACATATATAGGCATACATGTGTTTTGTCTATCTAGATCGCCTGGTTGGTCTAAGAATTTGACCCACAGTAGAAACGAACACAGTTGTACATGAAGATACCGCGTCAATAATTATAGGCTACGGCCAAGGATGATTTTCCTTTTTGCGTACAGGCACAGCCACTGCATACCCTTTACTATGCCTGTACCCATCCACGGATTCCTTGATTAGCCGGTCAACAGACTCATCACTCATAAGATTGATTTTGGATTGGCTGTTGGTGCAAAGTTAACTGATGCAGACAAATTTCGATTTCTAACTCAATTCTAGACTCCACCAGAATCGTATGCATGGTTAGCACTTCGCATTAAGAACCCCTCTGGTAAAATGATATTCCTAGCTACGTCGTTATAAAGGCTGTCAGACGATTTTGATTATTTCGGTCAAAACTTCTGTGGTCATATTATAGTTGAATTACTTGAATTTGATAAAGAATGTGTCTATCAGTATTTTGAGTTTCTAGAATTGACGGCCTAGAATTTATTCGGCTATTGGTTTTCTGGCAGGCGTAGAATTTTTTTACTGGATGTAAATTTATTAATTGAAATTTGAGTTATTAGGCTATCAAAATGAATAATTCTTTAACTTAATGCTGGATGTAAGTTTCATAATAAAATTGATGCCAAATTAGCAATATTTGATATTATATTCCATTAAGTTGATGATGAATTAGAAGATAAATTATCATAAGAACTCTGGAGCCTAATAAGGAAAGAAAGATTAGTGAAAGTCAGCAATACAAACGAGAGACAGAATGATGCTTCTTCAAAGGCTTTCATTTTCAATTTCATAAAAAGCGAGTGATGCAGCAAATCAAGCTGACAATATCTTTACTAGTATGTATATACAATAGTAGAAGTCTAAAAAGTGATTTGAAGATCATGGTACAGAGCGAGATGTGCAGATAGTAATGTAACGTTAATTGTATATTGTGTCTTTAGGCAGTTAATAAAAGTATACTCATTAGTAAGCATGCTATAAATATGTGCGTGGTGGACCGGTTGTTGTCAGAGGTTACCTTCGTCAGAGGGGAGGGGGGACCCACACTATTACCACAGCACCGGGCCCGCACTAGCCTTAATACGGCCCTGATGTCACCCAGTGCCGTAACTCTTGGTGTCACCCCTATGGAGACCTCCTCCTTTACCAGACCATACAGAATCCTTGGTAATGTTTTTTGCGCTAATGTTACTCGTAAATCGGTATTACTGTATAGGTGTATATAACAGAATGTAATGATAATTGTAGTGACATAAACAACTAGCAGAATTAAAATTATAAATTCATATTTTTGCTTTTTTTAAAATAATTTACCATCAGATCAGGAGTTACATCATTAAAAATCAAAGTAGCAAATTTTAATATAATGTTTGAACTATCGAGGCAATGAAGGTGCCTACAGCATATACATTATACAGGCCTCGTTCAAAGAATGCAGAAAATCATAATTATAATTATAATGTTAATATTTAACGCTCATTAAACTGGCATGATCTCTTTGTCCTGCGAGCGAGAACTTCTATGGCTAAATCGCGAGCATTTGCCTTCATTGGCCCTGCACTATGGATCCAGCTTCCTCCTTTGACTCGTTCCTGTTTATTAACTGGTGGGCCAAGTGCCTCTTTTCGTTGTCTCAAGACTTCTTTCTTTTCTCTGGGTCTTTCGCACTGGGAGCGCCTCTGATTGGTGTGCACTGCGAGAGGCGCTATACAAATTGATAGATACAATACAATACAATACAGACTACAGTTATGTAAATTGGCAAATTTTATATATTGAGGAAAAATTATTGAAAATTTGGCTAATTATTTCTTAAAACATTGTAATGTAGGAAAATATAAATTAAAATCAGGTCAGCAATTAAAACTAAAAATTTATAGAAGTATACTCATAAATGAAATTGAAAAAAAACAGGAACAAGTACGCATGTCTTTCAGCACTTAGTGAACATCTCGACGAAATCAGAACTTTCCTCTCCTGGCTTTCAAAGATGGGAACTTGTCAGTCACTTCATCAATGCCTTTCTTCAACTCACTTTCAACTGCTGCTGTGCTGCTGCTACTTCTACTACTACTACTACCACAACTATTACTATGTGTTATTAATATTATAATTTTACTGAGCATTATTCTTGGAAATTCGCTTCATCTGAGCCGGGTGCTTAGAAGAAAGAATACAATAACCCAGTGCACGAAGCATCATGCGAATATTAGTCAAGAAATGGCTTCATGGAGACCGTTAGGTCTGGAATTCAAATTTCCGTTAGGAAGAGCCTAGGAAGGAAAGTGGGCGTCGAGGGAAGGAAGGAAGGAAGGAATGGAATTGAATGTCTTCTTAGTGAGTTACAATTAGTCGGTCAATTAGACTTTTTCTCTCTGTCAGTGACATCGTCGGAGCATGAACGAACGACGACGAGAAGACGGAGGAGAACTGAGAATTATCTTCAAAGACATCTCGTCTCTAATGACAGATAATTGATGCTGTAAAGAGATGGCGAAGATAGCAGAGAGAGACAGAGACAGAGACAGAGACAGAGACAGAGACAGAGACACCACAGAGACAGACAGACAAACAGACAGACAGACAAACAGACAGACAACAGACATAGAGGGCTAGTCGGGGAGAAGTAGAGACGAGAATAGGGAAGAGGATTAAAAGCAGAGAGATTGGAACAGAAAAGATAGAAAAGAATTGAAAGGTTGAGTAAAGATAGAGAAAGAAGGAAGGAGAGAAAGAAGTTAAGATGGATTGATATAGAAAAGTGAAGAGAGGAAGAGGGAAGGACAGAGCTAGAGAAGAAAGAGCAAATAGAAGGAAGAGAAAATTGAAAGATAAAAGACAGAAGAAAGGATAGAGAAGAAAAGAAAGAAAAGAAAAGAGAGAGACAGAGAAGTTAAGGAAGGCAAATAGAGGGAAGGAGAGAGAGAAGTGAATGAGAAGAGGAGAGAAGAAAGAGGAAAGAGAGATAGAGGAGAAAAAGCGCAGAAAAGGTAAAAATTTGAAAGAGGTGAGTGAAAGCTGAAAGAGCGCAAGTTAAAAGCAGCTTGAAGACGACTGCGTGGGCTTGACTTATAGCTGCCTCTAAATGACGATGACGATGATGATAATGATGACGATCATAAAAATAATGATAATAATAATAATAACAATATTAACAATAGCCATTATAAAAATAATGATAATAAAAATAATGTATAAAATATAAGAATAAAAACAGCATCAATATCAATATTAAAATGGAATAATCTGCTAACAGTTCGCTCTCTAATACGGTCGTTATAAAATCGCGATTTACGGATAAAATCACAGATATATAGACACAGACAGATAGACAGACAGAAAGATGGACAGAGAGGAGAGACAGACAGAGAGAGGCAGATAGATAGAAAGACAGACATCTGCGGATTAACATCGTTAGATTGTACTTTATGTAGCGCCGGCGTTTGACGCGGCTTATAACTGGGAAGGAGGTCTTTGGGGTATGGGGGTTGGGTGGGGGTGCGTGGGGAAGGGGTGAGATGCAGAGCCTTGACGACTGAAATTGGTTTGATTTGAACGAGGTTCATTAGTATCGTTATGGCTGAGCCGCTTAAAGCAATCATCTTGGTGAGAGGCAGCGTGTGACGCAATTGGGAGAGAGAAAGAGGGAGAAAGACACGGTGAGAGAGAGAGAGAGAGGAGAGATGGAGTGAGAGGGAGGGGAGAGAGGAGAAAAATGAGAAAAACACAGAGAGAGAGACAGGGATAGGGGAAGATTGACAGTGAGAGAGTGAGAGAGGGAGTGAGAGAGGGAGGAGAGGGAGTGGAAATGGGAGAGAAAAAGAGAGGGAAACAGAGAGAGAGGCTGGAAAGAGAGTGGGGGAGAGAAAGAGGGAGAGCGAGACAGAGAGCAAGAGAGATATATTCAGACAGACAGATAGCCAGACAAACAGACAGATAAGCAGAAAGACAGAGTTTTGTCATTTACGCCTAAGCAGAATAGAATCGATGTCGTTGCACACCACACGCATCGTACGCCGAGGCCGAGTTTCCAGTGCAGTGACTACGAGTGACCGACCAATGACTGGTGACCAACATCGAGTAACGAAATGTACGGTCAAGATGTATTTTCGCAGAGAAGTAATCTTATCGTAAATTAATTTTAATTGTAAACTTCAAGCTTCTAAAGCGTTACCGTATTCCGAAGTTAAGCACATGTTACCAGCATACTAACTTACCAGCATTTGCTTACTAACTTACTGCTTCTCTGCTTACTGCATACTGCTTCTCTCCTCTTACTAACTACCATGGCAGCAGTTACCAGCTTATTCACGAGCGCTGCGTCGTATCAGAAGGGTTGTCCAGAGAGCGATGTCCAGTGGAGGTCGTTGCCCGGTTGCCAGAGAGATCAAAGAGAGGCAAGAGGCAGAAGGAGCGGAATGTAGGTGAAAATGTATAATCGATAGAAGACTGAACCATTGGAGAGGGCAGTTCCTTTACTTTGAGGAAATGGCAACCAAGGAAACCATGGTTATCAAGGTAACCGCTGCCTGTTGCCCACCATCCGGAAGTAAGAGGAATGGTAAGTGTTTCTGGGCAAATTTACAACATTTGTTTCGATTGGAACAATTAGATCCTAATTTAATTAGTTACTAATTATTGACCGGCGGTTTGCGCATGCCAGATGTCAGATGCAATCCGTTGACTTATCTGGCTCCAGTAACCTAGACGACCTGGCTTCATTCGTTGCGTCGTTAATCTAAAGCACGATAAAGGATCACAAGGTCCGTCTCTTAAATGCCATCGATGGCTTCTATCCCAGTCCAACTTCTATCTGCGTTTATTTGAAAGAGTCAAGGAAGTCCCGCTTTGAATTTCAACATCGTAATTAAAGTCTCGCCTCTTAAGAATTCCTACCCTAATCCATCCACTCCTCCGCCTTCCAATCTCTCTCGTCCGCAACGAAACCCGCTTAGCAGCTCCTCTGCATCCTCCCGCTGGTCCACCTGAAACAAGATTTGGATCTTCCAGTGACATCATCTTCCAGGTAACGCTTTTGAAGTTTCAAGGAGCACTGAACCAAATGTGACCTGTAGCTACCTGTACAGATTATATGACCATGGATCAGAAATCAATTCATCATAAGATTCACTTCATTTCTAGTCATAATCATTCAATCAGACTAGTTTAAGAGGCATTCGCCAGATGGCTTGCAATGTGTACTAAGAACTTAGCGCTGACTTACAAAAGACGTTGTATTATATTACGTTAGATTAGACTTTTGTTTTGATTGATACAAGCTAATGGAGTTGATGTAAAGTCTAGGCACAGTAGAAAAATGAACAGTTCATAGGAGGATGCGAAGATATAGAGAAAGATGCGATCATGCGAGAGAGACAGAGACAAAAGAGAGAGTGAGACAGAGAAGAGGAAAAGAAAAAGACAGAAACAGAGACAGACAGAGAAAAAGTAAGCAGGTAGGCCTACACACTGCTCTTTATTAAAAGCAAGCAAACGCTCGGGCTTTACATACAAAGTAATAAAAATATAATTGTGATAAAGAAACAATAATTACGAGAACAAAATGAAGCCAACTAGAAAACAGAAGTCTAGCCTGCCTGTAGAGCATCCTGGTACAGGAAACCGCGACTGGTGCGGGAATGGAATCTAGGGAGAACAGGGTTATGTGAGCGTGGACGACGGTCACAGCCAGTACAACTAACAGGGAAGTAGGTCATGGAGAACGTGACCTGGATTATTTAATCTGCTTCTAATAAAGAGTTCTCGGTCAGAGAGAGAGCGAGCGAGAGATAGCGAGATACAGAGAGAGAAAGAGAGAAAGAGACAGACAGACAGACAGACAAACAGACAGACAGGCAGAGACAGAGATAGGCAGAGACAGAGCCGGACATTTATTACTATTATTCAACACAAACTAAGGATTCTGAAGAAACAGAAATTAGTTCTTATATTTTCTCCTACTTCCTCTTTACATCGAATTTAATAAACCTATTTAGTTTAATTAATTTTGATCTACAAATATTATGTTACCCATTTATTCGTATAAAAGTGTGATGGCATAAACAGTTGCAGCAATATAGAGGAACCTCTCTGCTTCCCTACCTTCTCGCTCAATTGCTGGATTATTTCACTCACTCACTCTCTCACTCGCTAGCTTTCTTGCTTCCTTTGTTGCTTATTTCCATGCTTACTTGCCTACTTAGGTACTAAACACACTTACTGGTCAACCCTAGGGCAGTGCTGCTGCTGCACCTGTAAGTGACGGTCGGTCGGGCAGTGGAGCAGAGTAAATGCCCGGCAGCAGGTGTCGAACCGGAGACCGACCGACCGACCGAGCGCCTTTTCGCTCCACGACACCAATGACAATGACGACCATCGATCGATAGATGAGTGATGTGCCATCTGGTCACAGAGGAGAGTCTCTCTCTCTCTCTCTCTCTCTCTCTCTCTCTCTCTCTCTCTCTCTCTCTCTCTCTCTCTCTCTCTCTCATGACAGGTGACTCATGCTCTGTCAGACTCTCTCTGACAACTCCAGCAGCTGCTCTCTGTCTCTGTCAGAGAAGACCTGCTCATGTCTATATATATATTATGTCTCTCTGTATATATATCTCTCTGTAAGTCTGTCTCTGAATATGTCTATATCTATCTGTCTGTCTGTCTATCTGCTGTCTGTCTCTCTCTCTCTCTCTCTCTCTCTCTCTCCCGTCGCTGCATGACAGGTGACGTCATGCGCTCAGACGCTAGACAACGCCAGCAGCTGCTGTAGGCCCATGTCAGAGAAGACCTGCGCATGTACATATATATATATATATATATATATATATTATATATAACTTTGCCTGAGCAATGAATATATATATACACACACATATATGTAAGCTGCTTCGTCAGACATCTACCTTACGGCAGCCCATAAGCACATGCCCTCATATGCGACATAATGTTTGTCTGTGTGTGTGCGTGTGTGTGTGTGTGTGTGTGTGTGTGTGTGTTATTCTACAATTTGTGGATATGTACTCATAATGCATTGTGTAGGCCTACATGTGTGAATTGCCTATGCATGTATAGGCCTATATTATAATTGATATCATTATTCGGTCGCCTAGAACATAATTATATTGCACATACCTCATATTCACATTTTAGATTGTGTAGGCTATAAGTACATATGGTACACATGTTCGCATAAATGTATATATTTATGAATATACATATATATGTATAATTGTATATGCATGTATGTTAATCTATGTATATATTATAAATAACTGTACAGCGCGTTGTATAGGCTTGTGTGTAAATAACGTTCATTATTTGCATTTAGTCTACACACTGTGGATGTGGTTGGGCCGTAAATGGGACGGATGGGTGGAGGTTGAAGGCAGAGTCACATGTTCTCTTGATGAGTCGACAGTTATTCTTGCGATGCATCACTAGATGTCCTTCTGGATTCTGAAGATGTTTGCAGTTGGCAGGTGCTCCACTGACCACGTGTCCAGTCTGACCACCCAACTGACCACAGATTGACCATCCGTCCACAAAGGATTCGTTGTCGTCGGATGAATAGTTTTCGTTTTGGCGTGTGTCTCCAATGGCGCAAGGTGTGCTCCACCACCACCTCAGTCCCCTCTCGTCGTCGTTTATCTGTTGTCCAGGTGGATCTTGTCTTTGTCCACCTGCGTCGTCATTGTCGTCAGGTGGATAAGCTGAGCATTTCGGGATTGCTATTGTTTCGGTCGCTGATTTATCGAAAGGCTTTTGTCCGATTGGAGTATATATAATATCGGCTTACGAAGATAAACCAGTCAGGGTGAGGAGATCGGAGAGAGAGTTGAAGCTATCCGACAGCGAACTGTACACACGAATGTGTCTATCAATTTTATTTTGACTGAGCGCCTGCAAATAAGCAGTTAATCACGACTTATAAGTTTCTTTGAGCGCTCTATAAATTACGAGATTACGATTAGGCGTTCAGCATGGTGGATACATCCATCATCTGTTGTTGAAACTCTAGCTAATAATTTCAGCACTTTTGCAGAGGAAAGCTGTCTTTAGAGAACTCAAAGGTGACATTAGATCAGGTAACAACCTTCACCTCGACTGAGACTGACTCCAAATCAAACTCTTCGTCGCTAGGCATGAACTCAAACGTCACCTCTCAGCCTCAGCCGCTCTACCAGATCTCTCCACCGCCACGCGTCGGCGCAGTCTCCGTCGAAGTCCTCTCCTACATCCTTCTTGGCCTCGGTGGCATCCTTCCGGTTGTGTTCCTCCTGGGAGTGGCCCTCTTCCTGCGCTGCTACCGACGCCACAAAAAGGCCCAACTGGACCGGTGGAAGACTCACATAAGACAAGACCGTTTTATGAGAGGCAATGCCAAAAGCAGTCAAGCGAAGCGCACTAAGACGCATTCGGACCTCGAGAACCTGTCCTATTCTCTCCACGATTCCGATCTCAGCCTCGAGCCCTACTTCGGCGGAATCAACCACGGCGCGGATCTCAACGACACCGTCGACTACGTCTACCCCAAAGAACTGAGGCGCAGTCTGACGAATTCCAACGTCTACTTCAAGGACGATGGTAAGAAATCAGGAACGGAGGTGGACAGTGCCATAGCAGACTCTGAACCTGGTTCTTCCGTCACAGGTCACCGGTCAAGTGCCTCCTCCTCATCAACCGCTGAGTATCGCAACCAAGAATCTTCCATCGGTCACACAACATCAGCGGACAGCGGTCAAGGATCCCGTGACCTTCGACCTCAGGAAGATGTTTCCGGACGAAGGGTCAGTGGTCATCCACCAGGGGTCATCATGGGGGTCAATCACTTGATGGACAGCACCGGGAGATCGAACGACAGAGCGAATCGAAACATTCTGTCTGGTACAATGAACGGTTCACAGCCAGCAAAAGGGAAGGCTCCATCACCACCTGTGTCACAACTAGAACTCATGCATCCTACGGTCAATCACTCGCAACACGGAGGAGGAGGAGGAGGAGAAGGAGGAGAAGGAGGAGGAGGAGGAGGAGGAGGAGGAGGAGGAGGAGGAGGAGGAGGAGGAGTAGAAGGTGGTGGAGGGAGAAGGTGGAGGAGGACGAGGACGAGGACGAGGACGAGGAGAAGGTGGAGGAGGACGAGGACGAGGACGAGGAAGAGGAGGAGTACAGAAGTCTGGAGAAGAGAAGAAGAGACCGGATTTGGGAAACGATGAGGAACAGGTTTTGAGATATTTCGACGACATTCACAGCAACTATCTGTCTTACGAACCGGACAATTCGCCGAGTCTTCAAGATAAGAAAGCGATGTCGTCATTTCGTCGTAACTCCGACTTCCATACGACCAGATTATAGCGAAACTCTGTCGAACAGAACAGTGGCGAACACGTCTGGATTTAAGAGTGAGACAGACAGGCAGGAAGACAGACGGACAAACAGACAGACAGACAGACATGCAAACAGACAGACAGACAAACAGACAAACAGACAGACAAACAGACAGACAAACAGACAGACAGACGGACAGACAAACAGACAGGCAGGAAGACAGACAGACAGACAGACAGACAAACAGACAGACAGATGAACAGAGAGTGGCCTAATCGATGAAGGCTGAATCGCCAAGGTTTCCTCTTCAGTGTTTATCACTCCATAAACTTCTAACATTCCAATGTATTCACTGGATTATCCGGATGTTACCATTCATTGGGTGTCCTCATTAGAAGCGCCATCGTTCAAAGCCTCTTCCCTTCTGCGTGCTGTGGCCATGGCAACCGCGTCACAAGATATTTCTGACTTAAATTACACAACTTCGAGTCGTAGAGAGTAGAAGACGCTTTGATCTGCTTAATTGGTGTAGTATCTGTAATTAAAACTGTTTATAATTATAGATAAAATGCCAATCTCCGAGAACTGACAATTTGGGTGCCTCATAATTCAAGGACATCCAGGTATTTACACTGGAGAAAAGCCAGTCGGAAGTCTGGATAAAGGAGGAGGGCGACGCTAATCACCTTTGATATTGCACAGTGTCGATAAACAGGAATTACTACTACTGTTACTGCTACTACTACTACTGCTGCTGCTGGTGCCGCCGCCGCCGCTGCTGCTGCTGCTGCTGCTGCTGCTGCTGCTGCTGCTGCTGCTGCTACTACTACTACTACTACTACTACTACTACTCTTGTTAGTAATATTACTAATAGTACTATTACACCGGAGATCTGATGACAATCCTCAGATAGCCAGGCCCTTCAGAAGTAACTGTCAGCTTCCTTTGCTATCTGGGTTGAGGTGTTCGCCTGCCATAAATGAACGTTCTTTTGATACTAACTGTTCTTGTTGACCCTTTCAACTACTATAATTAGAAGAGGAGTTCGTTTGAAGACCGGCGAATAACTTCATTTGTGGAGTTTGCTTTTACCCTTCGCTCTGCTCTTCAAAGTCCTTGGGTCAATTAGTTTGAGCACATGACCAAACCATGTGATATCTATTAACAGAGCGTCGTTTCGATTGTCTAAATGAAATCTCGTCAGTCTAATCCAGAACTTCTATGGCGCCATCAGGGTAAAACACAAAGTACGAACAGTGGTTCATCATTAATGGGTAAAAGTGCTATTTATGTCGTTGTTAGCAAAAGATATCAATGCAACTGAAAGACGTAAAATGTGCTGCTCTGCCATTGACAATAGATGCTGTCGTGCATAAATTAATCTATTTCTTAAAAGAATGTTTCTATTCAGCGATTTTTTAAAAGTTGATTTTAATTTATGTTATACATTGGAGGCTGAAGAAAGCTAGACTCGCATCCACCCACCCACCCACCCACCCATCCATCTATTTATCCATCCATCCATCCATCCATCCATCCATCCATCCATCCATCCATCCATCCATCCATCCATCCATCCATCCATCCATCCATCCATCCATCCATCCATCCATCCATCCATCCATCCATCCATCCATCCATCCATCCATCCATCCATCCATCCATCCATCCATCCATCCATCCATCCATCCATCCATCCATCCATCCATCCATCCATCCATCCATCCATCCATCCATCCATCCATCCATCCATCCATCCATCCATCCATCCATCCATCCATCCATCCATTCATCCATCCATCCATTCATCCATCGCTCCATCGCTCCATACATCTATCCTTAGGCCTACATCTATCCATCCATCTATCTATCCACCCACCAATTCATACAGAAATTCCGCTAGTAGTCCTAACTAAAGCTGATGACATTTCGTTCAGCTGTGATGTCGTCATAAAAGCGTTAAGTGTGTCATCTGTTATTGATCGCTTCAACTGCGGACTGTGTATTTGCTATCGATCTATTATGCGACCCAGATTCAGTTCATTCAGTCATTCAACAGGTCTGATGATTAATGCGTCACACTGATGTACATTGAATTCTTTAGCTTAATATTACAAAATTAGTCTACATTTTCTCAAAATTACAATTTAATTTGCAATCAGTGACCGTAGAATGTTAAGTTGAGTATTGAGAATGCCTTTTATCATACAATTGGCAGAAACACTGTTGATAAATATGTTAGTAGGCCTACTTGCTAATTGTACTTGCACTTTAGTTAGTAGTGCTCGAGGAGTCGAGTACAGTATCTAGGTACTTTTATTTGTCAAAGCAATTGTAGCCTACGTACTCAGCGCAGTGACGTAACTAGGATTTTTCGTTTGGGGGGGGCTTTAAGCCCAGAACTTAGCGAGTGCAGTAACCCGAGCCTATAGAAGAGCCGGGGGCTTGAGTCATTTTGGGGGCTTCAGCTTCGTTTGGGGGGCTTAAGCCCCCAAGCCCAACGTTAGTTACGTCCCTGACTCAGCGGCGAAAATCTGTAGACAACTTTTGGTACAGATTTTTTCTGGAATAGGTTGCCTAGCATCTTACGACCACATGATCTCGATCCTTCGTCTTTCTTTACTTCTGTTTTGTAAGCGATTACCATTTTCTTCTATCCTGGATTTCTGTCATTAGGTCGAGGGCGCCTCTGATGAGTTGAAGAATGATCAATGAAGAGGCGATATATAAATCTGTGATTACATTACATGACATTAGGACGTATACTCTTAGTAACTCTTGATGACAGCCTATGTCACAATTTCAACTATTCGGTGCACATGACATTGTGGCATATATAATTATATAGGCAAACATTCAGTCCCTAATTCATGTTTGTCATCAGTGGGCTAAAACGAGGTCACATTTGCTCGTTGTCATCATGATCAAACAGAACAGACTAAATAATTAGCCCTTGCGGAATAAGGAAGGTGACAGACTGATTAGCCGACTTCTGATTTTAAAAGGAAGGCTTTTCCAAGAAACAGGCAAAACTTCTGTACTGGGTAGGCCTAGACTAGTGGACCAAATAGTTCGAGGACAACCAGCTAGGTCACCATGTAGGCTATTTGCATCCGATCGGAGGGACTTATAACAACTATAGACATAGGCTAATTTAAATGAGGCAGATATAGACAGGAATCAGAAATTGGATGGAGCAGTTCCCAATAGGCAACTTCGCGTGAGAGTTAGAATCTTATGCTGTTTTTAAATGAATTTTTAGAACTGCACAACCCCTTAAAAATCCATGGTAAATTATTCCAAATGACCAAATCGGATGACAATGAACATATTAAACTGTTTTTAGCTGTACAAGAATGCTTCTACGCCTGCACAAATTCATTTAGAATTGCCCTTTTTGTGAAAAACTGCATACTAAAAAAGCCCTGCTTTTGGATAGGTATGTCAGCGCAGAGTCTCGTAAGAAATGCGCTAAATAAAGAAATACTGTCGTATGACGCCAGGTGCCCGTTGAACGTCTTCAAGTGATTGGACGTCGTTGCGTTGACCCGAGCAAGGTCGCTGGTTGCCATGGTGATCGGAGTAAATAAATATTTTATTTAGTTCCATTGGTCGTGTTTTCCTTAAATAAATTAAAATAGCGGTCGCAAAAAATCATTTTCAAATTGGAAACATCAAGCGAGAAGGTATTAGATAAGTTTGGTAGTCTGTAATGCTGTTTGTTAGGTGAAGTTTTCAGTCATGTGATCTGAGCCTGCATTTGAAAGCACAGCTGCGAGAAGACATTTTTAACGCATCTGGTAGTTCATTCATTCATTCGTTCAGTTCGTTCGTTCGTTCGTTCGTTCGTTCGTTCGTTCGTTCGTTCGTTCGTTCGTTCGTTCGTTCGTTCGTTCGTTCACGTTCGTTCGTTCGTTCGTTCGTTCGTTCGTTCGTTCGTTCGTTCGTTCGTTCATTCATATTCATTCGTTCGTTCATTCATTCATTCATTCATTTCAGATATTTATATAGCACCCCTTGAAGATTATCTACTCAAGAGCGCTACAGACTAAAGAGAACAGTCTTAAGGTTAGAGAAGAACGTGGCCGCAAGGGCTCTATGCATTAGGCGTAGATCCACAGGGAGCTCATTCCAGATTGCAGGGCCAGCAACAGAAGAGGTTCGGTGCTGCATAATAGATGTCTGCGACAGGTGACAAGAAGCTCATCCTGCTTAGAGGAGCAGAGAGGTAGTTGAATAATATGGTCATTTTAATTAGCGTTAATTTGGTTTCATGCTATTAAACTATTTGAACTAGAAATTGAAATTTATGCATTAAATTCACAACACAGACAAGTTGCAAGTGTACATTTACTGTCACATTGTGGAAATAAAGACGTTTAAAATAATTAATTTGTTTGTTTCAGTTCCAGTTAAGTTTTTAAAATTAATTACAACTAGTTTCATGTTTCGTAATTTTACACAATGTACAAACGCTTTGACCACTAAATCTTGCGGTTGATGCTAATGAACTGGTTGATGAATGTAATATTCAGCTAAGAATTTGTCTGAAATCAGAGAATGTCAAAGAGCAGAAGCAGTTCAGCATTGTCTTTGGGCGAGAGACCAGCATCAGAAGTTGAGCGGATCATTCACAGAACGAAAGAACCGAGTCCAGAAGCAATGGAATTTATTCAGTCACTGAGTAATTTACATTTATTTACATTACATAGTTTACATTGCAGTAAATGTAATTCCAGTTATAGTAACTCAGTGAACATTTTCAGTTTGAATCAAAATGGGAGGATCGATGGCAAATAATGTTCATCGTGAAAACTTTTATAGCTGCCTGATGATCATATCTGAAGGTTTAGAATAAACAAAAGAACAGTTCCTTTAGCTAGCCGGCCTAGCAATCGTAATCGTAATCTCCAAACTTCTAAAGCGCCACTCGAAAGCCAAGCACAGGGCACCAGGTTATTCACGAGCGCTGAAAGGTTGGCATAGCTATGAAGTGCTAGCAACTTCACTTTCTTGGCCTCAGTGTTTGAGGGGTCAATGGCCATTCCCTTCCTCATTGGCTAATACTGCAGCTGATCTGACATAGACTTCTATAATCAGGATGATCTTTCGATTAATTCTCGTGAGATGACGAAATAGCTCTCAAGTTAAGATGCATTGAATGATGGACCATTTTCCAGTTGTAATTGCCTCTTCCAGGCTAAAGCGGGGATTTGAACTCTTAACCTGGCACTTGATAGTCCCACATTCTAACTAATAAGCATAATTAACTAATAAGCATCCCAATTAAGTGTATGACAGATTGAACCAAGAGAATTAACCAATCAATGTCATGTAACAAGGTATTTGAATATCACCTTCAATGATACCTCTCTGCCAGCATAAATGATGTCAGATTCGGTTAAGAAGAATAAGTTCTTTGGGAGGCACATCATGCTTAAGCTAATGGTACTATAGTAGTTCTGACGTCTTATTAATAAGCAAGCAAGTTCAACAAAATATCACTTGTGGATAAGTTTCTGTTGCTGAAAGACCATTCACCAGATAGCACCAGTGTTACTCTATATGTTGCTTATTATAGCAGGAAGAATAAGAATAGGAAAAGCAGCCCATTAAGATAAAGCCCCAGGAGATATCCATGGTATGAAGTGTTCACGACTTCATTTTTTTAGCCTGTGCATATGAGGTTGGGTGGCCAGTCCTCTCCCTTGCTGTCTCATCTTCCCACTGACAGTGTATGGTCAGTGTACTTATATTATTGTTCAGTTGGCTAAGGAGTGACAGGTCGATCCAAAATATCCAAACAAATTTTTTATGGACATTTGAACCTCTGACCTCTTGATTGACAGACCATTAGACTATCACATACCCATGTACAGCAAGTGAGTCTAAGCCTTTAATTATATAGATTAGCAATTAGTCTGATATCAATAGGCATTCATTTCATCATTTGACTGAATGCTACTCTTGTTGTTGGTCTGTAGATGATGAGGACTTTGAAGGCCTTCGTTTCACTGACCAACTGGTCACCTTCTCTGACCTTGGTAAGGAAGTCGGTGCATTCACAGTTTCCGTATCGGAGTCCTTCTACCGAGGAGAGCCATGCTTCAGGGTCCATGCGCTCAGCCATGGCACAATCGATGACATCCCATGTGGAACCTCCGTCACGGCTTTCGTGTCAAAGCGGCTTGAGACTCTGGAACAAGATCACCATGAATACTTGAAGGTATGGAAAGCTACGGTCTTGTAGTATCCAATATTCTACATTTATTGAGCGCTACTATCTATTGACCAAGCATCAACTGAAGACACTGAGCAATCATGAGTTAATGACTTACTCAAAGTCCCTAAACAGTTAGCATCTCATAGGAGGAGACTTGAATCCGTTTTCTCCATGGTACTAGGCGAGCACTCGACTGATCGCCCATCATGTCCCACAGTGACTTATAAATTATCCCTGGTATCGATTTGCTATCTTATCTATAGGAACTGAATCAGACAAGTATCACTGCAGTTGATTAGCTCTGTCAGTACTAAAGCCTGAAATGTCTAAAGTCTGAAGAATGAGGTGTCAAGAATCTGAGACCAAGTTAGCAATTTGGCGATTGCTTTTTGATGATAATTGTGTTCTAGCGAGTTCTTTTAAAATTTAGAAGATCTCTTTCAGACATTTAAACAACAAATAGTCCACATGTGAAATTTAAAAAAAAACTTTCTTTAAGGAGCTAAGTAAATGTTTAACTATAGTCTTAAATATTTCAGGCAGAGATCACTTTCCGGATTTTAACTTCTAGTTGGATAAGTGTTTAAAAAGGCCAAAATATTGTGTCATCATAAATAAGACCATTTTTTGCGATTAAAGTGAAAATGAAGATTATAGGTCTGCCTTTTGTTATTTTGATGTTCAATTCTCTGTTTTGAATCTCTTGTAACTAACTCTGGTGACTGTGATTGTGATTCTGTTTTTCTTTCCTACACAGTTGGCTAATCATCCTATAGATAGAAAGACGACCATAATGAGAGACGACAATGAGTACATCATCGACATGTCCATCAAACAAGGCGAGGTCAATAACAAGTTATCTCTTAGTAATCACTAATCAGTTACTTCTTAATAACCATTTACCTATGAATAGCCAATTACCTTTTAATAACCAATTACCTCTTAATTTATTAGCTCTTAATAGCCAGTTACCTCCTAATTACTAGTTACCTTGTAATTTAAAATTACCTCTTAATAATCAGTTACCTATGAATAACGATTTACCTATGAATAACCAATTACCTCTTAATTACCAATTACCTATTGACCAATTACCTCTTAATAACCAGTTACAGTCCTCTTCTTAATAACCAGTTATCTCTTAAAGCCAATTACCTATTAATAGCCGATTGTCTCTGTATCTCACCTCCTACCATTTAATTAGCCTGTAATTTAACTGGCGTAACTAATTTTAAATGCATTGTAACATCATTCTTTGTGTCTTTGAAAGGCATTTAGTCAAAAGGTCAGGTATTACTAAACTGGATTACAGGGTTTGGCCGGCGATCATTGCTAGTACCAGTGCCAGTGTTGGTGCCAGCGCCAGTCCGGTGCCAGTGCCATTGCTGTTGCTGCTGGATTTGGTGATGCAGCTGAAATACAGCAGCTGATCTGAGATAGACTTCTCTAATCAGATGATCTCTCGATTAATTCTCTCGAGATCTCGAAACAGATCCAAGTTAAGATGCAGCAGATAATAGATGCATTAAACGATGGGCTATTTGCCAGTTGTAATTGCTTTTTCCAGGCTAAAGTGCTTCCAGTCCAGTGCAAAGGGATTAAGCTGGAAAATAGGCCCTCATTGTAATGTGACCTGGTGTCTGGAATTCAGACATCTCTATCTGCAACGTCTATAAACTTAACCACGTTGAAGCTTTCATGCTGTGTTACAAGTTAGTTTCCGTTAGTTTCCAAGAAATTCAAAACAGAGAATTGAACATACATGATATACTATCTGAACTTTTGACAGGAACGTGTTATATAAATGTTCCTATTCATCATATTTCTATAAATGAACATGTCTTTGGTTTTCTTGTACACAGGAAACCACAAAATCTTCACGAATCTACTCTGCACAGGATATGGAAGGCGTTATTCCAGAAGGTAAAGTTACAACTGAGAAAAAGTGTGTTAATTAAATCGATTATGATGATGAGAATGATGATTATGATTATGATGACTATGATCAAAAATGAGCATGATACCTGATTTATTATTTTTATGATCTGATTTGTTAAATTAAATGTTTTTGATGATCATCATATCTGACTTATTTATGATTTTACTTATCAAGAGTTTTAGCTGATGATGGTAATAACCTTCCTTAGCACTTCAATGATCAGAGTGTACTAAAAGCGACTGGGAAACCATTGCAGCTTGACGTTAAAGTGTGAAACAAAGAATGTTTTAGGTTCACACCTAAGACACTATTTTAACTCATCTGCAGCAGAATAAACAATGTTTGGTTCTCTGATTAAATGAATTTCTGTTTCAGGAAGCAATTTTCTTCTGCTGCGCTTACTCGCCAAGAAAGGAATATCGTTCGAAGAAATGAGTTTCCTGTCTTTCGACTCTGAGATTAACCTCTGCCACAGTTCCTACGTAAGTTAACATCTTTTCTGTTTCATCAGCCGACTTATTTTTTTAATCATTCTGTCATTTAGCCAATTTAAGAGTTGATGATTTAATTGATTATAATTGTAATCATAAACTTCAAATTTCGAATGTACTACGTTAAAGCTGAGCACAGGCACCAGCTTATTCACGAGTGCTGCGTCATGCCAGAGGGGTTGTCCAGTGATCAGCAGAAAAACCAGTGAGAGGAAGTCATTATATTAGATTAGCTTTGGCTGAATGTCTATCTTATTGTTTTACTACCAAGAACTCTGTCTTCCCTTTCCTGTGCTTTGTAAGTGAGTATGTAAAAGGCAGATAGTTAATCATCGTTGATATGACGGCGTCGTTAAATAAACGATATTAAGGTAATGAAATGAATTGATGAAACTGTTCTGTCTGTAGAGAGCTTTGCCTGGACAGAAGGAAACCGTTGATGGAAATGAGATCGATGTCTTCTGCATCGAAAGAACTCTGTCGACGAGTCAGGAGGATCTGATGACCTGGAGGTGTTTCCTAACCAACGACGGGTTTGTCATTAGAAAGCTCATTTTCAAGTTTAAATAGGAGATACTTTTTAAAAAAGGATCTCTTTACTACAATCCTAGGCAGTACTTACTGCACATCAGCCGATGCATCTCCTCCACTCATCTCATTGCCAGCTCCTCATCCTCGTCCCTCCTAATCCCCAAGCATATCAAGTCGTCTCTGATGGTCTCCAGCCAATTCTTCCGTGGGCTTCTTCTCTTCCTTGTCCCTCCAGAATTCCAGGACTTTTGACTCTTCTATCTTCATCCATATGGAAAACATGCCCCACCCACATGTTAATATGCCTTATATTGATAATAGTTGCAGAAAAGCATCGCTTTTGGACTTCACTGTTATTTTGAGGTGATCCATCACTTAATGCCCTAAGTATTAAAACAGTTCACAGAAGTTTTCAGATTTGATAAATTGGAAGATCAGCAGATTATGTCACTTCCAAGATTATCTTGATTACAGAATTGTTTTCAGTTGTATCTTTATTTATGCAATGGGTTTATGCAATATTTAGATGTGATTTGCTGTTGAATTTAACTTTGTAATTTAATTTTATTGTAAACTGTGTTCCGCAGACATTTAGTGAAACGACTGCAAGTTGGATCACCAGTTGTCATGGTAATTGTCGCACTTCCGGAAGCAGCAGAGACTGGTCAGTACCTAAGCGATTCGGATGCTACTTTAACACTTTCACTTTGACGAGCTGTATTGGGAAACTTTGACGAGCTGCATTGGTTTCCCAGTCACTTTTAGTACACGCTCATCGTTAAAATCATTTCTTATTGGCATGCTCTTTGATGCACTTGTCATTATTACACTGATTAAGATATTAACAAGGTGATAACTATTTAGTGGATTCGTAGATTTAGGTCACCTTATAAGAACCTTAATTTTTTTCTATGTTGTTTGGTATTGAATTTATGCAGATTGATTTTTGTGTGATCCATTAACACTGTTTTAACACAAATTTACTTTGTTTTGGTTTGTTTACATTTACATGACTTTACTGTTATATTGTTCTAATTTGTTTATGTTTTCCTTATTTTATTTTGTTTACAGTGTTTTATTTTTTTACTTTTACATTGTTTTATTCTGTTTACGTTGTTTGTTTGTTTGTCTTTGAAAGCTGAAGAGGATCAGAGACCTGTCTTTCCAAAGAAGCCACTGAACTGGGAAGAGGATATGGAACTGAGGTCGAAATACGAAGACAGAAAGGTAGGAAACGCTCTTCTCCATCTTCAGCGGCAGAGACGCTGAAAGACTTCCTTTGAATTCATCTTGGAATTTCATAATTTCAGTTCATATTAAAATTTTATCCTAGAAATTTATTGTGGAATTTGATCCATTTAATTCATTTTCTATCCGTCTGAGTGTTTTGAGATCCTTTGCTGCCTTTGTTGAATTCATTGAGTTCTTTCCAATGCGTGTTGCACTGCTTCTCAAACTTTCTGATGCTGCAGACTGTTAACTGATATATATCTGTCTTACCATGAACCGGTGCTTTTCAACATCATCACTGATGAGTCTTATATGCCACTGATGGAGTTTTTTACTTGAAGTGGCGCTTTATAAATGTCAGATTACAATTACAAATTTCAGTTACAATCAGCTTGTATTATGACATGTTGTACTAAAATTTAGATTCATTATGGGCACCGTCTATACTTTTGTTACTTTTTCATATTCAAAACTGTTTTCACATATGAACACTGAATCATGTTCTTTTTATCCACCTAGTTTAACTTACGGAAATCTTGCTTGAATATATGTAACTATGTTTGAGCCACAGGCTAAAAAGTCAAATCTTGCGACGACTCATTCGATCACTTACAATCATTCAATCGTCATGAAACTTGGCAGATAGACTCGCCCTCGCAGACATTTCATTCTATAAAAATTTCAGCTCCCCAAAAAAGGCTAGCTTATAGAATCGGGGACTCAACTTTTCGAATCAATCCCCTTTTCCGATAGGCAGCGTTTTCATTGGCCGCAACAAAAGCGGGCGCGCTGCCTCATTAAACGAACGCTATGTCGTAAAATGGACGCGTACTATATATTTGTAGAGGTAACTGCTTCGTAAGACGCATTATAGGATACTAGATGGATTTAGTAAAAAACTTTGTTTTTACGGGCTGTATTTTATTATCCATCTAGTTTAACTTGCGGAAATCTTGAATATATCTATATATATATGTTTGAGCCACAGGCTAAAAAGTCAAATCTTGCGACGACTAATTTGATCACTTACAATCATTCAATCGTCCTGAAACTTGGCAGATAGACTCGCCCTCGCAGACACTTCATTCTATCAAAATTTCAGCTCCCCAAAAAAGGCTAGCTTATAGAATCGGGGACTCAAATTTTCGAATCGGGGAATCCCCTTTTCCGATACGCAGCGTTGCCATTGGCCAGCGTTGCCATTGGCCGCAACAAAAACGGGCGCGCTGCCTCATTAAACGCATGCTATGTCGTAAAATGTACGCGGACTATATATTTGTAGAGGTAACTGCTTCATAAGACCCATTATAGGATACTAGATGGATATAGTAAAAAAAACTTTGTTTTTACGGGCTGTATTTTATTATCCATCTAGTTTAACTTGCGGAAATCTTGCTTGCTTGCTTGCTTGAATGTTTGAGCCACAGGCTAAAAAGTCAAATCTTGCGACGACTAATTCGATCACTTACAATCATTCAATCGTCCTGAAACTTGGCAGATAGACTCGCCCTCGCAGACACTTCATTCTATCAAAATTTCAGCTCCCCAAAAAGGCTAGCTTATAGAATCGGGGACTCAAATTTTCGAATCGGGGAATCCCCTTTTCCGATACGCAGCGTTGCCATTGGCCAGCGTTGCCATTGGCCGCAACAAAAACGGGCGCGCTGCCTCATTAAACGCATGCTATGTCGTAAAATGTACGCGGACTATATATTTGTAGAGGTAACTGCTTCGTAAGACCCATTATAGGATACTAGATGGATATAGTAAAAAACTTTGTTTTTACGGGCTGTATTTTATTATCCATCTACTTTAACTTGCGGAAATCTTGCTTGCTTGCTTGCTTGAATGTTTGAGCCACAGGCTAAAAAGTCAAATCTTGCGACGACTAATTCGATCACTTACAATCATTCAATCGTGCTGAAACTTGGCAGATAGACTCGCCCTCGCAGAAACTTCATTCTATAAAAATTTCAGCTCCCCAAAAAAAGGCTAGCTTATAGAATCGAGGACTCAACTTTTCGAATCGGGGAATCACCTTTTCCGATACGCAGCGTTGCCATTGGCCAGCGTTGCCATTGGCCGCAACAAAAACGGGCGCGCTGCTTGATTAAACGCACGCTATGGCGTAAAATGTACGCGGACTATTTTTAGAGTACACGTTATAGGATACTAGATGGATATAGTAAAAAACTTTGTTTTTACGGGCTGTATTTTATTATCCATCTAGTTTAACTTACGGAAATCTTGAATATATCTATATATATATGTTTGAGCCACAGGCTAAAAAGTCAAATCTTGCGACGACTAATTCGATCACTTACAATCATTCAATCGTCCTGAAACTTGGCAGATAGACTCGCCCTCGCAGACACTTCATTCTATCAAAATTTCAGCTCCCCAAAAAAGGCTAGCTTATAGAATCGGGGACTCAACTTTTCGAATCGGGGAATCACCTTTTCCGATACGCAGCGTTGTCATTGGCCAGCGTTGTCATTGGCCGCAACAGAAACGGGCGCGCTGCCTCATTAAACGCATGCTATGTCGTAAAATGGACGCGGACTATATATTTGTAGAGGTAACTGCTTCATAAGACGCATTATAGGATACTAGATGGATATAGTAAAAAACTTTGTTTTTACGGGCTGTATTTTATTATCCATCTAGTTTAACTTGCGGAAATCTTGCTTGCTTGCTTGCTTGCTTGCTTGAATGTTTGAGCCACAGGCTAAAAAGTCAAATCTTGCGACGACTAATTCGATCACTTACAATCATTCAATCGTCCTGAAACTTGGCAGATAGACTCGACCTCGCAGACACTTCATTCTATAAAAATTTCAGCTCCCCCAAAAAGGCTAGCTTATAGAATCGGGGACTCAACTTTTCGAATCGGGGAATCCCATTTTCCGATACGCAGCGTTGTCATTGGCCAGCGTTGCCATTGGCCGCAACAAAAACGGGCGCGCTGCCTCATTAAACGCACGCTATGTTGTAAAATGTACGCGGACTATATATTTGTAGAGGTAACTGCTTCGTAAGACGCATTATAGGATACTAGATGGATATAGTAAAAAACTTTGTTTTTACGGGCTGTATTTTATTTATCCATCTACTTTAACTTACGGAAATCTTGAATATATGTTTGAGCCACAGGCTAAAAGTCAAATCTTGCGACGACTAATTCGATCACTTACAATCATTCAATCGTCCTGAAACTTGGCAGATAGACTCGCCCTCGCAGACACTTCATTCTATTAAAATTTCAGCTCCCCCAAAAAAGGCTAGCTTATAGAATCGGGGACTCAACTTTTCGAATCGGGGAATCAACTTTTCCGATACGCAGCGTTGCCATTGGCCGCAACAAAAACGGGCGCGCTGCCTGATTAAACGCACGCTATGACGTAACATGAACGCGGACTATATATTTATAGAGGTAACTGCTTCATAAGACGCATTATAGGATAGTAGATGGATATAGTAAAAACTTTGTTTTTACGGGCTGTATTTTATTTATGTTTTACAGTGTATATATTTTAGTAGTTCACTGAGCACAATCAAATCCTAGATTCCAGTTATAACTCTGCTGCCCGATAGCAACTAAATCGTGGTCCACAGTTTGAGTATCACTGGTATCCTTTGAATTTTCGTGAATGATAATGCAGCCCATTGATTGTCACTATGTTGATATTTATGATGGAAACTGTTCAACGTTTGAATCTATTTATTTTCAGGAAGAACTAGTCGCTGGTCATTCAACATATATGCGTCAAAATCCTGAACTCCAGAATCTCGTCAGCGACTTTGTTCAATTCCTTCTCCTAAGAAAACCAACGGACGTCCTCGCATTTGCAGCCGACTACTTTGAAGCATTTGCTCCTACGAGATCAGTTGCTGGAGGTTACTGCAACAGCCAGACGCCAGAAAGACATCCAGCTGTAAAATCTAATCAAAACATCGATTATCTGTCTAAAGTTTCATATTCAAAATAACCGGTTGTGAAATATGTAAATATATGCACATGTTTTATGTAATTAGTAACTCCTATTGCAACGGTGTCTAATGCACTGGGCATAAGGCGATGGCACTCCAAGACCAAGTCACAATCAGGGTTGCTTTTCACCAAGAATGAAATTGCAATTTAAATTGATGTTGAATCATGTAACATTAACAATGCATTGGTAATTTTACAACAACAAAAACTTGGTAACCAGCAACATTTGAGTATAAATAATGTATGTTTTTTTGTAATTTTGTCATGACACCAGAGAATCTTGTAAATTTTCCAACTGATTTGGAGAGTGAATAAGCTGTTAATTTTCACGAGAACCAACCACTGACTTGTATCACTTGTTTCTGTTTTATGTTAGCTAGGCTATATATAAACACAGAACAAAGACTTCATGCTTTGTAATTGTTGTATTTTTAATAGTCGTAAATAAATAGAAAAGTCATATAAATAATTGGACAGTAACAAAATAAATATTACAGTTCAATAAATATGGAAGTAATTGTCGAGATCTTTGTGTGCGAAGTTAAAGACTGGAAGGAGGAACAGAAGCGTTGAGCTGAAGTCACCAAAAGCTATAGGCACAGGTCACACATCCTGAGCATTGAAACAACCAATTCTTAGACAAAAGACTGACTGTATACACTGGTAATGGAATCTTTAGCAATTCATTGTCTTTCTCGAGCTCATCTTGTACTTAATCACTCAGAAGCCAGATAAGCCTTAAAGATGGAAATGGTGTTAAAATAAGCAAATAATCTGCACTTGTAAAGTAAGAGTGTCCACAGTGTTTAACGACATCTTGTGGCTGCCAGGGCTGATGACGTTGCCCCTTAAGGAGCAAGATAAAGCGCCCTTGCATATAATTATATAATGGCTCTGGCGCAGGAAACTGGGTCACATCGACAGCGTCGATCGTGATTGGTTGATTTGTAGTAGTAGCCTACCACTCCTCTGATTGGCAGGCTTTAAATATAACAATTGGTTACTATGGTGTTCAGTGCAGTAACTGGGTCAAGAGGATGGTGTGTGATTGGTTGGCTTACAATAGTACCATTGTTTATGTGGCTGTAAACAATATAACTAGTTGCTATAGTTTCCAGTGCAACTTTGGGAGCAGCACGCTTCTGGATAGGGTAGGCATTGACCTAGTTTCCTAATTTGCGATTGAGTGATTGATCTTTCCTTCAACATATGATCTTTGGTGTTAATAGTAGAAATAATTCTAGTTTCCGGTTGATGCTGGGCGCCCGGAAACATTTTCTTTACATTGTTACTCTTTGTATGATATATCTATGGATTGAATTACATAAGCCACAGCTATTAATACGATTCGTAGTTATATCAATTAGGACGATTTATCGACTCGCGACTTGGAATCGTGTAAATACATTAATTATTTAGTGCACAATTAATTCGATTCTTTGATGTAGCGTCTCAGCGATGACGTCAGAGGCAGCTGGTCGACGAGATCTCGTCTTGGGACGAGAGTAGAGATCGTGATTCGACAGATATGTTTAAGAGAGGGGATGGGTACGAATCGGGACACGGGGTAGAGGAGTTGGACGGGGACCGGGGGCAGACCAGCCACCCTCGGTCGTAGGAAGTAGAGGTACTGGTTGCTGCGGGACTGGTCCATCGCCTTCTCGATGAAGTCGACGATGTTTGAGGCAGCGTGCGATCTCGGCTGCGAGTAGAAACTGAAGACGCCTGCAACATTCAGACAAAAAGAAATTAATTAATATTAGGCCTATACATTCGTCAATTTCTCTCGGCTGTAGGTCTAATGTAGGCCTAAAGTTACTCGGCGCGACACAAAAGCCGTGTCAGGGAGACCAGCTTAAACGCCGGCGCTATATCAAATCAAGTCCGTAATAGCCAGATTCTTTTGTCCCTTCCGGTGCCAGGTCAGAATCCGGGGAGGTGAAGTCGAGGAGACAGCACGGTGCTAAGACGGATATCGTTGATGAGGATGGTCTTGTGATGGTGCAGGAGCAGAATCAGGATATGAAAGCTTGTAGAGTTCGGATTTCAGTCGTGAGTGGAAAGTAGCAGAGGTGAGGTGCAAGCAGAGAGAATGAGCAAACCTGTGGAGGTGTTTTTGGAGTCCGTTCCAAAGAGTTGGTTCAGCATAGGGGCCGTCCATAAATGACGTCACGCACCTAGGGGGTGGTCGGGGGTCGGAAATTTGTGACGATGTGTGACATGGGGTGGGGGGTTGGAGAAATGTGACGTCACATCAGGTCTATGTAATTAAATTTAACAAATAACAACAATTTTATTTTAATAATAACAGCACTAATTTTGAGTATTAAATTTTCATTATTTTTTTATTATTTTAATGTAGGCGTATACGGGCAAAATAATTACTAATTTTCTAATTATTTCAATATTTGGTCACCATTAGATTTTAAAATATGCATGCTCTCCCTATTTGTTCCACGAAGGAGCACTTTGCTTCACCATGGAAATTTGGACGAAGTGTGACATGGGGAGGGGGGGTCCAAAATCGGCTAAAATTGCGTTACGTCATTTATGACTGAGCGGTTGCAGAATTTCAGAGAGGATGAGACTGGAGGCCGACGTAGAGAAAGATATGATGATGTGCGAGTAGGCTATAGACCCGGACGGTTGGATAGTGAATAGCTGGCGAATGTAAGAGGGTTCAGAGGTTTGAAGGGCGTTGTAGATAAAATATACAATTTTGTAACGGATGCGCTGAGGGTCTTTTAGCCAATGATGTGATTTGAGAACAGAGGTTGTGTGGTGGCGTTTGGGAGTTTTGGTAACTCCGCGGGCGAGAACGTTCTGGACTGTTTGCAGGCGTTTAATTGGAGAAGAGTCGATGTTGTAGAAAAGGGAGTTACAATAGTCGAGTTTGGCATGAATAATTGCGGTGGATGTTGTGGACGCGGTCTTATAAACAAGTAGACCTATTGGACGCAGTCCACAAAGGTTACGAATTGGCTCATAGCGGGTGCGAGATAGCTGGGTGATGTAGTCGGCAAAGGTAAGGTTTGTATATATGCGTTTGTGTTTGTGTGTGTGTGTGTGTGTGTGTGCGTGGGTGTGTGTGTGTGTGTGCGTGCGCGTGGGTGTGTGTGTGTGTGCGTGCGCGTGGGTGTGTGTGTGTGTGTGTGTGTGCGCGTGCGTGCGTGCGTGTGTGTGTGTGTGTGTGTGTGCGTGTGTGTTTGTGTGTGTGTGTGTGTGTGGATGTGTGTGTGTGTGTGTGTGTGTGTGTGTGTGTGTGTGGATGTGCGTGTGTGTGTTTGTGTGTGTGTGTGTGGATGTGTGTGGGTGTGTGTGTGTGTGTGTGTGTGTGTGTGTGTGTATGCAATGCTACCGTATAACCCTGCAATGAACAATAGAACGTTGAAGTAGCAGACAATGATGAAAACTCTGCTGAATGACTGACCTTTGTAGTGTTCAATGCGAGTGTGATGAGTCAATCCTTGAGACCGGAAACTGAGGCTGAGAATGTATCTGTCGTCGGAACTGTCTCGAACGAGGAATGATCCATCTGGAAGATTCGTCAGCTTCATCCCTGCCTCTTCCCAACCAAGTGGCCCCCAGTACCAGCCGCACTGAAACAAAACCAGTACCAGCCACACTGAAACAAAACCAGTACCAGCCACACTGAAATAAAACCAGTACCAGCCGCACTGAAACAAAACCAGTACCAGCCGCACTGAAACAAAACCAGTACCAGCCACACTGAAATAAAACCAGTACCAGCCGCACTGAAACAAAACCAGTACCAGCCACACTGAAATAAAACCAGTACCAGCCGCACTGAAACAAAACCAGTACCAGCCACACTGAAACAAAACCAGTACCAGCCACACTGAAACAAAACCAGTACCAGCCACACTGAAACAAAACCAGTACCAGTACTAAATAACACTCACTGCTCGATTTCTTCGTAAATTTTCTGGACACGGTGGAATCGCGTAAAAAACCAGGAGATTAGGCTATTGAACTATGAAAACTGCAGATGGATGGAAGGCCGGCTTTAATAACCTCAAGGTCAAATCACCTCGACGACCTCTCGTGGCTCTCTCCTTAATAGCTTCGAGTGCTTAACGACACCTTCTGGCTGCCAGGGCCATTGACGTAGACCATGCCCTACCTCGAAGTGTTGGAATAAATGGGCGCGCCTTCTGTCATTGCTGTTTAAACGACACTGTGTCATAACAAAGATGATTAGGTCGCCCTCCTCCTTTATCCAAGGCTTGAGATTGGCACCAACCGAGTACGGCAGGGGCGGAGCTAGTTACCTAATACACATATAAACACATGCTAACATCCCACAGACAATGTAAATCACCTGCTGGTGAATAGAATTTTATAACGTAGAGAAGAAGCCTTATAAAGGTGTCTAACTGCAGCTTTTTGTTTCATGGTATGTTACGCCCACCTGAGGTTAACAGAGCTGTCGACCTATGCAATAATATGAACCTCTCATGGAAACTCCGCCACTGCCCATAGCTTACTCTGGTAGTGCCAGTCCCAAGTCTGGATAAAAGAGGAGGACGACGCTGATCGTCTTTGTTATGATACAGCGCCGTTAGACAGCAGCTAATCAACAAACCTCTCGTGTCCTAAAGACCTAACTTACCAAACTGTCAAGGACCATTTCGACAGCAGAATAAAATAAGGTGAGGTAACGTCGACATTAAAAGACCATGGAAGCCACAAGATTTAGTTAAACGTTACGGCTAATAATGCTTTGAGTTTCTTAGACACCTTTAACCTGTTAGACAATAACCTCTTCAATTTTTGTTTCTTATTAATGGCGCTTACGAAATGTAAACTGTTATTAACTGTATTCACACGTGTACATTGTACTCATTGTTCGTGGAATCGATTCGAATAAATTTGATTTGATTTGATTTTAAATAATTTTAAGTGACACTATATACCTTATTTTCGATAGATATTAGCAATTTTCTCGGCAGAAGACTTGTAGTGAAAGATTTGGTCGACGTCAACGGCCCTGGCAGCAACAAGATAGTAACCGTAGTGCAAATCCCAAGGCAGATGAAAGGAGGGCAACGTCAACGGCCTTTGGCAGCCCACTAGATGTAGTTAAACTCACAATATTGCGAATATTCTGTTGAAATTATATAGAGGTGGCCCTACTTAGCGGGATCTTTGATCCCTTCAGGGCCTTCTCTTGTGGCATTCAACTATCCATACTTAAAAGTGCAATCTGATTTGTAATATTATTGTTTATTGTTGTTTGGCTACAAATAAACAATTGATTGATTGATTGATTGATTGATTGATTGATTGATAATGTTACGATCTGTTGGACACCTTTAAAAATCTTTCACCAGACGCTATATAACTGACATTGTCGTTAAGTCGCTGTTGTGATCCATTTATAAATGCTAGTCGTTAATAATTGTAACTGTGCCACTACCCGTACTGTGGTAGTGCCAGTCCCGACCCTGGATAAAGGTGGGAGACGTAACGGTCCTGACGGCCATAATATGCCGTAAAACAGAGGATAATTCTTAAAATCTGCTTATAATAACGAAGAAAGGTCGCTGTTAACGGCAGCCACAAGTTGACGTTGAACAATAGTCATTCTAATAGCATGCATTCTAATGAATGAATACCTGTGTCAAATAGGAGTGCGTGATACAGCGCCAAACAGGACGAACTCCTAAAGGGTAATGAATATTATAAAACTGATGTCTGTGAACTATGTTGTCGGTGGCATTCCTTGCGAGTATCCACTGCTTTTTCCTTTTAGACGGCAAATAGGAGGATGGCAGGCGCCTTCGCTTGACATATGCATGGCATGGCGACTGTCTCACAGTTCTCCCCTGGAGACCAGGTGGATTCAGGGCTGCGTTTGCACACGTCGCATTCAGAATCATCTGCAAAGAAGTCGGTCTTAATTTCGAGGTCGATGAGGGGAGGGGAGGTCAGGTCATGCCCACCGCACGAATACGTGATCATGGAGGTATATGTGATCAATCATCCACACGTGACCATAAATCAATATGTGATCATAGATCAATATGTGATCATGAAACCATATGCGATTGTGGATTTGTATTTGATCACGGATCCATTTGCGATCAAGGATTCTTACATGATCATGGATCTATATATGATCATACATTTATATGTGATCATGGATCCATACGTGATCATAGTTTCGTGTATGATCATGGATCCATTTACGATCATGGAGCCGTGGGTGGATCCACTACTGAACATCGTTCGAACTTTGGTGTCGGATTATCTGCGCATTCGACCTGGAATAGACCGAAGGAAGGGACAGAAATGGAACCGATTCCAGGAACAGGAAGACGGAAAAACGACTCGTGAAGATAATCGTGAATTGATGTAGCGCCCAATCAGAAGTTAATTGGCGCTAACGATACATCATGATCCGAGGCTCAAAGGCTAATACGGGATCTGAGAGGGAGCGCATGCGGAACAGAACCTTAAAAACAGATATCTCTCTTTGCGCGGATTTGAACCCTTGCCTTTTGGGTTGACAGTCCAGAAGACTAACCACTAGACTATCAGGCAACCGTTCCAAAGTGTAACGGAAACATTGTTCCCTTGGATAAACTGTTCTAAATGGGATTGGTCAGAGAAAGAGGAAGTCAGAAAGGAGTGGAGATATTGCGAAGCTAATATCCCAAAAATAATTGAGACACAGAGTGATATGAAAAATTGTGCTAGACTACGAAAGCCAAAAGACCCTAATAATTATATAGCGCAATTCGTAAATATCAATTATCTAACGCCATTAGGATGTATCTATTTCCGGTTGGAAGCAGAGAGGCGTAAACTAAAGACCTCGGCGAAAAGGCTGTGCTACCATAATGGGAGAAAAACAAATGAACTGTTGAAGGTGCTTCGTCAACGCTACTCTCAGCTTCCGATGTTTAACGACATCCTGCGGATATCAGGACCGTTGATTACTGCTATTTCCTCTTCCTCCATCTTGAATTCATTCAAATTGCATCTTATCCAAAACTGGATCAATGACACGAGTTGTCACCAGAAAGCCCACGCATCACAGTAGGCTATTACTCCCATCCTCAAAATAATCACTGCATTGACTGAAAATCCGAGAGCGAGTTAACACGAATGTCTCAACACTAACATACAACTCCTTTCAATATTCCGAGACCAAGTATCTTCGCGAACTCTTCACCATCTAGCCAAACCGCTCCACCCGCTCCTCCTCCTCCTCCTCTCCTCCTCTTCCTCCTCCTCCACCTCTTCTTCCTATCTCAGTCTTCCTGAACCCAGTCATCGCTCATCTCCGGTTCTCCAGCTGATCCGCCTACCATACTGTCTGTACCTCCACTTCGGAACGATCACTCTTCTGAATTCCGCAATGTTCTGTTTCTCCGTCAGAATTGTCAGTCAACCATGATCGTCTGTCTCAGGATCTTCCATCCATCACCCTTCGTGCTTTCCACTCTAAGTTAAAGCCTCACCTCGTCCAGAATTCTTACCATGAATCACCCTATACTCCCCTTTCTAATCTTTCCTGATCCAAACGACACCCGCCGTAGCATCTCATCTCCCTCCTTCTCCATCTGGTCTCTATGGCAACCGGACTTGGTTCATCACTTAATATCTCTGAACAACCCCTCTGACTTGACGCACCGCTCGTGAATAAGCTGGTATCCTGTGCCTGGCGTTCAACTAGCGCTTTACAAATACGAGTTTACGATTACGATTACTTAGCAATTACGCTGAACTATCGTGAGGTGAATCTTACGGTCTTCAGCTGTCGTAGTCCGATCATGAATTCCGTGTTTCCAGATGTGGAGAAGGTGGTAGATGGAAGATGTGGGAACCAGTTCTCCCCAGACGCCGTCATGCTCTGCTGGAGGATGACAGGAGGGGAACTGTGACCCGTTGGCTGCTGCAAGATGGCCGCCGAACAGGAAGTACCCGTTGAACTTCCGGGGGATTCGACTGAAGAACAAAGATGAACGAAATATGTTTTATTATTATTATTATTATTATTATTATTATTATTATTATTATTATTATTACTACTATTATTACTACTATTACTATTACTACTACTACTACTACTACTACTACTACTACTATTACTACTACTACTACTACTATACTACTACTACTACTACTACTACTACTACTACTGCTACTATTATGCTACTATATCACTACTACTACTACTACCACTACTACCGCTACTGCTACTGCTACTGCTACTGCTGCTGCTGCTGCTGCTACTGCTACTGCTACTAAAGCATGTCGTCGTCGTCATCATCGTCATTATCATCATTATAGGCTGGTGGCGACGACGAAAACAAGGGCTCGTTGTATCCAAACATTTATATAGCGCCTCCCGTTAATCGCGCAGAAGCGACTTAAAAAGCGGTTAACGATTTTGTGGATTTTGGCCGACAGATGGAGCACACACGAACTTAAATGGGTTTCCATGGAGACGAACGGACATTAGTGTCAGGCGACTCATCAGTGTAGCGCTTCGTGATTAAAACCATGCACACTGCTGCTGCCAAGGCCAAGGACGAAGAGAAGGACGAGGAGGAGGAGGAGAAGGAGGAGCAGAAGGAGGAGGGCAGGAGGAGGAGGAGAAGAGGAGGAGAGAAGGAGGAGAAGGAGGAGGAGGAGGAAGAGGAGGAGGAGGAGAAGGAGGAGGAGAAGATAGAAGAAGGAGAGGAGGAGGAAAGGGTGGAGGAGGAGGAGAAGGAGGAGGAGGAGGAGAGAAGGAGGAGGAGGAGGAGAGGAAGAAGGAGGAGGGAGGAGAAGGATAGAAGGAGGAGGAGAAGAAGGAGGAGTAGAAGGAGGAGAAGGAGGGAACGAAGAGAAGCTGAATGAGAAAGATGGAGAAGCAGAAGAGAAGGAGGAGGAGGAGGAGGAGGAAGAAGAGAGAAGGAGAAGTATGAGGAGGAGAAGAAGGATGAAAAGGAGGAAGGTAGGAGAATAAGGAGGAGGAGGTGGTGGTCTGGAGCGCTGGAGAGAAGTGGGCCACAGACTCAAAGGACACAAGACCACAAATGGACTGATACTCCCAAGCGATTACGAAACCAAGTCAGACAGACAGACAGACAGACAGACAGACTGGCAGACAGACACAGAAAGACAGAGCGGCAGACAGGCAGATGAAAAGATGGAGACGAACGAAGTACCAGTTTAATTCTTATCCTCATCCGTATTTCCTCCTCATAGCTAACATCTTCCTCCTGCTCCTCTCTTACTCCTACTCCTCCTCTTCCTCCTCCTGTCCTCCTCCTCCTCCTCCTGTTCTTCCTGATTATACGACTTGCTCCTTATCCAGCAGCGGTCTGTTGCCATGGAGTCCATGCAGGTCCTTCAGGAATAGCAACACAGGCTCCATGCACATTATAGCACACCGAATAGAGACAGACGTTGAAAGCTCAGATGGTTATATATATATATAGCACTTGCATACTGTAGATTCCGCCCACGTATGCTTACATAATTAACCTCTATAATATATATATATATATATATATATATATATATACATATATATATATATGTATATCATTTACGGAATATATATGCATAGATCTATATATATCCTTTATGAGTTCAAATATATACATATATCTATGTGTATGTGAGTATATATAATTATATATACATACATATATAATGCATATATATATATGTATATGTAGGCATAGACTATGTGGCGCATGTCGTAATTATGTATATAGGTCTAACGTGCTGAAGTCGCCAGCGTCGTCTTTGCATTGGACGTCGACCGTAGAAGAGAGACATAGTGTGGTCGTTGTTGGTCACCGTCTAAGTTCCATCGGGCGACGATTAATTATGTGTTGCTTAGATGAGCTAGAGGGACTGAGAGTGGTGAGAGGGAAGCAGACAGACAGGCAGACAGACAGACGGACAGACAGACAGACAGACAGACAGACGGACAGACAGGCAGATGGACAGGCAGACAGACAGACGGACAGGCAGACGGACAGGCAGACGGAGGGGCGGACAGACAGAGACAGAGACAGAGACAGACAGAAGGACGGACAGAGACAGAGACAGAGACAGAGACAGACAGACGGATGGACAGACAGAGACAGAGACAGACAGATGGACGGACGGACGGACGGACAAACAGACAGACAGACAGACAGGCAGACATAGGGGCAGAGAGATCAAAGATGCCGCCGGGTCCGGAGAGTCATTGGCAAAGTGCCAAATTACTATAGGCTGACCTTTAGTAGGGAACTGGAGACGTCCTATTCAAAGTGGACGTAGAAATGGTCGAAGTCTTCGTCTGTTGCTAATATCACCGATGGACAATAATTGGTGTTATTCTGATCCGTTGGTGTTTTACAAATGGTGTTATTGGATCAGATGGAAGCAGGTGCTGGCGGGAAGACAAGGGCGGATTGAAAATGAAAGATGAGAGAAGAAGAAATCTATCCATACAAACATACATACGTCTGTCTGTCTGGGTCCTGGTGGCCGAGTGGGTTGGTGCTCTCGCGCCGGCGCCCCGGGTTCGCTTCCCGGTCAAATTAATTTCTCGGATCTTTACTGCGGGTGGCTCGGTCGCATTATAAAAGTGAGTACAATACAACACACAGTCACAATATACTGGGGCGCGGTGGTTTAGGGGGTTGTTCAGCTGGAGAGTTGCGGGTTCGAATCCACCTCAAAGAATCTGAAGTCGCCGCGTAGGGACGGGCAAGTCTTCGTCTGTTGCTGAATCCGATTCAGCGTTCGACGGGACAATGGGAAATCTGGTAGAGGCGCTTAACAAGTGTTCATACAAATCTGATCCGTTGGTGTTGGGTAAACTCACACAAGAAATGAGTTAAATCAAAACTCAACTCATGCACCTCAAAATGAGTTTAAACTCAAACTCAACTCATCCTAAGTGAAATGAGTTAACTCAAACTCAGTTGTTAAATGAGTTAACTCATCAACTCACACGTCTCATACCAGGTTCTAATCGAACGTTGTACAAATACGAGTTACCAGGAAATGGTATCATCAGTTTATTATTACTAGTATAACTGTTATTATCATTAATGGGATAATGGATAAATCAGGTTATTATTACTGAGTCAAAGTAAACACCACATCCACATGTTTCACATCTCAAACATGACTGGTATTAGCATTAAGCCGAAGTTTTTCAGAGTTGGTGTCTGACAGAGTTTCGAGGCTTGTTTCAACGAATATGTGCCGAGTGAGTTGAGTTTAAAATAATTGAGTTAAAACTCAAACTCACAGAAAATATGAAGAAATCAAACTCATAACTCACACTCTTTAAGGTGAGTTAACTCAAACTCATAAATCAAGCAAGAGTTAACTCGTGAGTTTAAACTCATTTGAGTTAACTCATACCCAACACTGAGATAATGCTCACTTACAAGAGGAAGAGGAGGAGGAACAGGAGCAGAAGAAGAAGAAAGAAGAAGAAGGAGGAGAGGAAGAAAGAGGAAGAAAAGAGAAAGAGGAGGAGGAGAAGGAGAGGAGGAGGAGGAGGAGGAGGAGGAGGAGGAGGAGGAGGAGGAGGAGGAGGAGAACGAGGAGGAAGAAGAAGAAGAAGATAATGATGATGATCAAGAAGAACAAGAAAAAGAACAAGAAGCAGAACAAGAAGAAGAACAAGAAGAAGAAGGAGGATGAAGTAGAAAAAGAAGAAGAGCAGTCTTTTAAGCTAAAGTTCCCAAGAATGCCGATACTTAGGAACTTCTCTTTCTTGGCCTCGGCACCACACGAAGACTGGCTATCAGTCCACTTCCTTGGGTTCTTCCCACCGACAGTGTACGGTCAGTGTACTCATAACTCTATATCTGAGTTGGATAAGGGACTCAGGTGGAGCCACAATCTCGAAGTGAATGTCTGCCCTGGCGGGGATTTGAACCCACGACCTCTCAGTTGGCTACCGCGCACTCCAGTGAGAGCAAAAGGTTAAAGACTGGGAGAACTTGAGGAGATAAAGACTGGATCTGGATTGCATGGAAGAAATGCGCTTCAACGGTGCTCAGATAAGAGAGAGCGATAGGAGAGATAAGCAGACATGAGTTCGCCAAGGAGGAACAATTTATGTGACGAGGAAACACTTCTTAGGGACTTGGAATAGTCCACGCTGCCACAGAGGATACCGACTTATCTGGAAAACAATCACTTGACGTAAGTGGACTCGTATCTCCAATAGACTGGACAACCCCTCTCCCCTCTGACTCGACGCAGCGCTCGTGAATAAGCTAGTGCCCTTCGCTATGCTTTGGAGTAGCTGATGATGATAAAGATGACGGTAGTTGATTGTGATTATAAAGATGACGACTAAGTTTATTAATATCACCAAAATGCAAAGCAATTCCAGAGTACATTGAATCACTTTTATCACGAGAATGCTTCTATTGATTGCATACATGTATTTTAAATTGGGTGTAAAATAACACGAGGAAATTGCGTTTAGCCATCAGCGGGCCATCCACTAAATATAGTTCCAATCGTATCGTAGCACGGTTGGGTGGAGCGCCGTATCAGGTCGACCACATTGCCAGCCACTGATGCGTGGCTGTAACGGACCCGGATCATCCTATAATAAACGGATTACAAGGTCGGATGGATCCGTGATCCCTCTGAGATAAGCTGTCGACGGACGTCGTATGTTCAGGCAATTTAAATGGCGATCGTCGGCTGGAATATTGTAACTCCCTCCTTTCAAGAGTCAAGAGTCTCCATAACGAATCAGATGGATGGATAGATGGATGGATGGATGGATGGATGGATGGATGGATGGATGGATGGATAGATAGATAGATAGATAGATAGATAGATAGATAGATAGATAGATAGATAGATAGATAGATAGATAGATAGATAGATAGATAGATAGATAGAATAGATAGATAGATAGATAGATAGATAGATAGATAGATAGATAGATAGAAATAGTTAGACAGATCGATAGATAGACAGATAGAAGATATATAGACATACATACATACATACATACATACAGACAGACAGACAGACAGACAGACAGACAGACAGATAGACAGGATAAATAGATAGATAGACAGTTCGGATATATCGATAGACATAGAGATAGACAGACAGATATATAGATGCAAAGGAGGGTGCTGGGTGGCCACGTTCTTAGCAAATATCAAATGGAAGGCCATCGCCAAATTGGCCCCTCCCTGATCATCACCACCACCACCACCATCATCATCAACGTCATCATCATCACCAAAATCATCATCATCACCACCATCATCATCATCATCACCATCACCACCACCATCATCATTATTATCACCATAACCACCATCATCAACACCGTCATCATCACCACCATCATCACCACCGCCGCCACCTTCAACATCGTCATCATCTTCATCATCATCCTTATTATCATCATCATCATCACCATTATCATCGTCATCCTCATAACCTCCACCACCATTATCATCATCACCACCACCTTCATCATCATCATCATCATCATCACTATCATCAGCGTCATCATCATCACCTCCACTATCATCATCGTCACCATCATCATCGCCATCATCATTATCATCATCACCACCACCATCATCCTCATCATCATCATCACCGTCATCATCGTCATCATCATGACCTCCACCATCATTATCATGACCTCCATCATCGTCATCATCACCACCACCATCATCATCATCTTCACCATCGTCATCATTATCATTACCATCACCACCACCACCACCGCCATCATCATCAGCACCATCATCATCGTCATCTCCACCATCGTCGTCATCATCGTCATCACCACCACCACTGCCACCACCATCATCATCAGTATTATTTGGCGTGAGCCATTGTTTACGTGTAGCACTATGTAGGCCTATTGTACTACGAGGTAACTCGTAAATGACGGTCAATGTGTTAATCGACGTCAGTAATAATTTGGCATTTGCACTATAACAGTAAAAAGTACAACTCACTGTGCTGTGTGCATTCGTTGTAGATCTCTTAGTTGAGCGTACAGGAATGTCTCCAAGTTGTCTTATGCTGCTTAACACCGGTTTTCGGATGGTTGAAAATAACGGCTCTTTATAAGCATACGTTCCACCTTGAGTTCGAGACCTCAGTCATAATTTTAATTACAAGACTACTTGAAGAATTACGCTTTCAAAAATTTATTTCTAAACTCGGAGATTAGACGAAGTAAGGTATTTTAATACTGCTTTATTGCTAACACATCTATTTCTATAATGCTACGGTTCGAGCGCAGAGGAATGCAATATCCAGATGTCGTATAATATTGTGTATACGTGGGCATCCCTCTTCGCTGGCATCAAGCTCTGAACGGCTTTAACGGACGATTCTGGCTTGTCATTAGGGGCCTACTTGGGGTATCGCGCTGAAGAGGTGTTTGCCTAGAATTCCCAGGGCTGCAAACTTCAGACATTCTGCCACACCAAATGATCCTTGTCGATACCGACTTTATCCCATGGGGCGTGTGGGCAATAACGGCTCTATCTGGGTCTCCGTCTGATAATGAGAGCAGATGTCGCAGTCTGAGACTAACGGCCGGGTGATACAATGGACAGCTTCTTGGGAATATCTGATGCACGCATTAGATCTAACTCGTGTTATATTCCACCCCTGGTCAGGTTTAACAAGCGCATCACACGCTTGATGGTAATCTCCACGACAGAAATGGCATGCCACCTTTCCTCTAATTGAGTCCACCCAAAGATGTCATTTTCCATGGTCTCTCCACGATTTTCGGTAACAGTGTAGTGCCCTTCGCTATGCTTTGGAGTAGCTGATGATGATAATAAAGATGATCGTAGTTGATGATGGTGATAAAGATGATGATAAAGATGAAGACTAAGTTTTATTCATATCACCAAAATACGAAGCAATTCCACAGTGCATTGAACCGCTTTTTATCACGAGAATGCTTCTATTCATTGCATACATGTATTTTAAATTGGGTGCAAAATAACACGAGGAAATTGCGTTTTAGCCATCAGCGGGCCATCCACTAAATATAGTTCCACTCGTATCGTAGCACGGTTGGGTGGAGCGCCGTATCAGGTCGACCACATTGCCAACCACTGATGCGTGGCTGTAACGGACCCGGATTATCCTATAATAAACGGATTACAAGGTCGGATGGATCCGTGATCCGAACGAGATAAGCTGTCGACGGTCGAAATATGTTCAGGCAATTTAAATGGCGATCGTCGGCTGGAATATTGTAATGCCCTCCTATCAAAAGTCAAGCGTCTCCATAACGAATCAGATGGATGGATGGATGGATCGATAGATGGTTGGATGGATGGATGGATGGATGGATGGATGGATGGATGGATGGATGGATGGATAGATAGATAGATGGATGGATGGATGGATGGATAGATAGATAGATAGATAGATAGATGGATGGATGGATGGATGGATGGATGGATGGATGGATAGATAGATAGATAGATAGATAGATAGAAATAGTCAGACAGATAGATAGATAGATAGAGAGATAGATATATAGATAGACAGACGTACATGCTGACAGACAGATAGATAAATAGATAGATAGACAGTTCGGATATATCGATAGACATAGAGATAGACAGACAGATAAATAGATGGATAACGCAATCAAGCAAGTTTGACTAGAGCAGAAGGAGAATCATTATGGTCGTATCGACATTGCCAATTGGTTGGCTGTTAAAAGACACCTCGCTCTTGACGAAGGTCACGAATGTCGCGGTTTCTCCTTTATCTAGTCTTGGAGTAACATTCTCCACTTGAATGCGGCCGTGGAGGATTATGTTGTCTCTGGTCAACGACGCGCTGTCATAAAGGCAAAGCTGTTCAGCGTCGTTGTCCATTTTGTCTTTATGACCCATCGCCCTGGAGGACAACGCCGCTGATCGTCTTCGTCTTTATGCCAAAAGCCTCCTTGAGTAGAAGCAACCTATTCCTCCACGGCAGCACTCGGGTGGTGTCTCTGTTTAACGACGTTCTGCTATTCATATACAATTGATTAACCGGTCACCCTCCTCCTTCATCCAGGCTTTAGACTGGCACCACCCGAAAACGGCAGTGGCGAAGGGACATTGCACATTCCATATTTGGTTCGACTTTAATTATGACAATTGGTTGCTATGGTTTCCATTGTCCAAACCTTTGGACCAGCACGCATGCTTGACCCGCTTTATTGGATTTCGATTGAGTGACCTAAATTTCTTCGTCACATGGTTCTTGAACATGGCTACCGTGATTTGTTTCACTCGATGTTCGATGTACGGTCTGAGTAAGAGACCCCCTTACATGTAATACCACAAGCAGCAACCCTATCTCTTGTATAGGACATACTGAAGCCCATATTTCCTGCATAATTATGTCTTTCGGGACCCTGCCCAGCTGGATAAGGGCTGACATGGTTGCCTAAATCCATGACCTCTACATCGTAATCTTAATGTCGAAATTTTTAATGCGCTACTTAAATCTAAGCGCAGAGCACCAGCATTTTTACAGGCGCTGCGTCGCGTCAGATGGGTTGTTCAGAGATACCAAGTGAAGATCCAAGTCCGGTTACCTGAAGACTAGGGAGAAAGGAAGCAGAGAAGCAGAGAGACGGAAGCAGAGGAACTGCTTATCCATGGCTGGTTTCGTTTAGGACAGGAGGAGAGATTGGAAAACGTAGGAATGGATGGATGAGAGTAGCATGAGCTGATGAGTTATTCTTCTGCAATGAGGGAAAAGTGTTCGTAATCATCACTTCATGATGTCTTAGGTATAGGTTCCCTATGAAATACTCATAGAACTCGAATTCAATCTTATTACTGGTCTATTAACCATTTACCCGTTTAGCACATCTCTCTAACTTCACCGTCAGCCATGTTCTATTTGCACCCCTTTTCACAATCACTCCCCTTCTACAGTATGACGCTACATGAGGTACTGATGCTGATTACACAGAGTGGCTATAGATGACTCAAGATGATGGAACCTGCAGGTTATAAGTAGAACGTCTTTCCACGGAATCGGGATGAATGCAGTGAATCCGAATCAACGCTAAATCGTAACAGAAGACATAGTGTGTGAATGAGACATCTGTACCATGTCTCAGCATGCAGTTGATTCATAGCAGATCAGTTGCAGGTGTGCTACTACCACGTTCGGATGACAGACCTGTTGGCAGGCATTAAGGCAGGAAGGCAGAAGGAAGGCAGGAGGAAGACAGACAGGAAGACAGACAGGAAGACAGACAGGAAGGCAGACAGGAAGACAGACAGGAAGACAGACAGGAAGACAGACAGGAAGACAGACAGGAAGACAGACAGGAAGACAGACAGGAAGACAGACAGGAAGACAGACAGACAGACAGAAAAGCATAACAGCAGGGTAGACAAAAGAAATGCAGGCTGCCAGGGAGGTAGTCAGACGGGCAAAAAGGAGGACATGCAAGCAGGTAGACGGGTAGACAGAGGAGAAGGAAGGCAGGCAGAAAGGAAAATAGGCAAGTAGACCGGATGACAAACATGCCATCAGATGGGTAGGCAGGCAGGAAACAGTCAGGCAAGCTATAGAGGACGGAAGAAAGGCAGGTAGGGAGGCGGGTAGATAGTAGGGAAGGCAGCCAGATATGCAGCCAGGCAGGTACTTCTGGAAGCTGTATGAGGCACTAAAACTAGCGGTGCATAAATTGCGTCGACCTATCTTGTTCTAAGTCGGATGGAAGCAGAATTCTGGGAAGACGTAAAGTTCGACACGTGACAGAAACACAGAGAAAGACGAACACAGACACAAAAGGACAGCCAGGCAGACGGAGACGAGGACAGGGGAGGGTAGAGAGGCTGATGACTCGTGGCTTCAATGATCAACGGACGTCAATCGACAAATGAGCGACGGATTCAGAGGCAGATGCTGTAGAGATCGATGGATAAGATGACGAGAGACAGACAGAGACAGACGCACACATAACTAGAAAGACAGAGAAAGAGACACAGATGCATGCAATAGGAGACAGACAGACACGAAAAGAAAAAGACACAGGTAGCGAGAAGGAAAGGCAGAGAGACCGAGACGAAGAAAAGGGTATTTCTAGAGCGAGACAGACAGACAGGCAGACATACAGAAGTAGATAAATACCAACACATAACAGGAGGGAAAGGTAGAGAGACGGACACAAGCATCAACAAACGGGAACAATGGCTTGACATGGCAACGTTTGCTAATACCCTGGCTATTGATTTCACATAATAATTTACAATTTATTTAAGGCCAATTTGTTGTTAGAGATCGGCGGTGAAATATTATCATTTGAAGTCCAAAGAATGCTTCTAATCATGAAATACAATTTCAATTTGAAGCGAACATGTGTTCTGAAAGATGATAAATTACAGACCTGTAATCAGATCTATTCATATAAGATCCATTCATATCATATATCATTATGATGTATTATATCGTATATCAAATCATATTATATATCAAAGTTCGACCGTACGTACGGAACGTACGCTATTTTTTCTGCTGAAATGCGTACCGTACGCGTACGCTATTTTTGGCTAAATTAATAAATAGCGTACGCTAATTTTTATATTTTTTTATTATAGAATTAACAAGGAATAACAAAATTACAAATTAAAGAATGGAAAACGTTTTAAAACAATTCCGTGAAGAATTGTGTATTTCTATGTCAATTTTCTAACAATAAACTACGGTCATCAATTGATTAAATTCCAGCAGTAACCCATGCAAGAAAAATATGAATCCGTCAGCCTGTTTTATTTCTGTAGATAAAATAATCAAATTATACAAAATAAAAACAAAATAATAATTTACCTCTTCGCTGAAACGGAACTACAAATAAGAACTGTAAAGTGACGTAATAACGACGAGAAAAAAACGACGAGAAAATGAGGAGACAAAATGTGACGTCACGAGAAGCAACTAATATTAAAGGCTGCTCATACGTACGGAATACGAACGTACCGTACGCGTACGCTATTATTTTTAGTAAATTACGTACCGTACGCGTACGCTATTTTCTGCTGTAACGTACGGTCGAACTTTGTTATATATCATTCCATATATATCGCATCATGTGATAAGTATAGTGTCGACTAGAATATTATTGTATAGTATAGAATCGTATCGTATCGAAATATTTATATAGCGCCTTTCTCAGAATAACTATTCAGAGGCGCCATATATAGTATAGTATATAGTCTAGTAAAGTTTAGCATTGTATAGTATAGTATTGCATAGCATGACATGGCATCAATTTGTATAAAATCATATCATAAATCATATGGCTATCATATCAATATAATTTGTCATATATCAGATATCATATCAGAATAGATATTGGATGATATACCATTGAGCAACTGATGGGATGAAATGTAGGACTGTGGGTTCTTATTCTTACCACTGGCGCTCGTCTTTCCATAAGAGGTTGATGATGACGGAGTCTGGGAAGAACTGCGAGAGAAGACGCTGCCCAGACTTCCCGATGAGTAGCTTGACGATAGGACGTGGGACCTCAGACTGATCGTACTGTTTCGGAACCCGTTCTCAGACAGTTCTGCCACCAGATTCTGACCTCTGTCTGACCTCAGAGACGGTGGACCACTCCTGTAATGGTGGAGCACTGGACTCTCCAGTCCACTGCGCACAAACTCTCGAAGCCTCGACGCGCGGAAAGGAATTGCGTCCAATTTCGGTTCCTTATCGGTGTCTCTGACATTCTGCGCTGGCTCCCTGGCGGACTTCTTCGGGCTTCCTGTCTGGGCTTTCTTGGCGGCGAACAAATTCTGGAGCTTGAACTTACCCTTGAATGGACTGTTCTTTTTGTCGGATTTGTCCTTGGGATGCTTCAGACTATTGTCCTTCCGATGCCAGAGTCCACTTCCGGTCAGTCTGGTCATCTTGGGACTCTGAAGGGGACTGGCGTGGGACAGGTCAGAACTGGTAGCCGATGAGGACATGGAGGATCGGCGATCGGAGTCGGAGCGACAGAGCGAGGCAGCCGGACGATACAAAGGGATGCCAAGGATCTGCGCCTCTTGCATCAACTCGTCCCACGACATGTGCGTCGGTTCACATACGTTCGGAATGTCCTCGATCTCGTCTGCTGCTCGAAGCACCTCAACGCGCATGCCTGACCCCGCCGCTTCCGGGTCATTCTCGCCAGAGATCGCTTCGCGTGACGATCTCTGGAAATTCGTAGTGCGCATGTCTTGCCTCTGCTTGTCCCTTTCTTCGGTTTCCGGTGCAGATAGAGTGCTTGCACCAGATGAAGGACCTGCATCGATTGACTCTCTTCTGTTCTGAAGGACATCCACCACTTTCGATGTCGACTGTTTTTGGTCGGAGGATCTCAGAAGTGGCTGCAACTTTCCAGGTTCGCTCATCGACGGTCCAGTTATGTTCCCAGCTGGACCGGAAGCCTTCTCTTCCGTCTTTGATTCGTCCTTCATCAGCTCTTCGTCCTCTGCATCCGGGAGTTTATGCGTCGGTGATTTCCATTTGATCTTCTGTTGATGTTTCGTCGCTGCTTTTGATGCGGAAACGTCAGTGAAGCGTGACGCTGAGACGACACCGGAAATTGGTTCTGAATCTCTTCCTCCGCCTTCCGCTTCGCTTGTGATCTCACTTCCTCCATCGTATCTGCTGTCATTCGACCGTCCATCGCTCTCTTCACGGAAACGGTTCAACGCCCTCGCCTGCTCCAGCTGAGCCTTGACGTCTTCCAACGTCAGGTATCCAGACTCCATGGTTCCTGGATAGCTCCTCGGGCAGCTGTTCCTCTCGGCCCCTTGGATCGACTCATTCGTCTCGGGGTCTTGCGTTGACGGCAGATGGTCGTAGAGGTGATTGTCTGCAGAGAACTCTCTTGGAAGGAGGCGAGAGCTGGAACGAGATCTCGCCTCGTCCTCGGAATTTGACGACAGGAAGTCCCGAGGTAGTGGAGGAAGAGGCGGCGGAGGAGGTGGAGGAGCGTGGTCTTTCTTCCTACGACGAGGGTCGTAATGGAGATTCTGATAACTAGAATCGGTTTGGTTGACTCTCTCCGATCGGGGGACTCGCGGGTGTCTGTAGGGTTCATGTGGTGGTGGGGCTCCAGGCACCTGCTTCTCACGGCGCTTCATCCTCGGCGGTGACAGGCGCGCTACCCGCAGCGACGTCTCCTCGAGTCTGAGGTCGGAAAGAGTTCGGCTGACGATGTGTATTCCTCCGCCACCGTTTGCATTCTCATCTTCGTGCTGCTCATATCGGGCGCCGAACCCCTGTTCATCGTCATCGTGGTTGTTGTTCTCGATGTCTCCACTTGTCCTCAAGGTGTCTGGCTCCCTCTGGTTATCGACCACCAGCGTCGTCTGATCGCCCTGTGTGGTCCCTATGAAGGGTGTTTGATCGTGGCCGCCAGAGGTAGTGGCTGCCTCGATTGGATCGGTCGACTGTGAGGCGTCGATCTCGTATGGGTTCTCGTACCTTCTGATGGCTGTCGTCGTCTCTTGGCTCAGACCCTCAGCGTACGATGGGATCTTCGTGTATTTCTTGAGGACGACGACGCAGTCATCGCCGCTGTCACTCTCACGATCCGACATCTCATATCCACCGGACTTCGTCATCTTCTTCTTCAGAACGCTCCACATCTTCCTCAGATTAGTCTTCCTCTGCGCAGGTGAGACGTCTTCTCTAAAAGATCAACGACACGTTATCAGCCGTAATCATCAGGGTTCGATTTATAGGGGAGAAGGGAACCCAACCCACTTACTCAGACCGGCTCCAAGTCTAAGTGGCATTTTTCTAAATATTTCCCTGCTGCCCATAGGTCCTTCCGCCAACTGCAAATCGGATCGCGCAAGTCAGTGGACTTACCCAAGCATTCCGCTCCTACCCATTAGACTTTCCCTCACTGGTTCAGACTATCCCCAACTGAAGTTACATTTCTACGAACGTTTATCTGTTTGCCAAAGATCTATTACCCAGCTACAAGTTAGACACTGTACAGAGTCTCATAGACTCTGTAAGTCTGTAAGTCGGTGTAATTGCTAAATCTAAAGGACGTCCAACGTTCTTGAAAGCAGTAACTGTTGTTCTCCTCTACACTGTTAATTCTCTGCTCAGCATCTCTAGATCCATTGCGTACGTCTCTCGTGACTCCAGCTGACACTAGAGTCCCATCTGTGGGCCTTAAAAGCCGCAGAATCATCAATCAACCAGCACGTAGCCATACAACAGACCACTCTTCATGCATCAGTCTCCCACTTGAAGTTAGAACTCTACCGCTACATATAGCTATAGTTGCCTAACTCACAAAACATTTCAGCTCATCTTAAGACACACGATTTTAGATCTGCTCGAGAGCCGTGTTACAGCGCCTTTCTGGAATTCTTGAAACGCGCTACATAAGTTTTCAGATAGAGATATACACTTGGAGTACATTTCCATGCACCGATGTGATGACAAATTTCTATGCAAACGCATTAATAACCTCTGAGCCTCTTACACGGCTCCATAAGTGTCAATAATTACAATAACAATTGAAGTTCAATTGCAAATGAAATCTAATTACAATTACGATTAGTTACAATTGAAATAACAATTGAAATTCTTACAGATAGAAGTCACAAGGTAAAAATGCTTTTGTTTCGGTATTATTTGAATCGCTCAAAGTAAATAACTCTATTAATGTGAGCAAAAATAGAATGCAACTACCATTGACTGTCTGAACTCATGTACAGCGTCGTTTCCTTCGGCCTCATCTGTGCCACGGCGCTATACAAATCATCTTATTGGAAATGCGCTAAATAAATATTAAGACCATTTTTTTCATTTAGTGAGTTTTTCTGAGCGACGACGCAAACAGACAAAGAGAGTAACACAAGAATGCAAGAAGAAGACATCCAGCCATACAAACAGAAAGCAAACCAAACCAAAATCGAGGCATGGCTATTGCATCTGATGCGGCCAACTGCGCAAAGCAGCCATTCATCTTCCGGACCCTAATGATGCGGCCGCAGTCGCTGCAGCCGCCGGAGCCTGATGATGGCAGTGCCTCCCCTTCTTAAGACTCCAATCCCTGATGGAGCAGTGCAAGAGATTGCAACCACACCACCAAGCTTTCTACACACCATGCTCGTTCTCAACGTCATCACGTCAAATTATGACGTATGAGCAGCTGAACTCTGGCCATAAAGGTTTCCATGGCAACGATCCACAATATCCAACTTCATGTATATACATATATGTTTGCATATGTCAATCTACACGGCGAACATTATTTATAGACACAGTGTATCCGATGAGATCCTTCGCTCAGCACCGCTGAAAGGATGCGACGACATTTCAGGTCCCCGTGTAAATTAGCCCCCTCTCTACATAGCTATGAAATAGTTACATCTAGGCTATAATACGTTTAGTCTTCTGGATCTGGACTAACTTCTACCTTAAATGCGCTATTGGTCGATGCTTTTCCAGACAATGTCGGAGCTATATCAGTTATGAGTTGCTTCGAAATGTCGTTTAGTGTTTCCCAATTCAACCTTCAACTACTAGTATCTGCTTAAATTCCGCCACGCAATCTGCAATGTACGGTTATGGGTCGTTTGGTTGAGCCACGATGTAGCACTGTCATGGCCTCTCTTGCACTCCACGATTCTGCCCCTAGTACTGAATGGAACCGACTACTAATGTTTATCCTATGTTCCAACTCTCCTCTTTTGTCAAGAAACACCTCATAACTATTTCTCTCTGGCCTTCAAACATCTTGATATCTAACTTTCGCCTCCGATTTGTCTGTGTGACTTTTCACACGTTAAGAATTATCATGATGTAATAATTATTATTATGAACATTTCTGTAAGTTAAGGTATCTAATTCAAAGAAATTACATTTGTAACACGTTCCTGCCTCTGAATGCATGTACATGTATATAACTTTTTTAAGACCAAATCGTGTATCTGTATGTCTTGTCTTGTCTTCAACCATCCTCGATCCGAGGGTTGGTCGCTCCATGGACAAGTCTTCTCCACTTTTTCTATCTTCCGTCTCCGTCAACAATCGATGAAAAGGCTTATTCATCCACGTGCTTATGTTTTTAAGCCATCCCATTCTCGATCTTCCCCATCCTTGCTCCTGGTATTCCCTGTATATATGATCTCCTTTTCCAGGCAGTTTTCCTGTTTTCTCATCAAATGCCCAAAGTCTGTAAGTTTCCTCTTTTAATCTGATCAAGTAGGCTTCTTTCCGTTCCTGTTTTCTCTAACACCCACTCATTTGTTCTTTTTTCTATCCATGATACTCTCAGAATCTGTCTTAGGCATTTAATTTCAAACGCATTTATTCTTTCTTCCTCTTTTTCTTCGATGTCCAACTTTCACACCCGTATACTGGCTATACCAAAGCCCTCATGAGTTTCATCTTTGTATCCATCTTTATGTTATGGCTTTTCCATGCTTGTTTCAACGTTGTTATTGTATTAAGACCTCTAGCCAACTTCTCTCTTATATCCTTAATGTCTGCTGCATCTTCCGTTATCAAAGATCCCAGATATCGGAATGTGTCTACTTGTTCCAACCTTACTCCTCCAATTTCTATGTTACAAGTTTTCCCTTTTTGTGTCATCACTTTTGTTTTATTCATATTTATCTTTAGCCCTTTGCTCTCTCCTATTTGTTGTAAACGAGTGACTAGTTCCTGCAGCTCACTTTCTGATCCTGCCAGAAGTACTATATCGTCAGCATATCTTAAATTCGTGATTTTCCTTCCTCCTATCCTCACGCCTCCCTCCCAACCTTCTATTACTTCTCTCATGACCGCTTCTGCCATTATGTTAAACAAGTGTGGTGAAATTACACACCCCTGCCTCACTCCTTTCTTTACTCGGAATCCACTTGACAGTGTTCCTGCAACCTTTACTTTTGCCTGTTGTTTACAATATGATTTATTCAATAAATTAATAATATGTGCCGGAAAACCCATTTCTAAGTAAGTATAAGTAAGTAAGTAAGTAAGAATATCCTTTAATAAACCAATTGCTAACCGCATTTTAAGTGTACTGTACACACATCATAGTAGTCGCAATAAATCTAAATTAGCCAGTCTATCTTATTCAAGTCCTATAAATCATTCTAGTGATGTAGGTTCTTCGCATCAGGCTATCAGCGGGAGGAATGACACGATCATGGGCCCTGGGGCGGAGAGAATAAACGGAAGTTTTAACAGGAGGAAGCAAGGCATGTAGCACATGACCTTTATCGGTCAGAACAGCAGAGAAAAGACGGGAATCCGACTTATGCCTTTAAGCATAACTGCTCAAAGGACGGTGAGTCCTCAGGAAGGTAATGATAGCGAATGAGGCGACGTATCAAGGTCTGAAGCCTGGTCCTTTCGCACTGCCCCGCGAAACCCCACCAAACAGGCGAGGCATAAAGCATCCGTGCCAGGGTTGTGGCACGCACGACATCAAAAAGCAGCGGACTTCGCAAGCCGTGAGCGACCAGAGTCCGCAAGGCATAGAGAGATTGGCGGGCCTGACAGCATATTCGGTGAATGTGGTCTTCGAATCCTAAGAAGTTGGAAATGGTGACTCCTAAAATCACCATACTAGTAACCCTAATCTGTCATTGTTATCCACAGTTGCTCATGTGATATACAGTCAAAAGCCTTTGTAAAGTCTACGAAACACATGTACATGTACAACGTTTCTGTATCTGTATACGTGTAAAAAAATTGAAACTCTTCTGCTTGACTTGACTTTAGCTTCCATAGCCACGATGTAGCACGGTTCTTCTTTTGATCTGTCCAAAGTACATGTTCGATCTAAGTACCTTTTTTAAATAGGGTAAATTTAGATCAGCAACCGGTTTCCTACTAATTCATTTTTGATCCAAAAGTCTCATAAATACAGGCTCACGACTTTCGATCTTTCGCCGTTTAAAGACTTGAAAGAATTCTCTTATTTGTCACGGCAATCTTACTTTGTTCAAACAAAGCATCCTCTGGATGATCATAGTATCATTGATCAAATTCTGTTGGTTCCTTTAAGCAATCGATCTCTGTTTCATTGATCACCTAAGCTTACCTTTGAATGATCATCTGACCTCTGATCCAATTAGCTCCTTAAGCAATCCATCATATCAGCTTACCTTGTATGATCATACGTTACCTTTGATCTAATTAGTTCCTTTAAGCATTCGATTGATCTTTCTTTGATCACATAAGCTTACCTTTGAATGATCGTCTTACCTCTGATCTAATTAGTTCCGTTGCCTTCGATCCGTTTCCATAATGATCCGTCGATGGATCAGTGTTTCCTTTGGATGGATCGATCCTCAATCCCTATAATCCTCTGCTCCTCCTCCACTGCTGATCCTCTTCTTCCTCCTACTTTTGCGATCAAACACCGTTCAATGTTTGTTCTTTAGATTTGATTTCTCTCCGAGAGAAGAAGAGTCGTCGCCGTTGAATCGATGTGTCCCTTCGTCCCTTCGTCCGTCCGTCCGTCCAAGACCCTTTCACCGATCGATAGTCGCTCGTACGGAGATCGGACGCTACGAGAGAAAGCCACCGTCGTCGTCCTCTGCTCTCCTCCTCCTTCTCCTTCTCTGGCCAGACCTGCCTCCGTCCGTTCGTCCGTTCGTCCGTTCGTCCGTCCGTCCGTCCGTCCGACCGTCCATCACAACAGCACCACCACCAGCAGCAGCAGCAGTTCACGGCAGCATCTCAACATCCTTTGAGTCGCGGCGTGTGTGGCCTGGCTTCGTAGGATGGAGATGTGGCTGCAGTCGGCTGCTGAGCATGCACGACGACCTCTCTGCCATTGAATAAAGGGATGCGGAAGAAGGGATGGAAGATGAATAGGAGGAAGAGGAAGGTGGAAAGAGTGGGACGGAAGATGAAAAGGAGGAAGAGGAAGGTGGAAAAAGTGGGATGGAAATGAGGAATAAATGGATGCGGAAGAAGGGATGGAAGATGAAAAGGAGAAAGAGGAAGATGGAAAAGTGGGATGGAAGCTGAAAAGGAGGAAGAGGAAGATGGAAAAAGTGGGATGGAAGATGAAAAGGAGGAAGAGGAAGATGGAAAAAGTGGGATGGAAGATGAAAAGGAGGAAGAGGAAGATGGAAAAAGTGGGATGGAAGATGAAAAGGAGGAAGATGGAAGATGGAAAAAGTGGGAGGAAGAGGAAGATGGAAAAGTGGGATGGAAGATGAAAAGGAGGAAGAAGAAGATGGAAAGAGGAGGACGGGAATGACGAATAAAGGGATACGGAAGAAGGGACAGAATGTAAAAAGGAGGAGGAAGATGAGGGAAAAGTGTGGGACGGAAAAGAGAAAGAGGATGATGGAAGAGGAGAAGGATGGAACAAGGAAAAGGAGGATGAGGAGGATGAAGAGTAGAAAAGAGAAGGAGGAAGATGAAAAGCTGTAGGACGTAGAAAATGAGGATGAGTAGTAGGAGCGAACGGAGGACGAGGAAGATAGGAAAAATAGGAAGGAGAGGAGAAGGAGGAGGAAAAGGAGGAGGAGGAGGAAATGAGGAGGAAGAAGAGGAGGAGGAGAGGAGGATGGGGAGGAGGAGGAGTGCCAGTGGTCGGTCGATGGCAAGGTGTGTGGCGACGAATGTCAATTGTTGGCATTAGCATCTTGCAACGACCGACGGAGTGCGACGTCCTGGATGGAGGCTGAGCTACGGCTGCTGCTGCTGCTGCTACATGCGGTGGCGCCGGAAGAGTGCGATGAGGAGGAGGACGAGGAGGAGGAGGCGGAGGAGGAGGAGGTAGGCACCTCTTGACATTAAACATGAGATGCTATTTATAAACCTCATTAATTAAAATGCCAAGTTCTGTCTTCTAACGGGCGTTCCTGGTTTTTGTCTCGTTAACTCGTTTCTGGCTGGGAGCTGCGGTCTTATTTAAGCGGCTTTCGTTTTACCAAGCAGTGTCACACTTAGATGTTACCTCTATTCGACAGTAATTTCACTGGCACGGATCGGGAGTGCCAAATATGAGTTTTGTTATCTTGAAGTGGCGCTTTATAAATGTCACATCACAATTATTGTATAATTACAATACAGACAGCATTTTTGTCTTGGTGAAAGAGCGTTTTCAATTGCTTGACCTGGATTTTGGAATTCCATCCCTGTATCTGTCTATTCTGCTCAGTCACTTATGTAATTTCGTTCTCAACTTAAGACCAAATTGCTCATCCTCCATAGGCCGACTCTCTGTCTTACGAAGTTACGGACTGATCGTCTGGATACTGACTTGGTTTGGTAGCCTACGCCATCGTGATTGTAGTTGTTATTACGACAATTTCTATAGCATCATCAGTGACAAGCTACTTCTAGAATGCTTTACACGCAAATACACTGTCAACTGTCGGCGCATTAGCTCAGAGTTACGTATCAAATGCATTTGAACTGTTTTGATAAACTTAGGGATTTTGGCTACCTGGATAGGTGCAGAAAGACTGTTCCAGGCACGTGGACCCGCGACCCGAATGGTACGATCTTCCGCTTTAGTTTTAGTTTGCATCTGCATCTGCAGGAGACTTTGACGATCCCAGCCACGTACTAGCTATTAGGATCGTCCTATAGCGACCTGATGTTGTCTGCGATTTAGTGCGGTGCGCCATTGTTAAGAGATTTATACACCAGGATGCAAAGTTTGAATTTTACTCGCTCGCCTTTTCTTAGCCACCGAAACTGATCTTGAATCCTGGCTGTAATGTTTTCAAAACCTTTTTAAATCGAATGCCCAGACGAGCAGCAGCGTTAATGACGTTAAGGGCCCCTCTTCTGCTCAACTCCTTCTTGCTAGTCATGTTGACGCTCTTTCCCAAGTGGACTAATCGCCTTTCTGTAAATTCCTCCAAAACCCAACTTATTTGATTTGGCACTGCCCAGTAACTCCTGAAACTCGACTATACGTTACTCTCTGAAAAGTTTCCGCATTTCACATTCTCATCTAGTGTCCATACTTTTGTCTGTTCTCGAATTGTAATTCTCTCCTTGTTGGCTTACCCAAGGTTCGGATTGACGACTACCCGTGTAATAATAATTTACGGGACACATGTTTGGTATGATGCAATGCATTCATCTATGTTGCTGCCTTCCAGTAGAAAGATTAATAACTTCAAGTGTTACTTATGATAAAGTCCGATTGCTTCCGCAATATGATGGATACATAGTATTGAATAACATTATATGGTACAGTACTTATGAACCAGTATATAGATATTTAGAATATTGCGTAGTACAATTCACAATAAGTAAGTGGCACTGAGAAACATCAATATTATATACATGCAATATTATTATTTCACGTCAATTCTCTTCTTTCTTGCATAGCATAATTGGCAGTTGGTTCTCATTCAGTGATAGCGGAACTAACGTGACAATAGTCGCTAAAGACCACTCCTGGATTCCTTTCAAATAGGTCCCTGGTGATCCTTGAAAAAACTGACCAATATGCGTCTGGGCGGAGCGGTGTAACTTTCCTTGGAATGCAGAACGGTTCGGTTATCAATCATTACGACATCTGTGTGTTGCCACTTGAAGGATACTCTGACCTCGTCCATGACCTGTTTCATAATTTCAACCGTCTCATCCCTTACGGTATCACCGTTGGGAAATGTGACTCTCAACCTGCTAGGGTTGCATTTGCTCTGCCCTATTACTGAATAATGGTAAGACGGAGTTGAACCACATCGTCTTCCCATTTCTCTTATCAGCGCGTATAGCAGGTAATATTTCGGTTGTGATTTTCATCGATCCGTCTTCGAGCCACTCGAAATCGAAACCAAGAGCCTTGATATTTATCTCCGCCTCCTCCCTATTAGAGGTGAAGCACGTTGACTGCCAGCTCCGGCCGTTTGGATTCCTCTCATCGTATCCATCTGGGGATACCCTGGAGTAGGGCATTCCCTCCTTCTCGAGGCGGCGGACGAAATCAGGGTCACGCTCTGACATCTTACGGTAGATGACGTTGGACAAGGCGAGAGGAGTGTTGCCTCCTTCCTTGGCTGGAATATCGCAGTAGAAAAACAGGATGTAAGGGTAGTCGTTTATTTGCGCCATTTCATGATGTAATGGTATATTAAATGAAGGGGGCGCCTCACCGACCGTGTAGACATTGCCAACTACGTTGAATCTCACATTGTGACCGCCCACGTTGAGAAATGGATCGTAGCCGTACGCCTTGGCAAAATCGTCGAACTCATTCGGGGTGTCAAAGGGAAATCCGCGGTAGAGGATCGCTCCGTACTTGAGGAGAAGACCCTCGATGACCTTGAGGTTCTTCTTGACCCAGTCATTCCAGAACTTAGAGTCTTTGTCCTTGAAGGCGTCGGCTGGACTCAAAATTAACGGAAATGGTAGACCGTCGAAGACTTTCTGTTCTTTGATGTTTACCGATTTCACTTCATCCGGAAGATCGAGTATTTCCGGTTCATTCGACATGGTTGATTGATTCCAACAAGCTGTGGAAAATAATCAGACAAATAGTCAATCAATGAGTCATCAACCAGTCAATCGATCGATTAATTGATTGGCCAACCATCTAACTAGAAAATACATCGTCGCATGTTAATTTACTGTGAAATTGATGTTGAAATTGGCGACCAGTTTGAGCAAGAGGATTGAGATTTATCGAAGCCATAATGAACTCGAGCACTGATCATCATCCTAATGATCATGTGGTTTCACGTGATTGAGTTTAGATGAAAATTTTACATCACCGAAAACTGGAGTGAGTGATGCTTATACAAATGTTCCTTTAAATTACTGTCACGAAATCGATATAATCGAGTATATCTAAAGGAGATTAATGGATTAAATATGTTTCTTTACATTCGGTACATTGATATCTTTACTATGTGAATTTATTAAGCTTAATATTATTATATATATAAAAGGCAATTAACTTAAAGCGCTTGGGTTCATCACATTTTAATATTCACAGGCAGGGCCGTAAATCTGTTTCAAAATGTGGGGAGGGAAAACTGACCCTTCGGCAGTGTGTAGGCCTATAGTTCCATTAAGAAGCCCACTACTGAGTTAGTTCAGTTACACACTAGGTTAAAAATTAAAGTTTTTGGGAACATTTATATAATCTTCAACTTAAATTTTAAGGACATTTATATCATCTGCACCCTACATTTGAATGTTTATGTTAATCATGTAATAGACAAGATAGGACATAGCCTATGTCCGCAAGCGCTTGAAGACAATTCTTGTTCGATCGTGGTTTCATTGTGTTAGGTCAGACGTGCTTCTGATGAGCCTCTCATGGGGTGGCGGTATATATTTGCAATTACCATTAAGACTTACCATTACTAAAACATCCAATGATTGGGCCAATCATAAACTTCAGTCTCACTGTGAACAGTTTACAGACCTATCAAGTTTCAACTCTGTGAACTTACCAGGTAGGCCTACCCTCTGTCTCTGTCTCTCCACACTCCCTCCCTCCCCCTCTCTCTCTCTCTCTCTGAAGCCCACGCACCGGTCATTATATACTTAGGCATATACTTCTTATCCCCTATAAATCATATTGGAACCCATGCCATATGTTACTGTGGGCCTATAGGCTATATATATCTGTGCTCAGATCAAATAGCCTTCTCTTCTGTCTAAAACTGGCCAATGTCTTCCATTCTGTGATCACCCTCTCTAAGAATGAAATATAGCACCTGTCACGTCTAATCGTCCTTCCTTTTTGGATTAATGAAGAAGAAAACCTATAATTGTTTCAACAACCAAATGTAGGCCTATATTTGTAACAATTCTCATGCCAGGCGATATAAGGTGGCTTAGGGTGGCATAAAGGGCACTGTAGGCAAGAGATTCCTTAGGTCTAAGTCGTGACCGTGATTCTAAATACCAATCACCAACGGTATTACAAAGAAACATAAGAATTACAGTCGATTTTGGCCGAAAAGATCCTTTTAAAACAATTTTTGTCGCCTGAGAAAAACTTGCAAAAAAGCGTCCACGCCAACAATTAGGCCTACAGAAGACATGCAGCGTCTGCCTGTCATTCACCTTAACAACCGTTTGTGAATGAATGAACGAACGAATGAATGAATTGAAGTAAAGTTTGTCCAATCGTTGCATTAAATGAAACTAGCAATTAAAGTGTAAATTCGAATTCAATCAGACGTTACATAAAAATAATAATAATAATACCGTGGAGCCCGGTGCGGCGGAATGGCGCGTGGTGGGAGGGCGACGAGACAGAGACCGGTAGGCGAGGGTATAGCGTATACTGTCGGCAGCGCATTGATAATGAGTCGAAGTCCATCGGCGAACGGAGGAAGAATGCAGCGTGTATAGATGAATAGGCCTCAGTTTCCCTCAGCGCCAATCTGTATACGCCTCCCAACTCCTTTGTCGTACGGACCTATAGAAACTCCCAGTCCGACCGGTTACGAGTTGGACTCCAATCACTCCATATCCCGGTCCACTTTCCAGTCCCAAGGAAAATATTCAACCTCCAGAACTCAGTCTCCCCCTCTACTGCCCGCCGTTGTTCACCGCCAATTTTCAGCTCCCCTACTCTTGCAGTCCCCCCGCTGATATCGTCCTTGTCCCGTTCGGCCTTATTGACCCAGGAGGTCATCGGGGTTGTGGGAAGGTGAAAAGCGATACCACTCCGCCCAGGGATGATCAGAGAGGAGGTACTCCCCAGTTGTGGGTTCGCAGTTGTGGAATATATATATATATATATATATATATATATATATATATATATATATATATATAATATATAGGTATATAACACTACAACAAATTTTCGATACCCTCCCAAGGAACAGTTTGGGGCAATTGGGGCTGGTGCCATAATATTTATGACACAGCTTAGAAAAATGACACAGCTTAGACAAATTTGTGGGGAGGGAATTACTTCACGTTCCCTCCCCAAGCTTAAAAGTGGGGAGGGAATTCCCTCCTTTCCCTCCCCGTGATTTACGGCCCTGTTCACAGGTTAAGTCAATTATATTGCACTTACTTGGAGCTCAAGACGAAGATGTTAGGCAAGCAGAGTCCAAACTATCTCTGTCTGCGGTCTCGAGTAAACTTCAAAGGACAGAGTCACATTTACGTTTTATGTACTGAGCGTCAGAAGGCAAATGGCGGTTTCAGACTCCGAAGACGAAGTTTTAAAAGTGTATATAGGACTCCAGCAAAACAAATTGTATTGTGTTGCGTCCAAGATTTGTTTCATTCACATCTGGCCTATATCAACCACAAGATACAACAGCAGAGATATAAGAGAAAGAGACGACTGAGGTTATCTGAGACCCATTGTTGTTTATGTAGAATGGAGTTTGCTCCATGATCGGATGTCAATGACTTGCTTGTAAAATATAAAAAAATAACTAGAAATAATCGGATGTGAGCTTCGTCGTCAAGTGCTTCTCTCCAAACTCTCTTCGACAATAAAGATAACTTAAAATTAGGTCAATAATTGGCCATTGTAATTGCCATAAAGCCCAGAACGTCTACGGGAAGGCAAAACAACAGACAGTTTCTGAGAGGTAGCCATAATATGAATGTAGTGTTTGCGACTTAATTTTCTTGACCTCAGCATATGAGGACCCTCTTTCCAGCTGATATTCCCACCGACAGCCTACGGTCAGTGTACCAGTTGGATAGAAGACGCAGGCGGAGCAGAATATCAAAACAAATTTCTGCATTGAATTTGAAGTTTGAACCCCAGACTTGTCAGTTGACAGTCCAGCAAGCTAACCTCTGGGCTTTAAATGATGAAATCACTCTGGAAAAAGATACACTGCTCAATTTTCTCAATTGATTGATCGGTTTGCAAAGTATCAAATGCGTGTCGTTAGGGCATGTCAGATGTCTGTTGCTTAGAAGTAGGACGTCGAAAATATCTATACTTGATTCGTCAGAGGGCCATGCGATGTCTCATTCATTCGCCAGGTGACGCCAGAATTTCGTAAAGCAGAGAAAGAGAAGTCTAGACTATGTAATGTTTTGTATGTTTTGAACACTTGTTATAGCGCCCCTTCCAGATTTACTCAGAGGCGCTCCCGACTACAGAGACACTGAATCGGAGTTTCACGCTGAAGCATGAGCAATTGCGAGTGAAGGACTTGCCCAGGATCCCTACGCGGCGGCTTTGGATTCGAGCAACCCTAAGGCAAACTAAGATAGTCACCCGCAGTTCGAGAAATTAATCTCGATAAACCGAATAATCGAACCCTTTCTCGAATGACTATAACTGAGTCACAAGCACTGAATGAATTTTTGTCACTAACAAATAAGTCTTCAGGCGTTTCCGAAGCAGAGGAAGAGAAAGGCTGAGGAGCTCAAGACGCAATTCATATGGAAGACGGTTCCAACATAGGGGTCGACATAAGCAAAGCTTCTGGATTGATCAGTAGCAGACTGTAGCTCCGCGCAGGCGGGGAACAACCAGAAGTCCTCTGGCGGCCGAACGGAGAGTGGAACGACCAGGGAGTGAGGAGACCGAGGTACATAAGTTCTGAAGGTGTGAAGGAGCTACTCAGACCAAACAGTTGCGCATCAGAGTTACAATTTCGAGCTGAATGCGCCGGCCGGGGCATAGGAAGCCAGTGGAGAGTTTCCCGAAAGAAGGCGAATAAAATGTCAGCATACTTCGGGAGACCAGTGGCGACGCTACAGCAGAGAAAGCCAGGGGATAAAAGCCTTTGCTGGTTGTTGCCCTGCCAAATTTTTGATTAATCGCCCCTCTGCAGGTTCATTTATATAGAGTATAGAGTATACTTCGGGAGGCTACCAATAAGGCGGTAGCGTTAAGTATGGCGACTGAGACCACCAAGAAGGCAGGCGGATGCACTGAGTATGACTGCAGCTAGTTTAAGAGAGACCATCACACATTCAGTTGCCAAAATCAACCCTAGTACAGATCAGTGCATGGGCGAGAGTGTTGACCGCGTGAAGAGAGAGTGAGAGACGGATGCTGCGAATTTGGCGTAGATGATAAAGGCATGTTCGAGAGATGCGATTGACATGGTCTGAAAATGAGAGAAGTGGATCCAGTGTAACGCCCATATCACGAACTGAGGCAGAGTTATCTATGCATATGCATGGTTGTTTGTACGAAAGTATACGTACCATACGTAAGTATGGATGTATGTATGTACGTGTGTGCATCATAAATATAAGTGTGAGGTAGATTCTTGCGTATGTATATGCACGCGCATAGACATACATACATACGCCGATACATACAAACATCTGTGAGTATGTATCTGAATATCTGCATGGTGCGTGTGTTTATACGTTTATTTATCGACGCATGGTGCCTTCTGGGAATCGTATATAGGGCTTATAATGGCTACATAGATAATAGAGGTCTATATACTATGGCTATATATACATATACCTACATATACATAGCTATATATAAATAGCTATAGACGTGGCTTGCCTGACTTTGTGTGTGTTTGAATGGCGTTGAGAACATGTTTCTACACAGCGAGTCATAATCTCGACCCTCACCGATCGATGATCCTACTACACACTGGTCAAATATTTATCGCCAGCCTTGGCCGTCGTTAGGGCGCCTGCAATCTTCAGCTCACCTGTGTGTCAATTGAGAGACATTCTACCTGGCTCTATTTTTAGCACTGTGTACATGGACCGCAGGAATATAGGTAAGAACATCGACATGGTTGTCTGCGGTTGAAAACCAAGCCGATTGTTTTCTAAATATCTTTATTTAAATGAGCATATTGCATACATTCCGCGAATATCAGGCAAGGGACTTCGAGTATCTCCATGTTATTTGCATTCCATTCGACAGGTGGCAGTACACGCAGCAGCGTAATGAATGTTTATTGTTATTGAGATTTGAGAACGTTAAGTTTGTTGCTTGTAATTATAATTGATAAATTTTCGATCGTTATGATACTTGATTTCGTAGAAATCCAAAGACACTTGTTTTTAATCGAGGTTGTTATCCAGTTGTGAAATAATTATTCAAGTACTAGAAACCTCCTAGCGATGAACAGCCATACTAACCTTCCATTGCAACCGCTCATCGATATAATTCATCTAAGCAAATTATACTATTGAAGATGAGGGGCGCCACAGCAAACTAAAAATCAATTACTAAAATTTATTGAAAATTATTAACTATATTTCATATCTACACACATTGCAGAAATTTTGCGATCTCACGGGCCATTTAAAATCAACTAGGACACTCCGCTAGACTCTCCACTGTGTTAATTGTGTATTGTAAAGCGCCCCTCCCAGATTCCTATTCAGAGGCGCTCCCGACTACAGCGCAGACACTGAATCGGAGTTTCACGCCGAAGCGCATGAGCAATTGCGAGTGAAGGACTTGCCCAGGGTCCCTACGCGGCGGCTTTGAGGTGGATTCGAACCCGCAACCCTAAGGCACCGAGCATACCCCTACACCACCGCGCCCCAGTTGTATTGTGATGTGTTGTATTGTGTGTTGTATTGTACTCCACGTTTATATCGACATTTCTTAATTACGCATTTACTAGGCGCCACTATTACTAATCAAGCATCAATCGATAGAGCTGTTTAATTGTGAGTAAAGGACTTGCTCAAGGTCGATACACATTACACAGAAACCTTCTCAGGGGAGGAGGATCGAATCCGTACTCTCCGCGTTACAACAAATCGAATACTGTGTCCCACAAACGGCTGACATTCATATTCTTTCTATTTACAGCTGGAAAACTGACCTCAAATGGAGAAGCAGAACCTGGAAATCACCAACTGGGAGACGACAAGAACACGCCCGATCCCAGGTCAACGCAGGGCCAGAGGTCAACTCCATGGCAACGTCCTCCCCCAGCAGAAGCAAAGGGGTTGCCCTCCCCTGCGGACCAGCGCTCCATTGCCGAGCGCTTAGACGCCGCTGGGACTTATGCCTACGCTGTTAGCAAGCGATGGATGCAGCGCTGGCAGCGCTTTGTCGGTCTAGACCATCACACGCCGAGCGAATCCTCCGTGGATGATGTGGTCCAGGTGGTAGAAGACGAGGTGGTTGCGTTACCACCTGGACCAGCGGAGATGGACTGCGAGAGCGACGACCAGAATGTCTTCGTCGACGAGGGTCTCTGGAGGCGGCTGATCCTCTGGTACGGGATCAGTCCAAGGCACCAGTTGGACCGGAAGAACAGATTCTTTGAGGACCGGAAACCATTCGAGATCTGCGTTCTGAACTCGTTCAGTGGAATTGTCGCACATGCCACCAAAGTACTGAACCGTTTCGAGGAGATTGGATACGTGGAGTATCAGCTGAGGAGGGTCTACGGACTGAGTTGGGAAGACCGACAGAGGATCGAGACGCGGTTGTGGATCAGCGAGAAGGCTCTGGTGCCTCGGTTCCAACTTCTTCTCAAACGTAACAAGATGCTGAATGACTTTCTCGACAGAGACAAGGCCTACATCTTGGCCTTGGAGAAGAAAGACACCGATGCGCAGTTCTGGCCAACAGGGGAACCAGGCACACCGAAAGGAGACCTCAGCAAATACGACGATCTCCTACAAGGACCTCGAATCGAGTCGACAAACCCCAGGGAGTGGCACCCTGAAGTCGAGCAGTACTTACAGGGTTCCGTAAAGGACATGGTCGAAAACATAGGCCGCGCTTTTGCTGAGGATAGCGAGGAACGGTTGCAGAGACAGAGGCAGCGTTTGGAGGAGATCGAGGCTGAGGTCAAGGTCAAGGAAGGGCAGATCCTCGAACGAACAAAGGCAGTTGACGCGAGGCTCAAAGAACTGGTCAGGCGCAGACGTGAACTAGAATCTCAGCAGGAGAAGATCGAAAGTCGAGCGGAACGGCTGGAGAAGACGAAGGAGAAGATCCGGATGGAAGAAGGTTTCATGGACCGAATCATTCAAAGCCAGAACTCACGGATCGTTCTGGACGTTGGTGGAGAAATCTTCGAGACGTCAAGGATGACGATCAGGAAGGACCCTGCGTCCCTCCTGGCAGCGATGTTCGCTGATTCTGATGGACTGGTTGCTGAGGATGACGGTAGCTTCTTCATCGATCGAGATGGATCCCAGTTCCGCTTCATTCTCGAGTTCCTCAGAGACGAGACTTCGATGGAGAACCTGTCCCTCGAAGGGGCTTCCTTAAGAGGTCTTCTCAGAGAGGCGCAGTTCTACCAGCTGAACCAGCTAGTAGATCACCTCAAGGAACTTACAAAGGCAGAAAAAGCCAGAGATGAGAAACCTGACCACCGACTCAGACTCGCAACTACTTGAATCTTGTTAGCTGTGCGAGGTACAGTGGTTAGAACGCTCGACTAACACACAGAGTATGAGTTCGAGTCTCACAGTGACAGTCACTACGTGGGAGGTTTTAGCAAGTCCTTCACTCACAGTTGCTTCACGGCTGAAATTCAGGGTTACTGATTTTGCAAGGTAACAACAACAGCAACAGCGACGATAATAATAACGTCAAGACTAAAGCATCTTTTCATCTCCGGATATAGTTTTCACAACCTGTGGGATTAGAACTGCATTGTACCTAGGGTAAAAATAATAATAATAATGTAATAAAATAGTGATGAAAATAGTAATTATTATTTTTTTATAGCACGATTCCCGTTTGTCTGTCTCTGTGTCCGTCTGTCTCTGTGTCCGTCTGTCTCTGTGTCCGTCTGTCTCTGTGTCCGTCTGTCTCTGTGTCCGTCTGTCTCTGTGTCCGTCTGTCTCTGTGTCCGTCTGTCTCTGTGTCCGTCTGTCTCTGTGTCCGTCTGTCTCTGTGTCCGTCTGTCTCTGTGTCCGTCTGTCTCTGTGTCCGTCTGTCTCTGTGTCCGTCTGTCTCTGTGTCCGTCTGTCTCTGTGTCCGTCTGTCTCTGTGTCCGTCTGTCTCTGTGTCCGTCTGTCTCTGTGTCCGTTTGGTTTTGCTTCTTCAATGACCTCAAATGTTTTTAATATATTGTACATAATTAAGTTTTGTCATCGATTCTATCCTCAACATTTTCTCTTCTCCTCTTCCGCGATAATAATTGATAAAATACATCAATTCGAGGAGCACAGCTGCTCTATTTCTTTATATTCCGGTTTTCAAAAACATGTTAGGACTAATGTACAGTCAGGGTATCGGCCTGCGAATAAATTTATATCGATAAGCTAATCTTTCAGTATGCAACCATAGTTTAAAGGAGTAGTTCCAAACAGTGCAACAGGCGTTTCCAAGTGCAAACTAAATTAATAATAGATTAATAAGAGGCTCCAGTATCTATATTAACTGAAATAAATAGTCAAAAAGTTTATAGGTGGCATTTTAATTAAGTTTTATCATCTATTCTATGCTCAACATTTCATCTTCTCTTCTCTCGCTTCTTAGAACTGACGAATATCATACTTATCGGTCTATTCTGTCTGTCTGTCTGTCTGTCTGTCTACGTGTCTGTTTTCTGTCTGTCTGTGTGTCTGTTTATCTGTCTGGCTATCTATATGTTTCTCTGCCTGCCTACCTATTTATGTGAAGAAGCCAGAAGTGAGGAGTGCATCCAGTAATCCTCTTGTTTAAAATGCAGAAAGGAAGGCAGAGATCTAGAGGATACAAGCGGACATACTAAAACACGTACAAACTCATTTTCTTCTGTTATTAACATTGCTTGGGCTCCAAAACATATTCCAAAAGGAGGGAAACATACGAAACACATACTTAATTTAATTTAATCTAATCTAATATGATCTAATCTAATCTAATCTATATCGCTGTCCTAACATTGCATTAGCTTCAATCGCGTCTAGGCCTATTGATGAATCACAGTCCGTTAAGCTAGTCTGCCGAGGGGCAGTCATGGATATGAAGTGGGAGCGACGTCATTTCCTTAGCATCTTAGATTTCCATTGACAGCGTAAGGTCAACGTACTCAGTACTATGGCTGAGTTGCCTTGGGTGAGCAAGTGGAGCAGACATTTTGAAACATAATAATTATATCTAAAGGGCGTTGGAAGTTTTTGAACCCCCGACATATCACGCTATACGTTTGACAATAATCAAGCTCTGTGATTTGATTAAAGTGGCATTGTAGCCAAACTGAGAATCCCTTGAGGACGAGAGACATCAGAAGACAGTCATATAAGCATACAGATAAACAGACACGTAAGACTGCCAATACATCAGCAGACAAACTTAGACGTGCACCTAACGATAAGCCTACAAACAGACAGGGTGACAAAACACATTTTATCAGACATACAGACATATCTAGACAGACAGACAGGTATGACAGACAGACCTACAGGTAGGTAGGACAGACAAACAAGGTGGGACACACAGACAGACAGACAGACAGAAGGAAACATACAAGTTTCCCGTGGTCTTCATGTTATGGATGATCTTCCTTTGTTCTCGACCGAATATAAACTACGCAGGTCTTGCATTCATTGGACGACGTTATCGATCCTTTCCTTCATCAATAACTCCAGCTCAGTCTCTCCTTTGCGCGACAGGTCCTGACAAGTTAGACTCAGGCTCTCCTACACCCAACCCACCCCAACCCACCCTCAACACCCACTAATCGTTACAAGTAGGGCAGACCCTCCCTCCCTCGGACAATCGCTCATTGCCCCACGTCAGCTGAGAATGAAAACCAGCCAACCGTGCTCTTGCTGCAGCTCTTGCAGAATATATTGACGACATGAAAATAGCGCTGACGACATCTGACGTACGAAGGATACAGCTACAGAAACAGTTATTAATCATTGATTATAATCATAATCATAGATTATTATTATTAGTCATTAATAATTAGAAATATATCATAGATTATTAGTAATCATTAATAATTGGTAATCGTTGATAATTATTAATCATAAATAGTTAGCAGTCATAGATTATTATTAATCATTACTAATTATTAATCATAGAATATTGTTAATCATTAATAATAAGTAATAATTGACAATTATATCGTACAGTAGGTATTTACCCACTACTATGCGTTTGCTGCATGAAAGTGGTGGATTTATAGTGGAGGTGGTAGAGGTAGAGTTGGCGGTGCTGGTGGTAGGAAAGTGGTGGATTTATGGCAGTGGTAGAGTTTGAGATGGAGGTGGACTTGTTGGTGGAGGTGTTGATACCGCTATAACTGCTGATGTCTGCCACCCTGTAGATATGGCACCGCACCTGATGTCGCAGAATCCCTGAAGCTCTTTGTTGTCCATCGATTTCTTGGAGTCCTGGGCAACGGAAGAGAAACCGCTTCAGCGATCCCCCGCCGGATAAACAGGTCCCAAAGCTGCCATGACGACGCCGACGCCATTCCTTTTGTCGCCTGGTATATGTAGACAAAGCCCTGCTATTGTCTTGGACGGTTCTCTTTAGAATTCGCTAATCAATGCGCTGCCTACCTGGCCTGGGGCTTGCTCGCTCGCTCGCTCGCTCGTAGAGGACACACGACATCACAGCCAGTCAAGGATCGGGCTGCTTCCATGCGATCAGGATTTTCGTTGGACTGGTAGTTGCGGGTCTTTTGGAACTGCCCGGTTACGGTGGTATTGAGAAAGTGGTTGAGGACGTCATCTGGTAGACAAGATGTTGTCTGCTGCTGAAACGCCTTTCTGCTTTGTAGTTCTTCTGGCGTTTCTCAGCCATCGTGTCTTTGCAGGTAGGAATGAGTCTTTATAAAAACCATTAAAATTCATGATAGCGAACATCATTACTATACGACTATAAAATTTGGGATACTCTTAGTCTTACTGCTTGTTACAAGATATAGCCTGTTTCCATTTCTAGACCTGAGTAATGTTTATGTTCTTCAGATGATAGCTTCATATAAATCAGACATTCTAAAACTGCTTTTAATTATTATTGCATCAGTTTGGACTATACCGCAGTGCCTGATTAAGCCCTACCTCGTCACGCGTCACACAAATATTCTGATATACGCATTCTTTTAACTAGCCTTTGGCATTACAAGTTAGATTTTGTTACAGGCCTACACAGTATAACCTAAAAAGTTTCTTCTTTAACAAATAAAAAAATAAAAACCTTAACAGCTGAGATTTCAGTTTCTGGTTTTTTCTGAATGAACTCCTCTGCAATGACCACTACGCTCATCAAACAGACTTGAGCTGTTTCCTTTAAAAAATTAAATATTAACAAAACTTTGACAGCTGTTTTTTTTTTCTGAATGAACTCCTCTGCAATGAATTAAGTTGTACCAATGAGATGACAACAATATGAAGTAGTACGCCAACATCTTTTGATCTTGGCGCAATACCTCTGACTATTATCATCACCAATGGGTAAATAAACCACGAATAAAAGCAGGTGTTATTCGGGTAAAGGCAAAATATTTTTTGCCATCATAAATGGACTTATTACATCTTCTTCAGAAGATCGGTTAAAAAGGACCAACTTAAGTCTGTGATTCCTGCAGTTTAACCTTGCCAGTATAATATGGTCTGAGTATTCTGGACACACCCTGTATTCTCTATTTTCCAGATTGTCCAGCCAACTGGACTGACACCGGGACTCGGTGTTTGAACGTCTTCATTCAGGGGAGTCCATTTGAGAGTGCTCTCAACGCACGTCGCCTTTGCCAGCAAAATGGCGCCGATCTGGCTTCGATTCCAGGTCCAAGCGATGAACAGATCATATTTGACCTCATCATCAACGCATCGGTCAGTCGTTAATCCATTAACCGGTTTCAGTTTAACATTGACTGGTTTCAGTTTAACATTAATAAATCGCAGTCAATAATTTAAACATTTATTGTTTTGCTGGGTTCCACGGGTGTGCGTGGGCTCGCAACTGTGACTCGAGCACTTTTCTCTGCAGTGTTTCGCTCACTGGTGAAATTTATATTCTTTTACTAAAATCTTATATTAATCAGTCTTGCACTTATTATTAGAGTTGCGCTATGTAAATTACTTTAATAAATAAGTAATAGATTTATACTGAACCTTATAAATACTCAAAATCGTGTTAAGATATACCAGGTGGGATTGGCAGGAGTATTACAGTAGAGCGACGGGGAAAATGAGAATGCTTTGTAAGCGATCGAATCGAGGGTTAAGAGATTATTAGAATCTCTAAAAACACTCATAAAAGCAATGTAACACACCATTATGCTTTTGGAGGCAATAGATTGGTGAAATCACATTTCTTGTCACGATGCGATAATACATTTATTTAGATGACCGACACTCTACCTGCCTATGTCTACATCGGAATGAGTGACGTCGTCTCGCCAGGTGTATTCGCATGGTTTGACAACTCATCATCGACCTATCACAACCTTTCAGGTCAGTCTCTCTTCGCTCCTCGCAGCAAAGCTACGGCTGACACGGGTCGTGTATTTACGCTCTTGCATAAGCTGTAACTCTTAGCCTTTGATGTGCACAGCTCCACAGAAAAGTGCAGTTTATGAACACACGATTTAGGCTACTAAGTCTTGTTGAATTCTTGTAACTAGCTGCGTTATGACAGCTTGAGTAGATCAATAAACGAAAATACAATACAATTACGCATCGCTACGTGAAATTCAATTAATTCTAAAGTTATTTAGGCTACTATAGTTGTGTATATGACCGAAGATGTTTATTGTATTATTATCATAATCATTGACGTTTTGATAACAGTCACTACTAGAACAGTTGGGTCAAAGTTTGTCTAGTTCTCTATCCTCTCATGTTCGACACTCTCTTTAAGTTACGCTCTCAGCTGAAGACGCATTCCTTCCGTAATGTTTCCTGTTGTTTCCGACTTCGAATTGCATCTCGGAGCTACTACATAGACTATTATCAAATTTCAATTGTATTTTATTTTTTTATCCATCTAGTTTAACTTGCGGGAATCTTGCTTGATTGAGCCACAGGCTAAAAAGTCAAATCTTGCGACGACTAGTTCGATCACTTACAATCATTCAATCGTCGTGAAACTTGGCAGATAGACTCGCCCTCGCACACACTTCATTCTATCAAAATTTCAGCTCCCCCAAAACGGCTAGCTTATAGAATCGGGGACTAAACTTTTCGAATCGGGGAATCCCCTTTTCCGATACGGAGCGTTGTGATTGGCCAGCGTTGTGATTGGCTGCAACAATAATGGGCAGCGCTGCCTCGTTAAGATCGTGCTATGTTGTAAAATGAACGCGGACTATTTTCAGAGTACACGTTATAGGATACTTGATGGATATAGTAAAAAACTTTGTTTTTACGGGCTGTATTTTTATAAGTCATCGTCGTCTTCATTTGTTTACGTAAATGTCTTGATTTATATCGCATTGACTATACTAATGCACACGATGTCTTGGGCCATTAATTAGCTAATCTAATCTAATCTAACGCAATCTAATCAAACTGAAATCCGATGGTTCGAGGAAACCAGAAACTAGGTTGATGGGGTTATGACGCAAGTTGAAACAGACGTTTAGCAGACGATTAGCAGATGATTAGCAGATGATTAGCAGATGATTAGCAGATGATTAGCAGATGATTAGCAGATGATTAGCAGATGAGACTTCTGTCTCAGTTATTAGTTAGAAACACTTCTATAGCTTCGGCGTATAGCGCACAATGCATCAAGCGATGTCGCACCAAAACGTCAGATCGTAGAGTGAATCATTTAACCCTCAGGCTACCAAGAGGGGGTTATTACGACCCCCCTAGGTTTTTTGCTTAGAAAACTTGTTCCATGTGGAATATAATTTTGATAATTTAGGTAGCTGTAGCAGGATCTTTTGCGCACATTTTGAGGTAAACATCATTGTGATATCTCATGCCATTCAAAAGTTACACCCGATATACCCGAGGTACCAGATGGGGTTGATACGACCCCCCCTTAGTTTTTCGTCTATAGTGTACTCATTTTTCTTCCTGGAAAAGAAACAAATATACCATTCTTTAGAGGGAATGCAGGGCTTCATTTGCATACTTAGATGTTTGTCATTTGAAAACCGGAAGTGATCAAAATAAATAATAATACGCGTAATATGCGTGAAAAATGTCTGAATGGAAGGACTCCCAGATTAGTTTTTTGTCGGTAGCGTATTCATTTATATTCCTGGAAGAGAAAGCAAATATACCATTCTTTAGAGGGAATGTAGGGCTTCATTTGCATACCTAGATCTTTGTCTTTTGAATACCGGAAGTGATCAAAATAAATAATAATACGCGTAATCTGTGTGAAAACGGCTGAATACAGCATCACAACGTAAACCGATATATATGTATGGATATATATGTACGGATGTATATTTATACGTATATAAACATATGTAGGGATGTATGTGTATCTTGGATACATAGATCAGTTTCAAAACACACATAATTTTATATTTCTTTATCCAAAAAGTACCAAATGTACGCAATAATATAAAATATCGCTAATTAAGGGGATTCCGTTGTTAAAAGTGATGTAGCATTCACATAATGTACAACTAAATATACTATTCTGTGCAGAAATGAATGCTGAATCCAATGCTGTATTACAAGTGATGATATGTGAAACCAAACACGAAATCCAGGGGTCGTCTCAACCCCCTTGGTAGCCGATGTCACAAAAAAACTTGGTAGCCCTAGGGTTAATAACAGTTGGTGCTTACATGTGTAATGTTTCTCAGCTGAATCTTCTGATCTGCATTTCATTCCTGGCGATCGTCGATGTGTCGCCATCTTTTCTCCAGACCGGATGTGGTCATCGAACGTCACCTGGCAGCTGGTTCCCTGCTGCTTCGACATACATGACATATCGGCCGCAGTCTGCTCAAAACGTAAGTTTCACAGAAGTAATACAGCGCACAATATCGACACCTTTAAGTTGCCATTGACGTACGCTATATAAGTCATTGTCCATCTGCATTTTGTTGTTGCTTACTGATCATCAAAAGAAAGTTTGAACGCATTGTCGAACTGTTAATAACTTCGGACCTTGTCCTTGAGACCTTTGATTTGAGTGCCGACATTTCGGGCAAACAATTTTTGTGAATCTCTCAATTAAGAACTGGGCCATAAAATTATGTACTCTACATTGCATATAATTTATGATTATCTCTGTGCTATTGCATCGCTGAAAAATCTAAATGGACCGTACAACGAGAATTGATCTTCTCACAGCGCACCTGGTGTTGTTCGCCTTTCTAAACGTTTCATTGTTGCGCTGAAACACCCTTCGTTTCATTTATACAGGGCCCATGTTGTACCATTTTCTCTTTCTCTGATCTTTGAGCCGTGAGAAGTCTAGTTCATCGACCCATATGCTGTGATTTAAGTCGAAGCAGCTGCAGAATTAGACCCGGTGACCGATGATGTAACCCTGCTATAGACCTAATCCCACTTTGTGACAATCTATGTCATGTTTCTTGTGGCGGTCGTTGCAGCCTCTGTAGCAGCGTCGACATCAACAGCATCGGTGGATGCTCTGCAGAAGTACTGCGTCGGAGGTAAGCACTCACTCCGTTCAAATACCTTTATTAAGAGGATTATGACACCAGATGACGGTAATGAAAGTGAGAATTATGATGATGTCAATGAGGATGACGAAAACAACAATAATGCAAGTCGTAAGACGGTAATGACGATGACTAAGATTATGACAATAATAATTGTAGTGAAGTTGACGATAGTAACGATGAGTATGGTGATGATGATGATGATGATGATGACGATGACGATGATGATGATGATGATGTTGATGATGATGATGATGATGATGATGATGATGATGATGATGATGATGATGATTATGATGATGATGATGATGATGATGATGATGATGATGATGATGATGATGATGATGATGATGATGATGATGATGATGATGATGGCCTGTTCCCGCCGGTGGCCGAGAGACGCTACAATCTTCGTCCCAGAAGGCACCCGTTTGAGCTGCCAGCCAAAGACAATAAAAACTTCATACCTAGAGTCCGCTATGCTAGTGTTCAATGACTATGCCCAGTCCTCATTTGAACGTTATGGTCAACTGCATAATGAGTAAAACTATACACCTATTATTTTCTATAAACTCTTTGACATTGTAACTGATTGCGGTGTGCCAATCAGAGTTGTCTTTCTCAATAAACGAATATAATTATTATTACTATGATGATGATGATGATTTTTATGATGATGACGATGCTGATGATAATAATGACGACGCTGATGAGGATGACGATGTTGATGATGAGAAGGACGATAGTAACGAGTAACGATGACGATGATGATTTTAGTATCTCTGATGATGATGATGATGATGATGTTGATGATGATGATGATGATGATGATGATGATGATGATGATGATGATGATGATGATGATGATGATGATGATGATTATAATGATGATGACAGTGGTGATGATGATGATGATGAAGATGATGAAGAAGATGTTGATATGATGATAATGATGATGATAAGGATGATGATGACGATGATGAAGATGACTGTTGTGTCTCTTTGATCTTGAAGGATGTCCATCTGGTTGGCACAAACTGGACTCGACCTGTTACATGGTGACTGACCTGACTCTGATGGTCAACAGTACAATGGACGCGAGGTCACAGTGCCTGGCCAAAGGAGCTGACCTCCCCAACATCCGCAACCAAATCATCGATATTCACCTGAGCTATGTGATGCGGGAGATCGCCAACAGAGAGGTCCCCCACTCTCTCTCTTTTCACCCTTCACCCCACAAAATAGCGTCATAATAAGGTCCTCAAAAGGTGTTACATAAATAGTTATATACATACATAGACACGAATAATACTATGCAATGCAATACACTCAAATACAGATATTAATAATACAATTTATATAGCGCCGTGATACAACCGAGGCCGAATGAGAGTGTGCTGTACAAGAGTTCAAATAAAAGTAAATTTACAATCATAGAACACTAGCTGCGGTTTGAATGTTTTCAAAGATGTCACCAAAGAAACACAATGCCATAAAATGCACAACAATAGAATAAAATTAAGAGTCATTAAAGTAATTAAAATGTAATGTAGCCGAAGGTTTAAAAAATATCCTCTCCAGAGGAAGGAACCTTCACAAAGTCGTCTTTGGAGAGAATAAAAACATCTAATTCATTTTCTCAGGTGATATAACTTCAAATACGTGTCCTATATTAATTGCTAAGATGCCATTAACAGCACAGGATGATCAGCTGCTAAATATAATTAGTTCGCATTAAGTCAGATAATGTGAATAGCAATGGTAATTAAGTCAGATAATGTGAATAGTTATATCCAGTCTGTGACTTCGTGACGTGTGCTGTTCTAGAACGCCGACTGTGTGTCGATCTATCAAGGCTTGAACAGCATCGTCAACTCGAGCAACTATGTCTTTCTCGACAAAACACCTTCAGGATATTTTCGCTGGGCTCCGAGTAAGTAGAAGTGTGCTTGATGCCGTGTGGAATAGAATAGAACCGATAGATGGAATAGATAGAATAGAATAGATAGAACAGAATAGATAAAATAGAATAGATAAAATAGAATAGATAGAATAGAGTAGAATGGATAGACTACAGAATGTAATGGAATGGATAAAATAGATAGAATATAATTGATAGAACGTAATAGATAAAATAGAATAGATAGAATAGAATAGATAGACTAGAATGGAATGGAATAGAACAGATGTCGACAATTGATACGTTGTAAAAAAAAGTACAATGTATAAGACAATAGAAGGAATAATCCATTAGGGCCTAGTTACCTCAGACCTATGTTCACTTTTGGATAGCATAGTATAACGTAGCACAACACAGCATAACATATTATGAGCAATATTATTAAGCGTAATTGAATAACTAAGCACAGGGCGCAAGGTTTTTCACGAGCGCTACTCTTTTGGTATACAATCCCATTTCTTTAATCTGACCGTGTATGTAAACCTGATGATGTGGAGCCCGGTTATGACACTGTGAATTAAGAATCTGCATCATGTAGGTTCTCAGAGTAGAAAGCATTTGAAGCATCTTATTCTGTATACTCTGGCTTTAAAATATTTAATAAGCTTCTTTAAAGTTTATCGTTTGTGGTTCAGTCACTGTTTCTGAGTCGATTCTTTTCCACGGTTTCAGACGAACCTTCACGTAACGTAACATCCGATAACAAGACGGAGGCCTGTCTGACGGCAACTTGGACTAAGGGCGTTGACAACGAAACTGTTTGGAAGGACGTTTCTTGCTGCATGAGCTCAAGCATCTATTGGTTGGCCTGCGAGAAACGTAAGTCGTTGGCAACATGTCCATACTATTCTTATCCGTTGTTGCACATGACGCTTCTTGTTTCGAAGCCTTTCAGGTGGTGGCTTTTATCTACGAAGCAAACATATTCTAAGCTAGGATTTTATCTTGATATTTGGTTTAGAATTCATTCCGAAAACATTCTTTAAAATTGTACAAACAATTCAATATAAAATGCCATTCTATGCTATGCTATTGCTTGTTTTTTCTTGTTTGGATCAATAAATTGAATTGAATAGTATTCTATTGACTGCTTCGGTCTTCAATGAATTCTGCAAAGCTATTTCCTTTTTCATCTTAGCTAGACTATTTCCGTTGTTTCTCTCACTCAAATTCACGACCTGATCAATATAATCTACTTCGACGAAAGTCAGTTTACAACACAGTGCAAAAGTTGAATGGAAAAAGAAATGTCTGAGTTAAGTTGTGGTTTGAGTAAAGCAATAGTTGGTATGGAAACGAGTTGAGTATGGAAGTTGGTTTATTGTCGAAATGGATTTAGTCTGACGATCAGAGGTTATTTAGAAAATTGAATCTAGACTCGATAGCGATTCATATTATTGTTTCTAGAAACAGTTGAAACTCTGTTTACCATAATTATAACTCTTAGCGTTTGCGCTGACAGTTGACTTTGTATAGCTCCCTAGAAGTAGGCCTACCGTAGTTTAATATTGACGATGCTGTAGAAATTGTCGTCATAACAATAACAATAATTATATCAATCGTTTATTTTCTGCTTCAGCTGAAAACAAAACGATTTCGATTGCAATGGCAGACGACGTGTTCGCGGTCCAGTGCCTCCCAGGTATATGATCAGTTTTACGCTCCAGGTGTTGTTCCAGGTAAGTTACGGTCGACTGAAGCCGAAAGTAACTGCCTGATTCATGTTGTGTGTGTAGGCCTATGTATGTTTCATGAATTTACATACATGTATATAGTTGCATGTACACACACACATGCAAATTGACGAAATGTAGGAGAGATTCTAATGGGTTAGAGTGTGTCTGGTTCAGATGAAGATGAATGTCTGAGTAATCCTTGCGTCAACAACGGAACCTGTTACAGCGCATTTCTCTACTACAATTGCACCTGTCTTCACGGATACACTGGCGTCAACTGCGAAACTGGTAACCACCCATGATCATTAATATAATTATATTCGTATTAACATTAATACATATTCCTATTTATATCAATACCTATTAATCACTGAAACAAATTAATACTCCTGGAAAATTCTGTGATATAATAACATGCATCATGGCATCTAGCCTATGCGACAATTTATCTGAATCTGGCAGAATATGGCTTCAGACTGGCTTTGTGTGAATCTGAAGACTGAATCTGGTTTGAGACTGCCTTATTCTCAGATGAATCTGACTTTAGACTGGCTTACTGCTCAAATAAATCTAACTTTGGAATGGCTTGGCGTTTTAATGAAATTTTATTTCTTTAGAGATCGACTATTGCTTGAGCAGTCCGTGTCTCCACGAAGGAACATGTGTTCGACATGTTGGCTACTACACTTGCAACTGCCTCGCTGGAACGACTGGCTATCACTGCGAAACAGGTGATCACCTGCTGCCCATTGGTTTCAAAGTCAGTCTCTATGTCTGCCTGTCTCCCTGTATGTCTGCCTGTCTCCCTGTATGTTTGCCTGTCTCTCTGTATATCTGCCTGTCTCCCTGTTTGGTAGACGTCAGTCTGCCTGTCTACCTGTATCTGTGCCTGTCTGCGGGCCTGATGAGAAATGTCGATCAGATTATTTTGTGTTTGATTTCTTGTGGAATAGAACAGAAAGTAGATAGGTGTTTGACAATGTTTCAGTGACTGACGACAGGTGAATTGTTTCAGTGACTGACGATGGGTGAATTGTTTCAGTGACTGACGACAGGTGAATTGTTTCAGTGACTGATAACAGATGAATTGTTTCAGTGACTGACGACAGGTGAATTGCTTCAGTGACTGACGACAGGTGAATTGTTTCAGTGACTGACGACAGATGAATTGTTTCAGTGACTGACGACAGGTGAATTGTTTCAGTGACTGACTTGTTTCAGTGACTGACGACAGATGAATTGTTTCAGTGACTGACGACAGATGAATTGTTTCAGTGACTGACGACAGGTGAATTGTTTCAGTGACTGACGACAGGTGAATTGTTTCAGTGACTGACGACAGGTGAATTGTTTCAGTGACTGACGACAGATGAATTGTTTCAGTGACTGACGACAGGTGAATTGTTTCAGTGACTGACGACAGGTGAATTGTTTCAGTGACTGACGACAGGTGAATTGTTTCAGTGACTGACGACAGGTGAATTGTTTCAGTGACTGACGACAGGTGAATTGTTTCAGTGACTGACGACAGGTGAATTGTTTCAGTGACTGACGACAGGTGAATTGTTTCAGTGACTGACGACAGGTGAATTGTTTCAGTGACTGACGACAGGTGAATTGTTTCAGTGACTGACGACAGGTGAATTGTTTCAGTGACTGACGACAGGTGAATTGTTTCAGTGACTGACGACAGGTGAATTGTTTTAGTGACCGTGACCGATAGGTTTCTGAATTGTTTCAGTGACTAACAACTGCTACAGCAGTCCGTGCTACTACAACGGAACGTGTCAGACAACTGCCAGCAGCTTCACTTGCACCTGCATTGCCGGAACAACAGGATCAAGATGCGAAACCAGTTAGTCTCTTCTCGGCATATATTTCATCACAACTTGTTGTATATAATTATATATAAGTATATGTATATGCATATATATATTATATTCGTTTGTGTGTGGGTGGGTGTTGCACTTATTACGTTGCAAGGTCAGTAAATCTGAAACCCTGAGGCATCAGACGAGTCTAAAGGAATACAATATCGATGACCGATACACAGAGTCTCTCACCGGTGGCAGATACTAACCGAGTAACCGATAATCATTATATTGCAGATCCAGCTCACCACTAAGTCGACCTAACCGTGTTCTTTGAAGGATTGTAACAGAGCTTTAGATGTTGAGGAAGGGATTTGGATATCGTAAATATCGATGAAGATATGTAATTGATGTTTGTAGATATCAATGAGTGTTCGTCCAATCCGTGTCTCAACGGTGGAACATGTCTTGATGCTATTGCCAGTTTCTCATGCCAGTGCGCACCTTCCTATACCGGAAATCTGTGTCAAACAGGTAATTTATGCTAATTGAAAACGAGTGCTTTAAATTCTGATGTAAATATATATATGAACGAAAATCTTATGACTAAATCAGACATGGTCCAATATAGCCACAGAAAATGCAGTTTTAGATTCCCTTCTTGGGTTTTGACTGGACTCTTAATGGAAGGTGGCTTGCACAACGATATCTTGATCATTATTACAGTGAAAGCCATAGAAGTTCTTAGAGTATATTCTCAGTGTCAGTGATTCTTGTGGCCATTGTGGGACTAAGGAGTTCGCTGTTGCAATCACAATTACAATTTCTGAATTTGTTTTAACAACAATGAAGGTTCACGCAAAACTAACCGTTACTGTGCAGACACTATCATGAAAAAGTTTGTCTAGAATTGTTTTTGACGAAGGTTCTTTTCTTGGTAAAGTGCTGACGATTCTCATACAAAGGAAAGACAAAAGCTCTTGTTCTTGTCAGAGATTATAACTCATTGCGTTGGACCTCGATAAAACGACTTGGAACAGCCTTCCGGACCATGTGAAGAATGCGCCCTCTCTAGAGACATTCAAATCACAGCCTTGAAAACTCATCATTTAAATCATTCAATTTTAGAAACTACGTACAACATTTTCTGCGACCTCGTCTGGGCTGCGGCGCTATATAAATCGTATTGTAATAATTTTTATTGTTAAGTTATCGATATCTTGATGCATAGGAATTTTCCTTTAAGTGTTGGTCTTTCTTTACAGAGGTGACTTGCGAAATATTGCCGGAGGAAATTAACAATGCTACTCGGTGGAATGTTTCGGACTCGAAGTGGGGCTTTGGCAATCTGGTCACCTATTGTTGCAATGAACCGCATAATAAGTTTTCGGATATGAGCATCTGTCAAACTGTCATCTGTATAAGCGCTGGTTGGAACTCAACAATCGATGCCTGTGAACGTAAGTGAAGAAAATGATGACGAATAATGGTGAAGTTGATAATGACGATAAATGGGAAGGTGATGATGAAGATAACATTGATGATGACGGTTACGACGAAGATGGAGATAATAATGATGAAAGTAGTATTGATGATGATGATGACGACGATTACGATAGTAATAAAGACGATGATGATGAAGACGATGATGATAATGATGACGATGATGATTATGAAGAAAATGGAGATGATGATAATGATGATGACATTAACCAAGAAGATGCTGAAGATGATGATGATGATGATGATGACGACGACAGTAAGTGAAGATAGCATTGATAACGACGGTGACGATTATAACGACGATAACGACGACGATAATAATTGCATTCACTATCCTTTTATCTCCACAAACCAATTTTAACAGTAGGTAAGACATAGTACTATTGGATACCATATCGGATGAGCTGTTGCCATGTAATCAGTCTCTATGGATACCGTTTCAAACTAGTATTATGTGTTGTTTTACAGCTCACTGCGATACGTTACCGTCAGTGGAGAATGCTATGATTGGCAACGGTAACACGGCCGTCGGTAACACCGTCAACTTCACTTGCAACACGGGATTCATCTTTAGCAACAACCAGACGTCAGTGAATACCACTTGTTTATCGGATGGTAACTGGACTGAAGACCTTACAGGAGCCGCCTGTGACCGTAAGCACAGTTATACCATCGCTTCTGCCACCTTTACCACTACTTTTACCATCATTACCACAACCATTACCGCCGCAACAATTCCTTCACCGCTTACTAGTTCCATAGCTACAACTCTCCTCATTACAAATTACCACAATTAAATCCACCATTGCCACCACCGCCACCTCCATTCACCCAGACTTGCCATTTCAGCTGCCACGACTTCATTGCTGCAGTTACTAACACCATTATCGCATATATCATAATCAATACAGCCATCAATGGACTTTACACAATTGGCACAAAATTAGTACACAATTAATACACAATTAGTACATAATGAGTACATAATCATATACAACACGTACCACCTCTGCGATGGCATCATCACCGTTAGACAATCAACACAACAACAACAGTCTTCAAATTGATTGAGTTTAATGGATAGCTGTAGAGCAAAGAATTCAGGGATTCTATTGTTGTTGTTGCATCTGTTGCTTCTACAGTTGTTCGTTGTCCGCCGTTGCCATTCTGGCCATATCAGACTCTCGACACGAGGAACAACACGTACAACACGACGGTGACATTCTGGTGTGATGTTGGCTACGTTCTATTTGACAACACTACGGCCAGAACGATCAAATGCCTGGCTGATGGAACCTGGACAGCAGACCTACCACCATGCCAACGTAGGCATTGAATACTCTTAATCGCACTAGCGAATGGAGGAATTAATGTAAAAACGAGTGAAAGAATGACTTAGTGAATGAGTGAATGAATAAGTATCTTCATGAGTATTACATATATAATTATGTGCATACTAATATAGGATATGAAACACAGGATAAGATAAGAATATTCTTTCATTGACCAATATTATTGCTATCCGTATTTTGGTGTTCAGACATGGTAATAAACATACATCACCTGTTCAGCTTAACAAGGCAGTTAACTATTCTACAATGACACCTATTATTCTAAAATCGAAAACCCCTAATTCTATCATCCTAATGATGAAAGTTTTCCTCATCATGCCATCTGCAGGAGGGATAATGTGGCTATGGGCCTCGTGGGCGCAGGTGGTAGAACTTAGAAGGAGGCGTTTATCGGCATATCTACAAATATAAATCTGTCCACGTCTAATCGACTCCGTGGATAGTTGATACGTGATTGGTTGATTGTGTAATAACGTCCTCTGCTGTGATTGGTTGCAGCCGTTGTCTGTCCACAAATCACTCTCCAACCTCACGTCAACCGAAATACGACGGATAACGTCTACATGACGTACGCCAACTACTGGTGTGACAATGGGTTGCGGATGTTGGATGGTTCCACCTACAGGATCATACTCTGCGACGCTGGCGCCGAATGGAGCGATACCATCTCAGACTGCAGAGGTCTCAAATAATCCATTTAACTCTCCTAATGGAATGCAGCATTAACAATTATTTGTTTACATAACGATTAAATACCAGGAGGTGCGCTAATGGAATGCATCGCTTATCTATGTCTGACAGGGATGATTAATACGTGCGAGTTGCGCTAAAGGAATGCAGCGTTTACTGTTCGCGATGATTAATACGTGAGAAGAACACTAAGGGAATGCAGTATTTACAATAACTGTTGCACAGTAATAACTGATGAATTCCAATTAACAGCTGGTTAATAGGACATATTTAATTAAAAAGGCTAATTACAACAGTTAGCTATGTAGACGTAAAGCTGCAAATATGAATCAGACCTGCAATAGGTTTAAATTATAGTCTACGGTGGGTAACTCTGCTAGTCTAAACCGTTCTTAACTGTTTCTTTCCAGCTGACCGTTGTTTCCCGTTGCCATACGTTGCTAATGCGACTCCGAGTGCAACAGATGCCAACTACTGGAACCAATCGACGTTGACCTGCATCAGAGGTCATCGGTTCATGATGCCAAATGGAGCAGAATTAGCCAGTCAGATCATGACATGCCAACAGAACGGATGGTGGCATCCTATACTTACTGCATGCGAACGTACGATTTCTCTCTCTCTCTCTCTCTCTCTCTCTCTCTCTCTCTCTTTCTGTCTCATTCTCTCTCATGCACTCCCTCCGTCTGTCTATCTAGCTTGCTCTCTGTCTCTGCCTCTCTCTGTCTCGTTCATGCTCTGTCTCTTTCTCTCTCCTTCTTTCTACCGGAATCAGGCTGTACCCCATAGGAAAATAACTCCCCAGCCAATGAACCCAGTTTGTCTCTCTGTCATATAACGTGCTCTTAAATTACATTGCTGTTTGCTCACTGATGAAGGTTGTCTTCCAAATAAACGTACATCATTTAGCCAGTTCAATCAGAGAGCGTTTGAATAGTTTTCTTGCAGTGGTGATATCTAAATTTACGACTACATTCCACCAAACATCACCTCTATGTCTTAGCGAACTGACTTGGATATCACGGCTTAGTTTAGTACACCAATGCTTGATGACGCATGCGCAGAAGTTACTGATGTGGTATATATTGTCTGTGGTGTTTGCAGCCGTGAACTGTCCGGCAGTTCCGACAGCCCAGAACATAAATCCGAACACTCACACCTCTTTGTTTGAGACGGTTGTAACCTACAACTGTTTGACGGGATACTACATCGACGCTGCCACTTTCTACAACCAACTGCAGATCACCTGCCTCGAAACAAAGCTGTGGAACGTCTCAGACATACCCGACTGTTGGCGTACGTTTCATTAGGCGGATTTTAATCATTCCAAATAAGTAATCGTTTATCCTGAATGGCTCTGTGACTCTCTCTGACCATCTGTCTGTCTGTCTCTCTCCCTGTCTCTCCCTGTCTCTCTCTCTCGGGTTGTTCAGAGATCGATGCCGAGTGGAGATCCGAATATTCGACAACAGTTGTTGGCTACTAAAGAATATACTCACTCACTCACTCACTCACTCACTCACTCACTCACTCACTCACTCACTCACTCACTCACTCACTCACTCACTCACTCACTCACTCACTCACCACTCACTCACTCACTCACTCACTCACTCACTCACCTCACTCACTCACTCACTCACTCACTCACTCACTCACTCACTCACTCACTCACTCACTCACTCACTCACTCACTCACTCACTCACTCACTCACTCACTCACTCACTCACTCTCACTCACTCACTCACTCACTCACTCACCCACTCACTCACTCACTCACTCACTCACTCACTCACTCACTCACTCACTCACTCACTCACTCACTCACTCACTCACTCACTCACTCACTCACTCACTCACTCACCTCACTCACTCACTCACTCACTCACTCACTCACTGTGTGGTTGTAGCGATCGTCTGTCCTGCTCCGTTGACCGTAACGAACGGAACGCAGTCGCCTGTGACTCCTGCGAACACGGAGTATAATACGGTGATCAACTACCAGTGTAACGCAGGATACAAGTTCATCGACGGAAGACCACAGAAGAATCTCCATTGCAACGCCACAGGGCAGTGGAATGAAACGGATGTATCATGCAGGAGTAAGCACCACTTGACAATGCACTGAGGCTGGATGGGTGGATGGATGGATGGAGGGGTCGATAGGTGGATAGATGGATGGATGGATGGATGGATGGTGGGTGGGTGGGTGGATGGATGGATGGTGGATTAATTGATTGATGATTCGATGATTGGACGGGCAGATGAGTGTATGCCGATGAGTCGATTGATTGGTGGATAAATGGATAGATGGATGGACGGCTATCTGGCTGACTGGTTGAATGAATGAGAGAACGAACGAACGAACGATCGAATGAATTACAACAATGATAAGATCAATAGGATCAATAGATGACTGAATGACAGATCAATAGATGACTGAATTATAGATCAATAGATGGCTTAAAGCGGTTTGTCTGCCATTGACCTGTTCTTTGCAGAGGAGCGATGTGACCCGGTGAACATAACGGCCCATGCCACTCCGGACACGACGAACACCAGCTGGGGTACAATGGTCACCTATCGATGCAATGAAGGTCACGAGTGGCCGAACAACGTCACTACCTACTCCATCAAGTGCAACCCAGGAGGGGAATGGACTCCAACATTCACTGATAAGAACGACTGCCAAGGTATAGTCCACCGTTTAGCCTTGTTTCTCTTTCGGTATAATATTTCATGTCCATTTTAACATTTCAATTCTGTGTGTTTACATCTGTTTTATTATCTTTGTGTATTTTATATGTATAATTATTTTCTGTGTATTTTATTATTGTTATGTTTATTTGATATGTCGCTGAATTGAGTGAAACAAAACTCCAGGTACATAGACATACCTAGTACCTACACTTTATACTCTAGCCGGGAATTCTCTATAGCTTAAATCCCATTCTATACATGTAAATGTCCAGATACCTACATACATACACTTTAATCTATCAACACGGTTTGCTATATCTTCTATCCCCGAATTGTTTTCCAGCGAAGATCTGTCCTCCAGTTGTCCAAATGCCGAACGCAACGACCAACTTTTCCTCCGATCAACCGATCTACGACACAATCGTCAGCTACGAATGCGACGTTGGATTCAAATATTCCGACGAATCGACTTCCAAGAGTCGACGCTGTGCAGCCACCGCTCAGTGGGAACCAGCCATATTCCCTGAATGCCAGAGTAAGAACAATTTGGGTCTCCTACTCAGAATGTATACATAATTTACATCATTGTTATTATAAGTTTCATAATTAGGCTATTATAAATATCCAGAAGATCAGACCACAAAGACAGACAGGTAGCCTCTGGTGCAGAAGCAATTTATTGAAAAAGGTAAGTATAATTAATAATTAGAGCCACTTTTAATACAAGTACAATGTAAGTAGATCCATTACGCTGAGACAAAAATTATATAATTCTCTAATTAATTTAATTGCTTTTGAATATCGACTATATATACATAAATCCGAAACAAATAACTTGTCTGACTGGTTATGTTTCCTCCTCTGCCTAGTTATCAACTGTCCACCTCTGACTGATGTTGAGAATGCAACACGTGACAGCAACGATACCTACTACAACAAAGTCATCACATACTCTTGTCTCCGTGGTTATCAGTATCCTGACAAGACGAAACAACAGCTGGTTACCTGCTTAGCCAATGAAACCTGGACCGACTTTCCTCCTCCTTGTGAAGGTCAGCCCCTAGCATCAGTCTAAGATATCATAAAAAAGCTCGTTACTGTCTAGCTTCAGTCATATATAACTGAAGAAGACTAGGCTAATTATTGATGATTTTGAGAAATTCCGAGCTAAGCCCATCTAAGATAATAATAATTCTAATGCTAATACTAATTCAAATAATAATAATAATAATAATAATAATACTAATTCAAATAATAATAATAATAATAATAATAATAATAATAATAATAATAATAATAATAATAATAATAATAATAATAATAATAATGACGATTAGGTGCCGTTCCAGACGAATTTTATTGTTCTTAATTAATATTAAGTCCCCGGGGGATCATAATCAATAATAAAAATAATAATAATAATAATAATAATAATAATAATAATAATAATAATAATAATAATAATAATAATAATAGATAAGATTAGATGAACTGAATAAACTCGAACAAACTTTGACGGACTTGACTTAATGGAAATGAATTCACCTATTTCGTTTGACACAGCTTTTCTGACAGCTAGATAGCCTACTGCGGAGTAATCTATCTTCTAAAAGAGCGTTGAATTGCTAAAGCAACACTGTTGCATTTGGTTGCAGTTGTCTTTTGTCCTCCGTTGCCCTACTGGACATCCGCCGTGTTCAATACAACAGACAACAACTTCCTGTCAACAATCAGCTACACTTGCGCTGACGGATCTGCCTTTAAGAGCTACAAAAGCAAACCAGGGAACCAGACTGTGCTGACGTCAACCTGTCTGTCCAGTAAACAATGGTCTCCGCCGATATCCGATTGCGTTGGTAGGTGTCGCTAGGAGTTCGTCACGTGATTGACAGGTGTTTGAGACTGGCTTCAAAGCATAATAATTGTTTACTAGATTATCATGGGCGTATTTAGGGGGTGGTTTTACGGGTTCAAACCCCCCCGAAATAGGTGAAAAAATTTTTTTTACATGCTTTTACATGCAAAATCCCCCCCAAAACGGGACTTTTGCAACTATTTCTAACCTAAAACCCCCCGAAATCTTAAACCCCCCGAAATTTTTTTCTGGCTACGCCCCTGTAGATTATGCTTCAAAGTTGAATGAATTGGGATCTCAATAGGAAACATGATGGAAGTTGCGGTCACACAGATTTTGTCTTTTATCAACTAGATGAGAAATTTTGAGGAAAACGACGATAATTATGGTGAGGTGATGATGATGACAATTGTGGTGATGACGATAAAATATGTGATGATGAATTAAAAGACAACTATGATCTCATACCGCACTGCTGCTGTAGTTTCTCGCTGCGTTCTTGGCTGTGCTCCATCTTACTTGCGTGATCTTTGCCGCCCAGTGTCCGACGTTGCAGCGCGTCGGGCACTTCGTTCTACGACGAGGGGTGAGCTCCTAGTTCCACGGGCACGCTTGGCTATCAAGCAGCGCCGTGCTTTTTCGGTTGTGGGACCTTCCACCTGGAATGACCTCCCGCTTAAGCTCCGCTCTTTACTTGTGAGCCAACCGGCAGGGTTCTACAAGTCCCTCAAGTCTTTTTTCTTTAGTCGTGGCTGGGCCGGGAGCGCTTCTGAGTAGCTTCTGGAAAAGGCGCTATATAAATGCTCTGAATGAATGAATGAATGATGATGAGGTGACGATATGGTTGTTTCTTTATCATTGATTGTAACGTAATATTGCGTAATTAAATTGTAGGCCTAATTGTAATCTGACAGTTATAAAGCGTCGCTTTAAAACTCATCAACCATTTATTATGATAATCGTCAAATTGATGATGAGAACGATGATGTTGGTGGTGGGTGGGTGGGGTGATGTAGGAGATAATTAAGATTTGGTGGAAGTGGTGGTGGAGTTGGTTTGATCATAACAATGATGGCGAAGATTGTGATGCTTCTGCTAGGCACGATATTGATGACGATGAAGGCAATGATGGTATGACTGTTGGTGGTGATGTCTCTGCCGCTGCTTTGCGAATACTAATGAAGACGATGTTCTTATTTACTTTCTGCCTATAGCACTGTCGGCCATAAACTCTGATCTGGTCGGCAAGTCGTACGAAAGTCCACAAGGCGTGCCAATCGGCACCGTGGCCTGTACGATCCTGTGCATCATCTTGGCTCTCGTCATTCTACTCGATCTGACGAAGATCGTCAGTGATCTGAAGATGCTGCGTGACAACATCAAGGCCAGCATTGATCATCGCAAGCGCAATAAAATCGGTGCGAGCATGTAGACGACACAGGAACGCACCCAGCTCTCGTCAGACGGATCTGATGTCATTTGTGTTAGCCGTTTGAGTTGACAAATCTTGAAAACATGACATGTTACTAAATTGTTATGATATATTGTGATTTTTGTTATAGGCCTATTATCGCTATTATTGAAGTTGATTTGTAATTATAATGCGTCGGAGAGTTGTTGTTCTAATATAAGGTGGCCCAGAGCTGTGATGTGGGTTTATCACTTCCTGTTCTCCACTGAAGCTTTTCCTATCTCGTTTTCTTGGAGAGTTTTAAATCGACAAAGGATTGCTAAATTCGTATTCACAAAGGGGTTCAAACCTCAGAGGGTAAGATATAGAGGTACACACTTGACTAAAAAAGACCCAGAATAAAGCGTCATCTGCTAAATAGTAGGATCTGCATACCACCAGCGAGATTTAGGGAAATAGGCCTACATCCGGAATTAAAATTTCCAGCTCATTCCTATACCATTGGTTTATAGAGCGAGTAAAGTTTTGCGATTTACATACAAGTTTATAATCATATTATAATGTATTTTATTTGTTTATGCTTGAGGTTGTTAATTAGTTCATTTGAATTAGTTTTCTTTCAATTGTATAGACTATGGGCCTACCTACATTAGACTGTGTGGTATACGATAATGGTTGTTGAATGAAGTAGCGTATAAAAATGTATTGTATAGTAATTTGAACTGTTTTAAGAGATGTTACTTGAATTCGTTGGTGTAGCGAGCGTGAATCTCGTCCTTTTTCTATCTCACTGTGATCCCTTCATTTAATTTCACTTTCATTTTCTTGACGTTAACAATGGCCACGACATAGCCTTTAACGTTTTCGGCCTCTTTGTCTCTATCCGTCTATCTGTCTGTCTTTCTATTTCTCTCTGTGAGTTCATCTGCTGTGACGACCGTTATTGGTAGAATTTATCTGCATTTCGGAACAATCGATTAATGTTTTAACATTGCATCTGACGTTGCATTGGTTTGATTCGAACACTTGATTAACTCGATGTATTTAGTAAAGATGGAGCTTATTCAAAATGCCTGAGTTAAGGACTCGAGCAAGGTTTTAGTTTCACTTAAAATCATTTTAAAACCGTCTACGGATTATGTTTTTCTTTGATCTATTATACTATTATACGGGGAGGACTAAAAAGAGAAAAGCTTTCCACGTAGTTATACTTCTGGAAGGAGAACAGTATCGAATGCAGGCGTGTTGTATTAAGATTACTTACGAAAATTCTGTTGAACATTCGGGTTAACAAATTCTACACATCTTTCGGTAGGCTTATATCTAAATGTCGGTTCTAGGACGATTGGTCATAGGACGATTGGTCATAGGACAATTAGTCATACGGACGATTGGTCATAGGGCCTATTGGTCATAGAAATATTGGTCATAGGGCCTACCGGTCATAGGTCCTATCGGCGATGCGACTATCGAAGGCTGTCGAAGGCTAAAGCAGAGACGTTTTTAAAACATGAAAACCATTTACTGGATGATTTTACTGTTTATACGTAATACAAATTATGAACAATACGTAAAAGTCTAGAACGTCAACAGATTTTTCGCTACTTGAATGGTTATCTAGTGAATGTTAAGTTCTTTGAAGTGAGTTGATGCCCGCATGTAATTATCTTAATAAGTTTCTTGATTGACACTGATTGTAGGCCCTATTTGTCTAAAAACGATCAATGTCCCTAATTGATGCCTTTCATACTTGAGTTACATACGGGTAAAACGTTTATTATTTCGACCAAACGTTAAGTTCTTTGAAGTGAGTTGATCCCTGTAAGTATTACCCTAATAAGTGTCTTGATTGGCACTGATTGTATTTGTCTAAACACGATGAATGTCCCTATTGCTGCTTATTTTGCGTTCGGTGTGTTAAGCTTAAAACTAAGAATGTCCGTAACTAACGACTATACATTCACTACAACCAATTATGTCGGTTTATTAACGGCATATGACCAATAGTCCTATGACCAATAGGCCCTATGACCAATCGTCCGTATGACCAATCGTCCGTATGACCAATCGTCCTATGACCAATCGTCCGTATGACCAATCGTCCGTATGACCAATCGTCCTATGACCAATCGTCCTATGACCAACCGTCCTATGACCAATCGTCCGGATATCCTAAATGTCATTGTATACATGAAAAATGGCTCAGTTTATGTAAGTTCTTTTCTTTCTTACAACGCTTTATAATGAATCATTGCAGTAAAGACCTAGTGCAAAATAAGTACAAAACGTTAGCTGATAATAGATAGACTACAGTTAGTGTAAGCGAAAATTTATTTAGCGCTACTTGAGAAACAAATAAAAGGTGCTACTGATCGGACAACGCGAAACCACGATTGACCTTTCAAGCGCTTATGCAATAATGCAAATAGGATCCAATAATGTAAGGCATGATTGGTAACGTAGCAATGGTTTTTATTCTCTAAAGCTAAAATTAAAATTTTAGCCGTGTTTCACAGTTGAAATGACGTAACAATAAGTTTTTATTCTCTATATTAAAACTTAATTACAATACGCTTTCATAACTGAAGTAATGTAACGAAGGCCTTTATTCTTTTATTTTAAAATTACTAATAATTGACGTTTCACAATTGAAATAACATAACAATAGGCCATTATTTTCTAAATTTAACTCAATACCAAAACACATTTTCATAACTGAATAACGTAGAATAACAGAGGCTTTCTCTTTAACACAATATTATAAAGTATTTAATTAAGACTTCTTTGATGAAATTGCTTGTGTTTCTAATTATCTGATTCATTTGTGCGGTAATTTTATTCTTGTATTGTTTCCACATTAATTTTATCAAAGATCATTATTTTATCATAGATCAAATTGGAAGAAGCGGGAAAACGAGGCTAGATGAGGTGTCCATGGCACTCCTCTCCGTAGCACGGATCAGCTGGATAGATATCCGGAGTCACTTGGACCTGTGTTGTCATATGCATTTGGATTCCAGTCAACCTTCTCCAGATGCACTTGAAAGACAATGAAAAAGTAAGGCATGCATGAACTGTTAATTAAACAATCGAATTACCTTATTTGCAGTATTTAATATGGTGCATTCGAAGTAGCTTATGTACCCAATGTACATCTCTCTAGATATGCAACTCTCCAACCGTTTGATCACCACTCAGTTCTTCTTCCAAAGACTTCTCTCTACCTCCTCTGACTTTCTCCATCTGATTATACCGTGGAGAAGAACGACTGTTGGTAGATGAGACTTTCCTATCGCTTGTCCCAGACTCTGGAACACCCTAGTCTTAATTCTTAAAGGCAGAAAAAGAGGGTCCACAATAGATGGTGTTCGGGACTTATTGCACTCGGCTCTAGCAAGAGCAGTGATAAAGAAAACGATGACTTGGTCTAACCTCGATGAAAAGTCCGCCAAATCCAACTTCTGGTGTTTCCAGTTCAACGTCGTATTGCCCGTTGCCCTTAAAGCAGAAATTGTCAGATGCAATCGTTTCAAACATTTGCAAAACGTGTAGGCTTAATTATTAGTCTATAATTCTGGAAATCTAAGTAAACTTTTCTGTTTAATTCGTTAATAATCTAACCTAATGAATGCCAACATCGTTTTCATAATGAAGGAGTATATACAGAGGTTTAGGCTACATTGAAGAAAATCACAAACCTATCTCGGTATAGTACGATAGTTCAGATGCGGCAAACAATAATGACCTTCGCTAACCAGATCGAACGCTTTCCCCAGATCGAGAACATATTTGATAAGTTCAGGGAAGATGAGGTAAGAAAAGACAAAGGAGAGATCAGGTTAAGGCAAGGGAAGGCTTGGTTAGTCAGGTAAATTAAGGCAAATTAAGGCAATCTCAGGGAAAGTAAGTAAATTCCTACTTCCGGATCGAAAACTTTCTGCAGATCAAGAATATATTTGACACGTTCAGGCAAGATGAGGTCAGACAAATTAGTGATAGATTAGGTCAAGAAATGGAAGACTTGGTTGATAAGATATTTTAAGGCAAATTAAGGCAATATCAGAGAAGGCAAGTAAATTCCCACAGCCGGCTTTAAATAGAGACGAAACAGACATGGCCTGGAGCGCCAACATTTAGTGGAGCCATTTAAACAAATTGTTCTATGTTTTCATCTTTTTCAGTGACTGATGATAACTGCTTTATGTGGACTTATTAAGACTAAATGACTTTCTAATTAGGTGGGGTCGGGGACTCCAAAATGCCTGCAGCGTCATTGAGGCTGCATGTAAACACCTCCAATAGATATAATCGGAATAAGCTACTCACATGATCGGTTACTGGCGTCTCATACCATCTGACTGGATGTACAAAGGGTGGATCGGCAACTACCAATCGGAAGTCTTTTCTACATTAACAAAGTTAAACAATACTCCAGTTGACATTCGGGTCGTCCCTTAGAACTCTGTCAATTTACTTTTTTAGTTTTATCAAGACGCATCTCTTAAGCTAAGTTCCCTTGAACGGCGCACAGTTATTTTGAAGGGTTCCTAAAATACGCTTTGTAAAAGTCGATGCGTACATACATACAAAATACATACATAAAAAATACACACCAATATGCGTGTTATAATTACTCAACACATACTGTTTTAACCGCACAGCCAGTATTGTATTATGATATTATTGACACGCATTTCTTTCACATCTACGCCTGTGAGCTTGTGTTTAATTGTAAAGTGGAAGGTATGCTTGGGTGTACTGACACTAATACATCGCTCCTGCTCAGGCAACAGTAATAGAATTAAAATCACTGTAAGACATCAATGATAATCGACTTGGTGATCAAATTTTCTTCACCTTGTGTCATTCTTCCACGTGTAGGCATACCAGGCGGTAATGTTGTCGGGAATCAGATCGACGAAAAGACTGACTCTTGCTGAATGTCCAGTGTCTCCGATCAGCCAATCGAGCTTAGGAACCGGGTCACCCTAAACACAAGCGCAATAACAATATCAAATCCATCTTAACGATGAAATGGTGCTACGTATATGGCCGAATAATTTTTAAACTTTAGTAAAATAATGTATTTCAAGTAATATGGAAATATGGACAACCAGGGCTCCATTCGGGTCCAATTGGCTGAGGCCCCTAAGTATTTTTACTGAAACTAAAGCGGATACACGCTATGTGAAACTCCATAGCACGTGCAAACATAAATTCTAGGCAGATAACCCGAGCGATCAGTTCTCCTCCTTCAGTGACTGGATGGAAGAAGAAGGCCATGCCAACGTCTTACAGAATAGAAGAATCGGTCGCTGGTGTCACTTTCTCAGGCAGCATCTACTTTATAATATCACCAATATTTTAGCCTATCGGAATAATGAACAAATCGAAACTCTTCAATAGCGCTGCTATCATAATATCCACGACTTCATTTGGTTAAGCGCCTAGATGGATATGGCAGAAATTCTTATTCTGCAAATCAAAGGCAGCCAGGTTGAAATAAGAAAAACACAGAGACTGATGGGTTATTAAAAAACATAGGTCAATAGGGATTATTTATATATTGTATTAATTTTATTTGCGAAATAAAAGGAGTCTAATACTCACCTCTACAAGAAGTTTCGACCACGAAGCAACCGTCTCTCCAATCTTAATATACCAGGGCGAAAGCGAATGTTCCGCGTTCTGGTTCATCCTAAAACCGAATAACATCTAAAGCCAAATGACAACGCAACTTAATACACGTTTATCTCCTAGAATAATGTTCTCTTTTTGTCAGTTGATAATTGATATCTGTATTCTTTCCTTGTCAGAAGTTAAACACGCATGATTATTAGACACGTAGATAATGATATCTCTTGTTGATATCTGGTCTATGATAATGACGTAAGAACTTCTGTTGAGAAACCAATGTTGAAATCGTCACCAAGGTAGTTACTGTTTAACGACACTGTGTCATAACAGAGGTGATTAGCGTCGCCCTCCTCCTTTATCCAGACTTTGGGCTGGTACCACCCAAAGAAACAGCAGTGACCGACTTTATGGGCCTACTGCTGACCCTGTCTTTCGCTCTAAACTGTTCACTCAATATTCAGAACACACGATGACTTTAGTACAGTGGTTCTTAACCTTTTCAAGGGAGCCGAACCCCAAGAGAAATCCATGACCACTCACCGAACCCCTCAAATTTGAACAATAATTTTTTAACTAATTGGAACAAAAGGAAATAAAAAATTGTACCAACATGCGATACAATATTAATACATTCAAATGATTCAATACATGAACTACTAACAGTTAACTATTTTATTAAATAAAAGTAAAAAAATAAAAAATAAAATAGCAAATGATTTTTCCCTCACACTCACTGACCCTGAATATGTATATATTTCATAGGACCTCTGCCGAACCCATGGCACTGGCTCACCGAACCCCAGGGGTTCGGTCGAACACTGGTTAAGAAACACTGCTTTAGTATTTTACAGGTAAGGTATGGTGTAAGACTGTAAGTGAACGGCTGAGGCGGTCTCAAGATGTCTTACATTATCCACTTGTTGTCACCATACATTTCGTCCCACCAAGTCAGTGTGTCGGTCAGAAGGAAGAATTCATCTCCTGTAGCACTGACAAGCAGCTTCGGAATTCTTTGCAATCTCTCCTTGTAGCCTACAATTAGATAATTATTGTTAATACTAAACATTGGGTTCTTTGTTACAGTTTTAGGTGTCGCTCTACGATGAGCCATCATCTGCCAGTGAAGCTATTCATTTGTTCGTATGTTCATTCAATCATTCATTCATTCATTCAGTCACAACACTTATAACGTCGCTACAGTATACCTCTTCGATTCTCCTACTGAGACTGTCTTTCGCTCTAAACTGAAAACTACATCTTCTAGTCAAATTATGGTACCCATAATGTTTGGCTTACTTCAATCAAGCTTCTGAAATCTGTGAGGACGGCATTATCAACTTAGAGTTGTATTGTATTGTATTGTATCTAGCCGAAGGCGCACAAGTTCATTGGCGGGCAGAGCCGTTTTAAGGAGTTTGGGTGCCCTAGGCACAACTTCTAACCTTAAACGTAACCAGATTTCCGCCTCAATCTCTCAGTCTCAGATATATTGCATTAATGCACTGCATGTGCAAATGTGGCATTTTGTTAAAGTTATTGATATAGGCCTAGTACTAAACTGCTAACACAGCTAAAACCAACGGCGTCCGCAGGAATTTAATAGGGGGAAAAAGTTTTAAGGGGCAAAGTTTTCAATTCTTGGCACTGCAGGGGACTAACAAGGGTGCCGAGAGCAACCTATCACGTCACACTCAGTGCTCGCTCCAGCGATTAGGGGTCTGGCGCGGATCCCAACAGCTGCCAGCGCTTTTGGAGGCATTTGACATGATATGCAGCCTGCTTTTAATGAACGTTTATTTCAAACACACAAAACTGTTAAAAGTTTCACTGTTTTTATATATTTAAATTTTTCAGGTTTATCTTGACTAGTTTGGATAAAAAATATAACAGTGGAAAAAATCATACCCATTTATTGTTAAAAACTAAGATCATAATTAATTTGTTTAAATATTTGCAAAATCCAGGGGCAAATGCTCCCTTGCCCCTCCAGATGCCCATGGCTAACACAACAATCTTTGTACTACAAGTGTAAAATAGAAATTTATTTTAACATACGTTACAGTTCTTATTGTCAAAAATTGCAAATTGGTGATAACTGACAATCACAATCTGCATAATAGAAAGGGTAGAAACTATCAAAATAACTTAACGTTAATATGTTGGATGTGGAAATGAAGTAACAACAAGAGCAGTTTTAGATTTCGTTAAGTTAAATAAGTTTTCCAAGTTCAATACCGAGTACCGACATGAAGACATCTAGCCTACTATCTGTGTGAGAAATTTGATTACGCTTTGTTACAATTTTAAATTTTAAACAATTTAGAAAATGACTATGTTATTATTATAGGATATTAAAAATTAACTTACCAAGACCTAAAAAGATTCTTTGATAACGTAATTAGCGTTGTAGAAAGCAGACGAATGAAAGCAATAAATAGGCCTATACAGATACAGTGCGCCATGCTTTAAAATAATTGATTTATTTCAGTCTAACTTCTCTGGCGCTCTGCGCAGACAGCGCTTATTACCAGTAATTATATTTAACTAAAAAAGTTTGAAAAACGTATGTTTAAAGATGTGTTATTGATATAACTTTTTCAGAATTGCTGGAACTCATTATATTGTTGAGAAATATTATCGTATTGTTATTACATGGTCGCGATGTATGCTTTTGGTTTTTGGGTCGCCGTGGGGCCCCCTGTAGAGCGGGCCCTAGGCACGTGCCTCGCGTGCCTAGGCCTTAAAACGGCACTGTTGGCGGGACTAAACGCAAAGATTGAGGGAAGGAAACTAGTTCCTAGTTGATATAGGACTTTACTGAAGTGACATAATGGCAATGAATTAAGCTTAAGGCAAATTTGGTGGATAACATAAGATAAGATAAGAAAAGTTAGGCTTAACATAAGCTAACACAATAATAGCATAGCATGGCATAATATACCTTAAGATAACACGAGACAAAATAATATAGCATGACTAGCATAAGACACCATGAAATACTAAAAAATAACATAATATTGTATTGTATATTGTATTTGATCATTTATAAAGCGCTTCTCATAGCATAAGCCTTTCAGAAGCGCTCCCAGTGCGAGGTACTCGAGGAAAAAGGAAGGTTTTAAGGTGAGAGAAAGAGGTAGAGATGCTACTAGAGAGAGAGGATTGTAGAGCGTAGAGAAGGAGGAAGTCGATTCCATAGAGAGGGACCTATGCACACAAAAGGACCTGGATTGAGCCATTGTGGTCCTAACATGGGGATCAAAAAGGTCAAGCCTGTCAGAGGATATTATGTAGGATATAACAGACTAACATGATATGAAAGATAACCTGACATAACTAATATAAAATAGCACAAGATACCATAACATGAGATAACATGGCTAAAGATAATATGACAGAAGATAACATAAAATGAGACGATTTGAGATGAGATAACACAAGATAAGCTCTTATGAGACATGGTTAGATTAGGAGTAGTTTTGATAGTAATGTATTGGTTACTGACGAAACA